>JAOXOE010000765.1:29173-61183 GCA_028565055.1 Phoeniculus purpureus
GTCGACAACGCCGTCAAATTCTCGCCCGAGGGCGGCGTCGTGACCCTGACCGCCGGGGAGCGTGAAGGCCGGCCGCTGCTCGCCGTCGCCGATCAGGGCCCCGGCTTCACGCCCGGCGAGCGGACGGCGGGCGAGGGCGCCGGCGAGCAGGTCGCGGAGCGCGTCGTGGGGCAGGACGACCTGCGCCGGCCCGGCCCCGTCGGCGTCTTTACATAACCCAGGCAGGCCCCGCTGCCGCCCTGGGCCTGGCTGGGGAGGGGATGGTGGGGGGGAACACACACACGGACTCACAGGGCCGAGGCCTGCCCTTGTGCCGCGGGGATCCCCGGTGCCGCCTCGCTGGGGGGGGTCCGGGCGGGGCTAGTCGAGGGCAGTTCCCTGGTCGCCCCTCGGCGGGCTCGGAGGGCCGCTGGGCCGCTTTTCAGTCCCCTCCCGGGCAGACCCCTGCTCATCCCCCGCGGTGGCGGTGGGATGGGGGTTCTGGGGCGGAGAGACCGCGCTGGTTTTGGTGGTCTCTCGACCGGGCCTCGCCGGAGCAACGTGGCCCCCGGGCCAGGGCCGCGAGGGGGCGCCGGCGGCGGGGCTCGGTCGGGTCCAGGGCGGGCAGCGACGGTCATAGTCGGAGGGACCAGGCCGGGCCCACCCGGGCCTACTGGGACACGCGTGGTGCCTGCGTGTGTGTGCGTATGTGAAGGGGCCTACGGACGAGCGAAGTGCAGCCTGCGCTGGGAGCTGCGGCCTGCGAAAGGGCCCTTGGGCCTCCTAGGCCGGTGCTGGACGCTGAAGTTGGGCCAATCAGACCAACGGGGTTTCTGGTTTTAATGGAGCCACTTTGTGACCTGAGTCATCTCGGCAGCTCGCGAGGTTCCTTCTCTTGCTGGAACAGGCCTGGTCCTCAACCCTGCTTTGCTTCATCATTGCAGCGTGCTTTTACAGGGAAAAAAAGAGGGAATGGCTGAAGTGCACTTTTGTTATGGTGTTGAGCCAGGCCAGGGATATATGCCCCTTTTCCCCACAGATTGTAGAGCTGTCAGTTTGGAGTCTTTGTGCCAGGTTCAGGTGTTGAAGCCCATCCTTCCACAGGGTTTCTGCTTGCCATTACTATGTAAATCTAATTTATGTCTTGAACCAGAGGCAAACGTGCTAATTTAAGATGGGTTTGGTAGCTCGGCTCTGTAAGCCATGTTGGGTCTGGATTAAGTGTTAACGTTTCTGCTTTGATTGTAGGTTATCCTGAAGTTTTTGAAGCTTCGTGTACCATACTGATCAAATTAAAGCTAAGGTGATGAAGAAACTTGAAGAGAGCTCAAAGACTTGTGCTTGTGGATTAGGTGGAGCTAGAATGGGAAGAAGTTTGAGTACAATTCTAGCATAATGAAATTTGTCAACAAGTGTAGGGTAAAGCGTTAAATGAAGAAATTGTGCTTCAGCTGGATATCACCCATCCGTAACATTCTGTCACCCACCTGAGTGGACAGGGCTTGTCCACAGCACATTTGTGGGCTTTTGGGTATTTGGAAAGATGGTTCTTCCTTGGGAGTGGGTTGGAATAGACCTGGGAGACACAGCAATGTATGTTGAGGAGCGTAAATGTGACTGCTGGGTTGGGGGACACATATGCGGCTTTTGTAGGGAGGGGAGGTATAGGGTGCCTTGGGGAGCAGGGAAAGCTGTTTTGCTGTAGTGTTTATCAGGGTTTGATATCCTAAAGCACACATCTTCCTAGTCTGTGGTTTTTAAGAAGAGAATCTGAATGAATTCCATCTTTGACACTGGGCACTCATGGAGCAATTCTCCATGCTGCACTTCAGAGATAAAGAATCCTGAGGGGTAATGGCTCTGTGTGAGGTTATGAGAGGCTTTAAAGCCTTGGGAAGGATAGAGTGTGTTGCCACAACGGTGGTGTGTCTGGTGCTCTGCAAAGTCCTGAGTGTCTGAGTGGAGTAAAAGTGGTTGCTGTTGAGGAGAGGGCTGTAGGCAGCATTTTCAGCAAACAAAGCATGTGAGGGGAAATAAACCTGCTTGTTCCAGCAGCCCAGATGCTTTAAAAGTTAAGTGGGAGGTAAGCTGGAAAGAGACATTCTTGAGTTCCTGTGGTCCTCTAACTACTTAAGTAATAATCACCAGGTGTTTACACTCCAGCTATTTTAAATCGGTGGAGTGTGTTTGTTATCATGGTGTTTTCGTTCTGGTCTGTGGGAAAAAGTGGTCATATCATGGGGGGGACCATCGCTATAGGGGTGAGCAGGGAAACAGTGAGTTTCTGACCTTTGCAGTTGCACCTTGTGACAAGAACAAAAGCCTGTGGAATGTGGATCAAATAGAAACAATCCTGGTGGACTTGAGTACAGAGCATCAATGGGAAGGGAAGCTGCTGCTTAGACTTTTTTAGAGGGTATTATCTGTCCCAGCACATGAGTGTTCTGGTCTCAGTCTTACCACGGGCTCTTGTGCTTGGTTGTTTAGGTTTGATGCTCAGCTGCAGACTAGGTTTTCTTCAAAATTTTTGTGTTCTTGGATAACACGGATGAGAACTTGGAAACAAGTGGAAAACCCCACAAGTAAACCTTTGGTAGTGTCAGCAGCATTACCTGAAATGGGCTCTTGCATGTTGAACTCTTCCTGCCTGGAAGAGGGGCAGAACAAGGTTTTTGCAGATGGGTAAGTAGTGTCAGTGCTGGTGTATGAGGGAGTGCAGGAACCTGCATGGTGTGTCCTGGTGTGTCTCTGGTGGGGCAGTTGCTTTAGGGCTTGCCTAGAGGCTTGAGATGGAGTGATGTCTCTGCACATCACAACAGTAGCAGTTCCGCTATTGTTACTCACCTGGGGTCTCTTAGACTTCATCCCCACCTCAGTGCTTTGTGGCTCAGAGGTCCAAATTGTGGAAACTTTTTCATTTTGTTTTTTTTTTATTGTGGGACGTATGTGGTGTGTAAGCAGTGATGCCAGGTTGAGCCCTCATTAAATGTGGATAAGGGTGATGTGGAGCAGTTTGTTAATTTTACCTGTGTAACGATGATCTGGTTCGTACCTGGAATGGGAACTGTCATGAATGGTTTCTTTTTAAAGGTTTAGCCCAGACCACTTGGGGTTCAGTTGCATTCCCATCCTTTTTTTGGAACAGTATTGTTGGATAATAGACTGGCAGGGGCTCGCAAGGGCCTCTGGAAATCATCTAGTCCAACTCTCCCCAGGTCATCCTCTAGCAGATCACACAGGACCGTGTCCAGGCAGGTTTGGTATGTGTCCAGAGGAGACTCCACAACCTCTCTGGGCAGCCTCTTCTAGTGCTGTGTTACCCTCAGTGTGAGAAAGTTGGGTTTTTTTTCTTATATTCAAATTGAGCCTCCTGCATTCCAGGTTGTGTCCATTGCCCCATATCTTGTTGCTGGGCGCTAACAAAAAGAGACTAGTTCCAGTATACTGACACTTGGTCCTTTAGATACTTACAAGCGTTAATGAGATCTTCTGTTCGTCTCCTCCTTGCCAGGCTAATCAGCCCCAGCTCTCTCAGCCTCTCCTCATAAAGAAGATGCTCTCTTCAGTAGCTTACTCTGCTTGAACTGGGGAGCTCAGAACTGGACAGAATATTCCAGATGTGGCCTCAGCAGAACAGAAGAGGTGGGGAGGAGAACATCCTTCAGCCTCTTAAGACACCCCAAGAGACTACTGGCCTTCTTGGCCACAAGGGCACATTGCTGGCTCCTAGCCAGCCTGTGGCCCACCAGCACCCCCAGATCTTTTTCCCCAGAGCAGCTCTCCATCAGGTCAGTCCCCAGCCTACAGTGATCCATGGCAGGGTTCTTCCCTAGATGCAGCACTCTGCACTTGCTCTTGTGCTTGTCTTTAGGAACTGTGTTAAGGAATAACTAGGGCACCCTTGGGAACCCTTTGAATGAGAAAACAAGTGAAAGGTTTGTTCACTGCCTTTTTACAAACTCCCCATCCAATCTGCTTGACCTCCTGAGATGATTTGGTATTGTCTCTACCAAAACAAACACTGCCTGCAGACTGGGATGCTGCTCAAATGATGTTAGTGTCCACCAGCTTGGTTTGGGGCTACCTGCACTGACCAAACTTAGTGTTATTTCTGTGCTGCTGCTTCTTGCATTCCAGCAGCCAGTGGTAACAGCTCATTTCTTCCGCCACGACCCCTTGCTGTGTTCGTAGAACTGCCAGAGCAGCCCATCTGTGGTGAATATCTCTTGTCGCTAGGATGGAGGATACTGTTTAAACCTCTGTTGACTAACTGGGCTGCTCGGTACTTAAGTTCCATACCAGGAGGAAGTTACACATTGCTTTGGTCTTCTTTACTCCCTAAAAAAGGAGTAAAAATAAAGTTGATAGTTACATCAGAGCTTGTTTATAACATGTACCTAGGTTATTCCTGTATTTCATATAGCTTTTCATGCTGCTCGCTTAACTGTTTGCCTTCTAACTTTTGCAGGGCCTTGTAAGGAGTCAAAGTCAGTGGATCTGAGCCATTTCAAGCACTGAAAAAGCAGATTCTGTCAATGGGAAAGAATTAAAATCCTTCTGGAGTTCAGGATACTTCTGTGATAGGGGTAGTAGCCCCTTTACCGAGGGACAGCGGAGCAGAGTGAAACGCGTGGCACTATGGGCTCTTAAACCTCACCCCGCACGGTACAATTTGTGAATAAGTGGCTGAAAGTCCCTTTTTTGGTCAGATAAATCAGGATTTTGTGGTGTAGCCCTTGTCCGCCCCTTCTGGAATTGTTCAGGGGCTTCAGGCACGTAAACTTGCTGATTTAAGTCAGTTTAAAAGCTGGTTTCACTTACAGCAACAACCTCAACCAAAATTTAGGCTTATAATCAGACTGACAATATGGTGCCTCAGTAAATGACTGTTAGAAAATAGGGAGGGAGGACTGAGCAAAAAGCACTTTGGATAATCTTTGACTGCAGAGGTATATCTAATGTATTTGGGGAACTCCAGCTGCTGAAGGATCCTGGTGCTTAGTAAAGGCTGTATTAGTGTTAAAACTAGTCTTACATCCTGGACACAGCGGTTTTTACCTGTTAGACTGGGGAGGGAATTATTATCTAGAGGAATAAATTTGAACTTCACTAACAGATGTCTGGACTCAACGATTAAAACAAACCTGTTTGGGGTTCAGCTTGAAGGTAAGACTTAAAACAGTTGATACAGCTCTACACCACAAAATATGTCGTGCAGTTTGAACTCCTTGCACAAGGTGCATTTTAGATACAGTGCTGTAGCTGCTGGGATGGAGGAGGGCAGGTGGGTCTGAGTGAGGCATGCACTTTCCTGGAAGCAGTGCTTCCAGGAGGTAGTGTTTTGTTGGGAACTTGCAGACACAATTAAATCAGCTTTTGAAGCTGAAGTGTTAGGTTCCTGTGTGAGTTTTGTACTTTCAAGAGATCTTGCTCATGAATGTGAGAGTAGTGGTTTCATTCAGCTTGGTTGTTGGGCGTGACACCTTGAACCTGGCTTTGTACCAAGCTTCCACTTCCTCATTCTGATGAGGAACTAATTAATGCTTTTGATAGGTCAAATTAATGGTATGGTCTGCAGCAGCAGGCCTGTCCCTGAGGGTGTTTTACTGTAGGGTGGATGGCATTTTTAAGCTCTTTTTAAAGTTGTTTTTCAGTCCTGGAAGTTGGGTTTCCAGCTGAAGACAGCTCATGCTGTGGCAGCCTTCTGGGAGCTGAGTAACTCAAACTGAAACTTCACCTAAATGCTGCTGCTTGAGCCTTCACTTTTATGTGCCTAAAGCAAAATTATCTGCCTGTGTTTAAGGAGCAGAGACTGTCTGGAGTGGTCACCAGCAGCAGCTTTCCTTAGGTTTTGGTTTCAAATCAATGTTGTTAAGACCTGATGTGGTCGTTGACTCCAGCAAGTATTCCTGAATCACAGAGAGCAAAGCTGGCCTGGCAACTTAAGGCATGATGGAGGCAGTGGTGGCTGGTTTGTAGTTGATCTCAAACTCTCAAATGATTCCTTCATAGATTATGAGTTCCAGATATGTGAGAGCTCCAAGATAATTTGCTCTGAGGTACAAAGCAGCTGTTTTTTTTTTTTTTTTTTTTAGTATCCCTTAGCAGTGTTGGTACCAGTTTTGGTCCCTCACTCCCAGAAGGACATTGAGGTGCATGCCCGCAGAAGGGCAGTGAAGCTAGGGAAGGGTCTGGAGCACAGGTGCTCTGAGGAGTAACAGAGGAATTGGGAGGGTTTAGCCTGGAGAAAAGGAGTCTCAGGGGAGACCTTGCTTTCCACAACTTCAGGAGGTTGAACCAAAGTGTGGGTTGGTCTCTTGTCCCAAGGAACAAGAGACAGGTTGAGAGGAAATGGCCTCAAGTTGCACTTGAGGTGTAGGTTGGCCTTCAGGAACAAATTCTTCTGGAAAAGGTTTATCCAGACCTGACCCACATTGCTCAGGATGGTAGAGTCCCCATCCCTGGAGGGGTTGAAAAATTGTGGAGATGTGATCCTGGGGGCTGTGGGTTAGTGGCAACATGTTAGTGCTGGGAGAATGGTTTTACTGTGTTTAAAGGTCTCTTCCAACTGAAATGTGACCTGGAAGAAAAGACCAGGTCTGGTGCTGTTGCAGTGTCTTGGAGACTGCACAGGAGCCTTCAGAAGGCAAAGTGACCTCTGGGACAGACTCAGAAGCTTGTGGTGATGCTCTAGCTGTGGCTGCTCCTCTCCAGTGCAGCTGTAGGTAACCACTAATCCTGTTCTTGTAAGGTCTGACATGTGGAAATCTCACTGGCATGTCAACAGCGTGATGGGAATGACGTGTTAACATGATCATTTGGGCCTTGCCAGGAATTCCGCTGCTGTGGTGGCCTCTGGTCTGAAGCCCAAATGGGTGACAACTGCAGCACATGACTTTGCTACTGAGGGGTCTTGAACTTCAGCTTCCTTGTTTTTCATCCGAGCTTCTCTTCATATAAAACCTGTAAAGATTTGTATGGAGAGTTGCTTCTCAAGGGTGAGAAACTTACATGTTACTTTTTACATGGGACTTCTAATCTGTGATGTTTTCAGTTGTGAATTTCCAGATTCACTGTAGCCCCTACATGTGTTGAGACTTAACCTCATGGTATCACCAGTAGGGTGTGGTTCATCCAGTTGGTCAAGCAACATTTTTGAGCAGTGAGACGTGTGGTGAACATCAGGGTGGCTTTGGACCTGTTTTCCTCTAGGTGTTAGAACATGTGCTGCAGCCCTTGTTAGATGCTGTTTCCTCTTTGTCCTGGAGAAGGTGCATGTGAAGTGCTTCAAAGTAATCTGTAGTAGGTCATGGTCTTACACCGAAACTGGATTCTTGCAGTTGTCTTTCTGGGTTGAACATTGTTGCATCATATTTATGACTAAAGCAGGAGGGAGAAGATGAGAAGTTGTGAGGAAGAGGGTTGTCCATTGGTTGTGTGTAGCTCTCCAGGCTGAGCTAGCACAGAAAAAAGCCTGGATGTTTGGGTCCATCATGCAAAGCAGACCCTGTGGCTGAACTGGAGCAAAGTTTGAAGATTTGACTCTATATGTGCACTTCTCACTAAATGTCCACTCCCTGAGCAGGTTGCTACTCAGAGTTATTGGTGACAATGGGTGGAATCCGAATGAGACTTACAGGATTTCTTCAGAGCGGACTTCGACCAGGGATTTCCAGTTAGCAGTTCTCCTGGTGCAGAAGGCATTGTACCTTAGTCCAGTTAGCCAGTGGTATTTGTTACTTTATCTATCTGGAGACAGGTTCCTGAAGTCCTGTATCCTACAGAAAGGCTTTGGCAGGCTTGAGGTGTTGAACTAGATCACTGTAGCTGGAGCAACCTGGGAGCTGTTACACCAGGGAGTAAAATAAGGGTGATGCTGGGAGTTGTTGGACTGAAGCTGTTATGACTCTGACTCAGAGTGGAGTATGTCCTGCCTTGATGGGTGGGATCTCTTGTTCTCTTATCAATGAGGGCAAACCTGATAGACCTTGTGACTCAGTGAGGATTGCATGGAAACCTGGAACTGCTTGAATGTTTATCCTGGATGTATTGCCTGTGTTTAAGGAGCAGCAGTGTTGCTCCCTGGGGTCCTGGCTGGCGGTTTTGTGGTGTTGCCATTCTTGTGGTTTAGGGAAACCCACTAACATGAGTGCTGTTTTCCTGAGTAGTCCAAGTGCCATCAGCGTCTTGGTTTTTTGTGTATGTGTGTAACATGATTGATTTTGAAATGAAATGAACCATTCCTGTTTTTCAGGAGTTGAATGACCTGGCACGTGATCCTCCAGCACAGTGTTCAGCAGGGCCTGTTGGTGATGATAGTAAGTATGGCATGAGCAGCCAGTGCCTGTCCTCTCTTGCTTTCCCCCTTTTTCTTCTAAATCAAGATGTCCAGTTTTGTCTCTTTTGGTTAGAATACTAAGTACTACTCCAATCTAATCTTAAATCTCTTAATCTCTTCCTTGAGTATTGCTGGAGCTTCATGTCAGTCCTGTTTTACTGATTGTTCAGCTCTGGGCACTGAGGATATCTTTAACTTAGACCTTTTCAGTTAACTCTTGTGGCTTTTCATGAAGTCACCAACACAGCAAGGAGCTGTGTGTGGCTTTGTGAACTCCTTAGATATCTAAAGCCTATGTGTTATAGTCACATAGTCACAGAGAAGTAAAACAGTCTCACAAAATATTAATCCTGACCTTGCTGTATTATATAGGAGATAGTTAACCTTAAGAAACACAATGTTATGTGTAGTCCTTAGGGGTAGGAGGTTAAACTGTGAGTGGAAGGAAAGCTAGCTGGTAGATGAAAGCTTAAGTCATGACGAGTACTGCTAGAGTTAAAAGTTTTGTGGTTACTGGGGTCATATGAGTAACAGAATCACTAGCAACATTGCGCAGTCTTTGATCTGTTTTGTGCTCCCGTCCTGCCAGAGTAGAAGTGAAAACCAAGCTTGGCTCTTAGTTTTTAAGCAGGATTTCACTCTGTATGGAACACTGCTTGTGGTTTTCTCATGAGCAAAATTACAGTAAATCCGGCTATCATGATGAACTTGTCACTTGATTTGGATGCAGCTGCTCACATATGAGAAAGGAAGTGGAGCATCCAATAAATCACAAAGTGCTGTTACCTTTGGAAACTGCACAAAACCATTTAACGTCACCAGGTTCTGTATACCAGGGTTGCCTGGGATGATATTTTGGCCCTCATGTCATCTCCTTAGCTTTCCTGTGCAAGGCTGTTTGCCTAAGATATGATTTGGAATTGTTATGTTCTGCTGAAGTTAAAGTAGTTAAAGCAGGAAAAAAGTTACTTTTTAAACTCCTACCCAGAATTTTTCTTATCTCGCATTGTATGTGAGATCATCTGTCACCTTGTGTGGGTACTTTTGCCTAGGGAAGAGAGGCAGATAGTAAAAATCCTGTGACTTCATGGTGCCTCGTTACTTCATTGTAAGTAATGTTCCCCCATCTGCTTTGGTTAGCAGCAAGTAGGGTGACATATTGCCCTGTACTTAATGGGATTTTCTCTGGGAGGCCTTTAAACTGCAGTGCTTTTGCTGTACAGTCTTCTCTGTATTTACTATAATTTTACACTTTTTGCTGAAGTACTTTTTATAGCAGCATTAAACTGTTGGTCATGGCTTAGGTGAGCAAGACCAGCAGGCTGTTTGCAGTGAGATAAGAATACTTGGAGCATCACCTGTTGCAAGCTCCAGGGTGAACTGAGGTACTTTGTGTTAAGTGTACTGGCATTTTAGTGCATAAAATGGACAAGATGAGGGATTGTGTTTACACTCTGTAGCAGCTGCATAGTAAAGGCTCCATAATTAGGCTTGGAAGCTTTGGCTCATTCAGCTAGCTGTGCAGTGTGCTGTCAGTGAAGCATCCACATGTGTGAGAGTAGGACATACGTAAACAGGGGAACTCTGTCTTCTATGCTGAGGAATCTCTTCTAAAACGAAAAAAAAGCCAAGGTATTTCTGAATAATTCCTGAACTGCTCAGCAGTGCTGAAAACTGTATTACAACTTACAAATTCCTATGGAAATATAGAACTAAATTAAAGCATTTGAAACCCAAGAGTGAGGACAGTGAAATGAGAAGAGCTGTTACTGTTCAGCAAGGTCTTCAAACAAGTGAAAGCTGTGCTTAGTTTGGAGCAGCTTTAGTGGTAGGAGTGTTGGGCTGCTTATAGTTACTCCAGAACTTAATTCTGCTTTCAAAATAGTATTTCAGAGAAGTTTGTAGCGTCCTGGTAGAGAAATTACTAAGATACAAAAGCCATTTTGAGGCTTTTCTTTCTTTTTTTTGACTGTATAAATTACTTTGTAGTTTCCAAAGGGTATAAAAGGTTATGAAGGCTGTGTTTTACAGTTGTATTCCATTCTTACTTGCATGCCACCTTTTGAAAGACGTCAGGGTGGAGATGGAACTTTGAGGGTGTGTAAGGAGATCAGAGTGGCACCAACAGAAAGGTGCCTTCTCCAGTATCCCTGAGCTCTACCCTGGTTGCCTTATCTGAATCATACACCTTCAAGTTCGGAACGTATAGTATTTGCCATGCAGTATTCTGTTGCTGGTCCAGCCAGTGTCAGCTGTTTCTTGGCTGTTTCTGCCAGATCCATTCTGCAGTGACAGGATTTTCTACCTCTTGCTGATACAGTTTTATCCCTCCACGCACCTCTGGCTTTTGTTTTGGAAATATGCTCAGCACTGGATTACACTGGTGTGCTTCCAGCATACTGTGTGGTGTCTTAGTTCTCTCCAAAACGTGCACCTCTGCTTACCTACTGGAAGTCAGAAATTCCTTCTGACTCAGTAAATAACCTTTTGAATGACTGATTGTCATTCAAAAGAAATGAATCGATTGAAATAAACTGTGTGTGACAAAACCATCTTTTAGAAGATCAAACTTGTCTTGGCTGGTGTGAGAATCTAAGAACGTTCATTCTAAGAATCTAAAGCTTTGGTAAAACAATTTTTTGCAGGTCTGGGGTAGGAGTCTTGGAGGGGGAACTAAAACTTCGAAGCCAAACCACTTTTAAGGGTTGTAAAATGTTAAGGTTCAGTGCAGAACTTCTTTTTTTCTTTTGGGTTTCTCATTGCATTGGTTCTATCCAACTTCTCAGGATGTGGGCCAATGTCCAGTGCTGTCTGTACTTCAGTGCAGTCACAGTGAATCTTACCAGCATCTGCTGATGCCTCTGAAATTCTCAGTGGTTTTTTTTTTGTGATTAGCCATTATCTTCACTGCTGGGTTTCTGACACCTTTTTGTCCTTGTGTTCTAGATGACCTGCTGCAGGTGGTAGGGTTCAGACTGACTGAACTCCTTTAGACTGGAAGATGCTCTCTATGGACACAGGGGCCACTATCTTTGTTTCCTGACTCTGTGCTTAGTGTGCAGTTTCTCTTTTAGCAGTTGTTGTACCCTTTAGAGCAAAGGGCTGCTCCCCCTCCTCTTTTTCCCCTTCCTTGTATGAGATCATTTCTAGCTCCCATAACTGCATCCCGTTTAATTAAAAACTGCTCTTGCTAGATCAGAACAAGTTGTGCTGCTCTGGTCTAGGTAGTTCTGAAAGCAGTCCACACCAGTTGCAAGTGAAGTACCCAGCTGCTGGCAGCTTCAACTTCTGTGATGTGTATTTGTGAGCGTGGACTAGAATTGTCCTTCAGGACTGACCTTGCAGCAGCTGGGAGTCTCCTGTAGAGCTCCCTGGTTCAAAATGCCTGCTGTCACTGAAACCCATGAAAGTGAAACATGCACTTTATGAAGTAGTGGTGAAATTAGTAGAATTGGAGCCTTTGGAGAGCGCAGGAAGTTCCTAATGTGCCTCGTACAGACTAACAGCTTTTATTGTTTTCCTTATGTCCTGCAGCGTAAAGACAATTCTTCACAAGTCTTCTGTATTACCAGATTAAGATGAACTCTTGGACAGATACATACGAGTGAGACTTAATTTTTGTCCGTTTATCCTGAAGCATGTAGTAGCCCCTCCTGGTTCCAAGGACTGAACAAGGACTGTCATTCTTGCAGCCTTTTAAGACTTTTATTGCTTTATGCTTCTTTAGTGAGATCATGAGGCCTCTGTGGAGACAAAGTTGACCTTGCAGATATGTCAGTTCTGAGAAGTTAGCAGTAACTTGCTGGATTGTCATTGCAATGGGGTTTTTTGCAGAGTACACGTGTGGTACTGCAGCAATCCCAAAGCGCGAAGCACTTTGCCTTGGTTTAATTCTCTGCTGCATTTCCCTACAGAATTTCAGAAGGCTTTGGGTTTTCAAATAGACTTTTCTGTGCTGCTTTGTCTGGAGAAAAGTAGTTTGTTACTTGAGCTTCTCCCAACTGAAGTAAATCTTTCTCTTTTTCAGTGTTCCATTGGCAAGCTACAATAATGGGACCAGTAAGTACAGAGAATTGATGTTCATCACCTTTTATGACCAGTCTTTTAATACTTCATCAAACTGTAACGGTTCTCTTTCGTTAACAGAATGATAGTCCCTATCAAGGTGGAGTATTTTTCTTGACAATTCACTTCCCAACAGATTATCCCTTCAAACCACCCAAGGTGAGTGGCTTGTACCATATATCTGTTTGTTACAGTGTAATGTGTATTTGTGAGCCTACACTGAAACTTTCCTTCTTCTGCAGGTTGCATTTACAACAAGAATCTATCATCCAAATATTAACAGTAATGGCAGCATTTGTCTTGATATTCTACGATCACAGTGGTCCCCAGCACTAACTATTTCAAAAGGTACTTCCAATGCTCATTTAATTTTGCTCTGCTGAAATGAATTAGTGATTGGGATTTAGAATGCAAAAAAACCCCTGCTGCAGCCTTACTGTCGACCATGTGTGGTGTTGTTTCTCCAACTCCAGTTCCTGAGTTCAGGGTGCTCTGGATATCCCTATGACCATAGGGAGACTGTCTAGCTTTGACAGTGGATCAGATAAGTGTTGCTACACTAAGTGCATCATCTTGCCACCTGACCTCAGAGTCTGAACACTTTAAATAAAAAAAAAAAAATTAAACCTAGTGTCTGACAGTGGAATGGTTCAGTGTTCAGGTGCGCACCAAGAAAAATATGTAGGGGAACAGCTGGGGCTTTTAAACAGTAAAGCTGCTTTGATTTTCATCTTCAAAGCCCCTTTTATTTCAGGGGAAAGACTGACCTTTATTTTTTTTTAAAGTAAAACTTTCAGTGACACAGGCTACTAAAACTTAACTGGTGTCCACTATCTTATTTTATTAGCTAAAACCATCTTGATCTTTATGAGCTGTGTAGCTTGTGGGGCACGGCAATCTATCATTTGCCTGGTAGAGCACTATTAGTATGTAATGTATGTAGGAGGCTTTTAAACACCTTGACACAAGACTCAAGTTTAAATGTTACTGACTTTTCTGGCTGTTGAAACTATCTACAAAGTAGAGATCCATCTACTGATATTAAGGGATATCTTGTGTCTCTTTGGTCAAGACATGGCCCCTGCTTGTAGCTTTGGTAGCTTCATGCTGGTCCTGTAGTTAAATGCTGCAGTTATCACATGTTTAGTTACAGTATCTCTTGCACCCTGTCCCAGCTCTGTGAGATTATTCTGTTGCCTGTATTTTTTTTCTATCCTGCTACACACAATGTTCACTGAACTTTTAGGTTCAGACAGATGGCTCCTGGTATTCTTCTCTTGAACATCATAACTGTCTCTCTTTTACCAAACTCAAACAAATTTCTGCTGCCTTTGTCCAGCCCAAAGCTTCTGCTTTTGTAGAAGCAGATGGAAAGGCAAAACAGTATCTCAGCTTGTGTCTCTGACAGAAGTGAACCTGCTAGGGCATGAAGCTGAAAACTGAAGGAATCATGTCAGTGGAGGGAAGATGTTTGCCAGGTTGATGCATTTTCCTTGCACATGCATCAAGTACTGACTGCTGGTAGGAGCACTAAATTAGTAGTGTAACAGTAAGGACTGATGTATTGATGTTTTCATTAAATTGCTGTGTAACTGGTTAGAATACTCTAGTTAGGGAATGTGTCATGTGTCTTGGTTTAGAGAGCCTGAATGACCATAGGGACAGTGGAGTCATAGTACATCTGAAAATAGGCTGTGATTAGGACAGTGGGAAAACGATGGGGCAAGAATTCAAGAGGCTAGATAAGGGGATCAGCAGACTGCCTGCTAGGTTTAAGTCACCCACAAAATATGGAACATCAGTTTTGCAACCCAAACCCAGCTATATTGTGTTTTTTGCCATCTCTGCTTCCTTCTGTTTTCTACCTTGAACTCCTTAACCCACTTGAAACCACATCCTCATGGCTTAGCCAGACTGGGATCATTGTGGCTGTTCTGTGCTACTTAGCCCCCTTCCTTTGTCCCTCTTGAATCTGCTCCCTGAGAGTTGGTGACTTCATGTTGCTGATCACACTGCTCATTGCTGAGGTGTTTGTAGGAATGCATGTAATGTGTACAGATCAACCAAGATCAACCAGTAAGATGACAAATCTTGTCCCAGTTCCCTTGTTGATCGTTTCATAAAGGAATTAAAAGACAGTAAGAGAAATATACAGGTTACTTTGTATAAATTCCAAACGCTTCCCTTGTAAATAACAGGAATGGCTTGTCAGAATGCAGACCTCAACTTAAAGAGTGAGAGATGATATTTGGATTTGGTTCCATTTTGAACAAATACAAATAAGTTCCATAAAGACAGCTTGACTTAAGGTGGAAATGTTGTTTTCAGTCAGGTTAGAACTCCAAATATAGACTTTAGGCCTATTTCATCTCTCTAGTAATTTCTGATTCACCTTGTCAAAGAGTAAACGTGTGGCTAGTAGGAAAAGGTGTTGGGTGAGGTAATTTAAAGTGAGTAGCAAGATTTGGGTTTGGGGTTAGCATGAGGCGTACAGCCCTTCCACAGCAGCAACTTAGTGTTTGCAGTACAGTTTTCTTGAAGTATTTCCCGAATCTTACTGCCCTTTAAACGATGAAGCACTTTGAAACAAGCTGCTTGAATTGAAAGTCTGTAAGGAGATAACTAGAACACAGCTATTAATGTAAGTGGGGAAGACACTTTGTCAGTAGAAAATACCTGAAACAGCTCTTCTAGGAAAGGATTCATCACAGTTTTATTTCTGACCCCAAAATAAATGAAGTTTCTCTCCTTCTGTGAGCATTTCGGTGAAGTGATCTTAGCTCTGATAGTAGAAGTTGTCAGCATCTTGGGGTTTTGTTCTGTCTTTCTAAATGTTTGTCCCTCTTGAACCTGTTAAAGTGGGTTCTGAAGAACTGGGAGAACAGCACTGAGAGTTAACCTGCCTGTATGAGTAATTCTGAAATATGTGTCCCTTAAAGCATTTTACGTACTGTAGAATAAATGGTCTCAAAATACAGTCTTAACCACTCCTCCGTAGATAACTTTAAAACCCAAAGCTTAAGTAGAATGAGTAGGCTTAAATGACAAGTGTTATCTCAATGTCTGTAGTAATAAGGATCCTTGTTGCCTTCAACAGTGTTTTACCATGATTGTAGCTGTTCTCAGCCATTTTTGTGGGCAAATCCCACTTTCTTTTGAATTGGGCAAGTGGGTGTGCAAGAGTTCATACTAAACCCCAAAGTACTTCCTCAGTGAAGATTGAACTCAGTTGCTGTGTCCCTTCCCACTTCTTCCCACTGTCTTTTATAATTAATGAACTATGGATCTTGTTCTGACTGCATTGGAAGACCCTGCCTGGCACAAGGTAGTGAGGAACTTCAGTTTAATTTATTTGAGAGTATAGCTCATGCTGTTCAAACCCCTCTCTGCCCAGTGATGGGTCACTTTTCTGTAGTGCTGCTCTATACAGGTATTCAGGAATTGCTTTGCTGAAGTTTACTAGGGGGAAATTCTGAGGTACCCAGTGACCTGAATGACCTTGGTCTTCACAGTGTAGTTTTCAAAACCAGGAAGTTGGTTTCTGATTGTCCTGTTGGCTTTTAATTTACCTGTTATGTGTATGCAAATGACTGAGGATGTGATTTTTGTCACATAGCAGGGGATGATCTGAGTTATGTATGTGCTGGGTTACAGTTTTAAGGGAAACTTTCATTCCTGATTCAGGTCTCTTGCAACTTTAATGTAGCTGCTTGTGTAGCTTCCCAAATGTTACCCATGTCACAAAGACAGTTGAAGAAGGAGGACTGTTGCTGGTGGGTCACAAGAGGTAGTTTTTCAGTGTCTGCTTGGCTCTGCCAGGCTGCACTTGAGGCACATGTCTAGTGCATGGCTCCCCAGAATGTGAAAATCATGGATGTAGTGGAGAGTCCAGTGAAGTGTCCTGATTGTGAAGGGCTGGAGCATGCCCTGTATGAGGATAGCCTGAGAGAGCTGGGACTGCTCAGCCTGGAGAAGAGAAGACTTTGTGGGGGATCTCATCAGTGCATATAGATATTTGAAGGGAGAGTGCAGAAGTGACAGAACCAGACCCTTCTCAGTGATGGGTACAAACTGACACACAGGAGAGGCCCTCTGAACAGCAGGAAACACTTTTTTTGTACTGTGAGGGGGTTGACCACTGGCAGAGGTTGGCTTGTGAGGTTGTGGAGTCTCCGTCATTTGAACTATTAAAAAGCCATTGGGATGTGGTCATGGGCAGTCTGCTCCAAGTGATCTCCAGAAGTTCCTGCCAACCTCAACCAGTTTGTGATATACTAGGCAAAACTTAACGTATCTCTTGTTACCAGAAATTGTTGAACTAACTTAGCAGGAATTCAAGTTGCTTTGAAGCAAGAAGTTTAAACTGCTCAGATTTAAAGGTACCCTTCTTGTGAGACTAAGTAAGATTGCTGAGAGTTTGAAATGTGACTTATGGTTAAGAAATAGTATTTAACTTGAGCAGGGTCTGGAGTTTACTCAGGTGTATCTTGTTTGTGCAGTCAGAAGCTACTCACTGGTAGGTAGTTGTGATGAGAAGCAGGACAACCAGCTAAAGCTCCCAAAACAGAATTAAGAATTCTTCAGCAGCAGTTGTGTGTCCAAAGTCCAGGTGTATGCCAGCAGAGGTGTTATGGAATCCCCAGGCTAAATTAAACCTGACAAAGTTTGTTACTTTCATTTTCAGAAACTTCTCTACACTTGAACAGAAATTTTGTTGGCACAATCTTTCTGCTTCATAGAAAAGGACCTTCCTTCAGTGGGAGAATATTGGCTTGGGATCTGCTGAGGCCATGCAGGAGTTTAGCCTAAAGGAATAACTTTTTTAGAAGGCAGCTTAACCTATTCCTCTCATTCTGCTGATGTAGAATGATGTGCTCATTGCTTTCAATATGAAAGTAAACATAGCAGGCGACTTTAAGAGCAAAGGCTTTCACTAAGTCTTTTGTTACCTAAGCTGCTTGGTGGAATTACTCCTGGATGAATTCTAAATGGGTTCTTCTTTGCAGAGCAGTTAACTGCACCAAACAGCTGTTGGATCAGAACATACTGGTTAAGATGTTTCTTCTGGGTAGCTCTTGACCTTGGAAGAATCAATGCTTTTTTATGTCCATGCTGTGGTTAAGCTGGAAGTCCCACAGCTCCTCAGTCACTCTTATCTTAAGTGTCCCACAGGTGAATGTTTTATTGGAGCAAGTTTTGTGTGCCATTCCAGCTAGATGTCAATAGTGTCTGTGCCTTACCTGTCATGTCTTTGGACTTCTACATGAGAAACATCCAGGCTTCTTGACTCCTGTTTCAGTACAGGGTGGCAGGACACAATTAGCATTTGCCTTCCTAGTGCTGGTATCTAAAGAAGCTAGGTTTAGCTTTTGAGTGTTACAAGGCATAAATAAATTTTCTTGAGCATCTGTAGAAGTGGGCTTAGCACACTTGAACATCACCACAATGTGTGTCAATGGCCTGTTAACCCCTGTGGCTTGTGTGCAGCTGTTTCTGGCAGCAGCTGCGTGCTTGGGGCATACAAGGGTGTGTCATGGCTGTGTGATGCACTTGGTTACGAAGTCATCCCTGACATCAGAAGCTTATTGCCTTGTATCAACTGCTTAGTACCTTTTGGCTTCTTTCTTCATTTGTCTTCTGTAGACCTTATTCTTTATTTCTTGTGGGTTTTAGAAGTCTCTTCACCTCTTGAGTTCTGGGAGTTTTTATGTGCCTCCATAAATGTTCTAGTAGACATTTAAGCTGTTTTTCACATTGGCTGTGCTGGAATTTCCTTTGGAGAGCTGATGTTGTGAATTGTCCTAATGATTGAGCTGCTTCATAGCAGAAGAAACTTGGCCATGGAATTTACATATTGAATTTGCATATTCAGTCCCAAGGTGCAGCTGCTCATGAGAAGTTGCAGACTGTCCTTTGTGGTGCAGGAGCATAGTGCAGTTGCCTATTAAGAAGATGAGGTGGACTGTGCTGTGGTAAATCATAGCTAAGGCTGTAGACAAGCTGTAAATGGTGTGATTCTCTGTGCAGAAGAGCTGACTTGAGGCAGAAGGGTTGTCCTTGAATTTTGGAGTGTTGTATGCCCTGTAAAGAAGTTTTGCAGTGAAAATTCAGAGTAACCTTACAGCGGCAGACTTCATTCTGCCTCAAAGAGCATACTACTGGACTGTTCTTAAGTGATGATTCTGCTTGATGAGAACTCTTTGGTATTGCTTGCTTGTCTGTGGGGAAGCTTAAGTCCAGGTTTTGTTTTTTTTTTTTTAGAACAACTTTATTAGCAGTCTTTATACTTGATCAGTTTAGTTCTCCCAGGTTGTTGCAAAGTCCTTGGTTCCTCTAGTCACCACAGTTCAAAGCCTGCTGGGGAGGTGGGTTTTGCTTTCTGGTGTAGGTAGGTGGAGATAGTGTCTATTTGCCTGCGGTCCTGCAGGACAAGTGGGACAAACGGTAAAATAGCATTGCTCACCTGTGCTTGGTAGTTACTCAGCCTCCTGAGTCTGTGGTTACTAAACTTGACTTTTGTGAACTATTTTCCATTGTCTTCTGCTAATGCTGTTGTCATCTGACCAGTAAATGCCAGGGCTTTGCTGTGAAACTCCTTGCAGTACTACTTTGTGACAGAAGAAGGTGCTCTGGTGTTTCTGTTCCACAACAGTGGTTTAATTACTACCCTGATGTATTGAAGGCCTCCTGTCTGTCTGACGTTTTTAAGGATTATTTCCTCCTTTCTCTTCTGCTTGGCTCATTCAACTTGATGAGAATGTACTCTTTTCCATAGGATGTTTTGTAGTGATCTGGAGGCTGCTTATGTCAGTTGCTCTAAAACATGTGTGTGTGCAGCATTCTGGTGGAAAACCTCAAGAGAAACTGAAGTTGTTTTGGACAAACTGTAAAACCAGTTTAGATAATGCAAATGTTTTTCTTGCTGAAGCTATGCAAGTGAAAAGAGAAAGATGTGAGGTTACCACAAGCATAACTGAATAGTTCTAGTTAATGAAGAATTACAAAAATCAAAACTCATCAAGCTGCACTGTCACATTCAGCTGCTACATCTGTGTGTGTTCAGTGAGTTTGGAGTGGTACTTCTTAGAAAGTAAGTAAACAGCTGAGGAATGACATCTTGGTTTGGTGTTTAGACCACTTTGGGGGGGGTGTTGCAAGGCTGTTGTGAGATGTACAAGGAGAAATAGTGCCTTGAGTGTTGGAAAGAAACTTTATGGTGGTTGGGGAAGGCTGGAAGAAGGGGCTGGGCAGATTTGCAGCTTGGTTCTGCTGTCAAAGGGTGAGCGTCTTGTTTGGAAAAGTTCTTGGTTATTAAAGGGCTGTGGTTAGTTTACAGCTTGGATTTTGCTAAAGAGGAGCACAGGTATTAGCTGTTTTACTCATGCTACCAACCAAAGAAACTTCAGTGACAGTAGTGGAGTCTAACAAACATGAAGAAATGAGCTACTTGGAGAAACAACTGTGTTTAGCTAGCAGCTAAACTGCCTGGCAGCAGCTGGGCATGAGGTGGCAGAGTGGTTCCCTTCACTGAATGTTCTGAGTTCCTTTACTGAGTTCTGTGTAATGTACACGAAATGAAATCCCAGTGCTGAAGCTGATGGGTAGTAGTACTACAGGTGCTAAACATGCTGTGTTCCTTGTTAAGGGCCAGCAGGACAGGACTAGTGGCTTCTGTATGCCTCCAGAACAAAAGTCAAGCCTTCACACTCTGAAGCTGGATTCTGAGAGGTACTTGAATAACTGGTCTGTCAATTGATAGAGAAAAATTAAGCTCTTTAGTCTTTCACAATTGTACAGTAGAAAATCAGGACAAAGAGGAAGATGTTCTAGATCCTAGAATGACAACTACACTGATTTAAATCAAGAACAGTTTAGGACTAAGCTGCTTCTTAAAGCTTTTAACTTGCAATTGATAATACATTAGTGAAGATTCTCCAGAAACAGGTAGGAAACACTGAACTGTCTGGCTTTTGGGATTCTAGGTGCTCTTATCCCGGAGCACCTTGCTCCCCAGAGCATCCAGGCAAGCTTTCACTTTTGTCCAGCTTGTAAAAGTTGTCTCCAGTTCTGATGAATAACAGACTTTTTTTCTCCCCTTCTGTTTTAACCTGTCCTAAAACCAATGACAGTTCATTATGGACTGCTCTTCTCTGATGTCTTCAGTGTGGTGGCTCTGTCTCCTGCTCCCCACAGCACAATAGCAACACGATGGAAGTTGGAACAGATTGGTGTTTAGTGCCTTCAAACTTGTAACTGCTGTCACCTCCAACTTGCACCAACACCTCCGCTGTGGCTGCTCTGGGTGAAGGGCCATATGGAGCGGCGCTGGTTGTCTAAACCAAGCTAAGACAAAAGAATGTTTGGCATTTCTTGGAGGATGGGGGGCGAGATGTCCCTGACGTGCCTCATGTGGTGTTGTCCCAATATGCTTTGGCTGTAACTTAGTTCCTTCTCATCTCTTCTACTTTGGTGTGAACGTAGGAATGCGCACGTGCTATTTGTAGCTTTGCAGGCTCTGTCTTGGCTCCTTAAATGGATGAAGGTTGATGCTACGCCGAGTGGCATCATATGAGTGGGATGTGGCTTCTGGGGTACATACACTATATATTTATAGTGAAACTTTTACAGTTCAGGGCTCTGTGGTGGGTTTGAGTGCAGTAAGCTATGATTCTCTTGATTAATTTTGAATACTGGCTAACAATCCATCTGATTCTTCCTTATGATTAGAAAATAAATGAATAAAGCCTCTTGACTCTCTGTAAGATCAGCATTTCAGGTTTTTAAACAGTTCTTAAGTAAATGAGCAGCTCATTCTTCCTCCATTGTGGCTGGACCTTCCTGACATTTGACTTTTGAGTAGTGCTTCTTGCATGTAATTAAGGATTACGTGGTCTGGTGTAGGGACAAGCTCAGTTATTTTTTTTTTAAGGGCCAAGGCAGGGATGTATTTGGAGAGGGTTCTTGGGTGCTGTTTCAGATAGCCTTCAGTCTCAAGGCAGTGGTGTTCTGTCTTGAGATAGAGCTGTCCAGGAGGTGACTCAATGCGGTGGGATCTATAAGTGTGGTTCAGTGATAAAGGATTCTCATTCCAAACCACTTACATGAAGTACGTGGGATCACTGCTCCCTGTATTTTGGAAGAGTGATACTGGTGGCTAGAGGGAAAGCAAGTGCGTGGGCTGACTTCTCCAGGTACGTTCAGCTGCGCTTCAGCTCTAACTCAGTGTATTTTTTTTTTCTCTCTAGTACTTTTGTCCATCTGTTCTCTGTTGTGTGATCCCAATCCAGATGATCCTTTAGTGCCTGAGATTGCACGGATCTACAAAACAGATAGAGAAAAGTGAGTATGGAAGCCAAAAACCCG
The DNA here is from genome assembly GCA_028565055.1 of Phoeniculus purpureus. NCBI lineage: Eukaryota > Metazoa > Chordata > Aves > Bucerotiformes > Phoeniculidae > Phoeniculus > Phoeniculus purpureus. The sequence goes on from JAOXOE010000765.1 coordinate 50,919, forward strand.
TGTATTGTTCTTGACAGATCAGAATCCACACTGAAATTGTAAAGGAGAACTGAAAGGACCTGCTTCTTGGAAAAGAAAGTGAACTTCGATTTGTTTTTTTCACTTCAACTGTTGGTTTGGGAGCTTGTTTTTTTTGAGATCTTTATTGTTTTTTTCCTGGTCTCTGTCTGAACTTCTGTTTCAACAGTGCTGCGTTGCTGTAGGAAGAAAGCACCTATACAAGTAGAAACAAAGCCATGTACCTCTGTGGTTTTATTACTGCACTTTCATTCCACAGAATGGCCTTTGACTGGTGTTGCGTGTTTGCCTGATACAATGAAAATATGGAGTGAACAAGGCAAATCTGTCATACAGAGCGCTAAGTTGAATGTGATCACCTATTAAGAGCTTTAATGCTTCATCACCAGCAGAGGGAGTGCAAGTTACTCTAGTGGGAGAGTATTTCCATGCCAGCACAGTGATAGCATCATACAAGCAAAGAAATAACAAAAATACCCTGTTTCATCTTAGTTTGCCAGTGCAAGGGAAGAACAAGTGGTGTACAGGTAGGGTGGGAGGACTCCAAGCTTTGATAAAGTAAACACCAAGAATGGAGTGAACTCTAGCACTAATGAGCTCTTCAAAAGCAACAGCATAATACCTATTGTAAACGTTTTTCTACCTCACTGTTCCCTTCCAGATCTCATCAGTAGTGTTAATTTCAGAAGCTATGTGGTCATCTGATGAGAACAAGATAGGAAGGGAAAACAATCCACAAATGTGGTTACTCTGCTGTGTGCTTGAGAAGCAGCATTAGAGAAGGTGATGCACCCTGCTTTTAATGAGTGGCAAGAGTAGTAGTATGTATTTTGAGACACAGTGACTGACTGCACTTAATGTATGCAGAACTTCCTCCCCTATTTTTGGAAAACATAGAAAAAATTATGCTTAAACTTAACTGGACTTCTGGTTTAGCCTGTGGGGGTGAAAGCTTTTGTTGTTTTAGAAGTGGAAGAATTTTAGTCTTAAGCTGAAGAACTTCAAGTGCAAGAATCTAGTTAGTATACAGAACTAGAAAGCTTCTTGCTCTAAGTGTGTTAATGCTTCCTCTACAAATTTGGTCAAATAAGAACTTGCCTTCTGTAGTCAGAAATAAGATTTCAGCAGTGCTGTTAATCATAACACTTTGGCTTTACTTAAGCATCCTGTTCCTTCTCTAGCAATGACTGTCTATTAAGGGGTATTTGGGTATTTTGCTTTCAGAATGAAAAGAAAATATACAAAATATATTCTAGTGGACTAGTTGTTACATACTGAAATAGCCAAATGCAATGTGTAGCCAGAAACAAGCCTGTCAGGGTTTGGCAGCCTGGGAGATAACAGGTACTATGCTTAATCTTCTAAGGGAAGAGGCAGAATGAGGTGGGAGGGACATGTTAATCTGTTCTTCTCCTAGAATGCCAAAATGAAACCCTACAGTAAGTTTCCCCTGGAATTCAGCAGCTGGGGGAGGCACAGGCCCTTCAGACCTGTGTCGACTCTGTTTTGTGGCTCATATCGCAAAGATTTCATATCCCTCTTGTAGATAGGAACAGTTATTTCTTTTCCACGAAGTGCTGCATGCTTTCTTGATTCTTGTTTGCCTGATATTTCAGTTTGCTCTTAAATTTTACAATTTTGTAACACTGCTGGAGAGAAAGTGTGTTGACCGTGTGTGAACACTAGACTGCTGCAGCTGAAGGAATGTTCTGATACCATGTTAAGTAAATCCTCTTTTTGTACATGCAGGTACAACAGAATAGCTCGGGAATGGACTCAGAAGTATGCGATGTAATTAAAGAAATTATTGGAAAACCTCTACAAATAAAGATAGGGGAACTCTGAAAGAGAAAGTCCTTTTGATTTCCATTTGACTGCTTTCTATGAGCCCACGCCTCATCTTCCCCTGTGCACATGTTTACCTGATACAGCAGTGCTGCGTGTTGTACATACTTGGAACAACAAAATAGAAATACTGTATTTCCCCGTACCAACATTGACTCCTAGCAGAGAAGTGTGTGTGTGAAAAAGCTGGTTCTTCAGTCATAACTTTGTGAGCCTAAAAGCATTCCTGGTTGATTTAAATTGGGTAATAAAGTGTGAACGGGAGACTTGCGGTGGTGTTCGTATTTCTAGGGACAGTGTTGCTGATCCATGAAGGGTTTTAAATGGAATCCTTTTAAACTCATAACAGTTATGAAAAGCAAGGTGAAGAACTTGAAGCTATTTCTGTATTCATTTTATTCTGAAGGACCTACACCTTAGGTAAATGTTATGACCAATGAGCTAAACTGTACCCACATCCTGTGTTTAAGGTCTAAGTTTAACCAGTCAAGATTTAAATGGATTGAGCTATTAGTGCATCAAGTGATGTTGATTTGTTTCAACTCTCTCTCTTCCTTCATATTTCTTTTGGTTTGTATGTGGTTTCTCAGTTAATACCTAGCTAATAGCTCTTATTTTTCTTAAGTTTTTTAACTGCTTAGGTCTTTTCTGGATGTAAGGGTAAAAAATCCATTTGACAGAAAACTTGTGTATATTTAAAGACCCAACTGCTCCCCTGGAGCTTGTACGTTCAAGAATGATTAATCTGTGTAATAAACTGATTACTACAGTCATTACATATAACTTGGTGTGAATAGGCTTTTAATTCGAAGAGCAGTTTGTTACAGGCTAAAAAAACTAATGGTGGATTTCTCTGAAACGTTTGCATTCGTGAGCGCTTGCGTTTGGAAGTCCTGAAGCAGTTTAGTTTGCATCACATGAGGCCGCACACCCTGATGAGACAAATGTTAGCATAAGCACTTCCCTGAAACCAGGATGTGCGGTGTGCCAGGAACTTGACTGTTAAACCAAATAAGCAGTTTACTAAATGAGAATCTGAGTGATGTTTGCAAAGCCTAAAGGTATTATTTCCCACTTGCATGGGACCTAACACAAACGCATACGTACTGTAGGTAAGTAAAACCTTATGTAACTCAAATAATGGATGTAAAAGGGTAAAAAACAAAACCAAGAAAAAACCTACCAAACACATCAGCACAAAACTTTCATAAAGTGTAGCTTTTACATGATTACTTTGCACTAAAAATTTGCAAATGTTCATACAGTTTTAAATTGTACTTGTATGTGACTTTTTTGAACAAAAGTCTTCACTTGAATCTAGTGAAAAATGTAGTTTGAAACTTTTCTTTGTATACAAGTGTATTTGCAAGCATTGTTGGCGTGACCGTGAGTCTGCAAATCTATCTCCTCTTAGTAGATTTGTGAACAAAAAGCCATCGAGTGAGGGAGAGGCTGCAGCCTCCAGCTCTCCAGCCACAGGGGTCTGTCCTGTCCATTTTCAAATGCATCTTGACACTCTTGCACAAACAAGGAATAAATGTCCACTGCTTTGGTCTAAACCTGTTCTGCTTGTCTCATCTCTCAGTGTCCTCATATAGGTGTTAGCAGTGTGTCTCAGAGGCCTCTCAAGTAGGTGAGACAGGGATGGGGATGGAGCAGCTTTACTTGAAATTGACTGTGCTCTCTAGCTGGGTGACAGTGTTGGGGGACAGCTCAGGGGATGGGGAGAGATGTATGCAAGGGTATGAACCTGGGTGTTGAGTTGTCTTAAACTCTTGGTGCTCATAGGTTATGCCTCAGACTGGGGGTGTCTTTACTGGCTGATGTAGGAAGCAAACATTGAGCTTTTCTTGTGGGGTTCCCTTTAACTGATCCATATATGAGCCACCCAGGAATGACTTGTGGCAGGTGCAGATTGTTTTTGGCATCAGTGGTCACTGGAAGAGATCAGAGGCCTGTGCAGGAGAGATGGTGGAGTCATAGGAAGTGCAGAAGTTGGTGATGATTGCATTCTGGTGGGTAGAAGTGCTTGCTAGGCAACAGGGAGGTAACACAGCTGTGTTTGGGTTTAAATGGCCCTGAATGTTGTACCAGCTTCACCTCGGGGCCTGAGTTAAAATCTGTTTGTGCTGGAGTGATTGTCTCTTGCGGTGAATGGTTTGGACAGGCCAGACTCTGCTGATGGCATGACAGAAGTTGGATTGTAGTTGTGGTCATTGATGGGAGCATACATGATGTCCCTTGTGTGGGCTGACTGTTAGCTGTTAAGGGTTGTACTGTGAACTAGGTGAAGGAGCCATTTCCTCCCCTCAGGATTTAACTAATCTGATCCAACTTTTACATATCTTTCCAAGAAGTAGAAACTTGCTCTTTTGAGACTCTGCGGTGTGTATGTTCCCATGTAAAACTGCACAAGAAACCAAGGAGGTGTTGCCTATGTAGAAACCTCTGAGCTTGTCACATAAACTTTTTCAGTCCCTACCCATCTAAATACCCATCTAAAAAAATTTGATTTAGTATTATAACTTGCTTTGCATGGCTTTCTCTGTGCTGAGACTTCTCTGGGTGTAGATTGTACATGCAATTTCCCTTTTTTCCTGTCATGTGCTGAGCAAATTGCATGTTATCAAAAAAAGTAAGTGCTGGGCTGCTTAGATTCCTCCAGCTCTGGCAGTGCCATAGAGCTGAAATACTGCCTGGATGCACTACCTTGTGTGCCGTGCTCATGTGCACCAGAACATGATCCAACTATCTCAGGAACTCTTGTAGCTCAGTACTGAGTTGCCACTCATCGCTTTGTGAGTTGGCAGCTTAACTGTTAGTCTGAGCTTAAACTCGGAGCCCATGATGGGGATGGGGCTGATCTGGACAGTACTGGAGACCTGATTGCTGTGCTTGAAATACCTCGCTTGTCCTTTTGTAGCACTTTGTCAGCATAAGAGTTTGGGGGTTTTGATGTTACTACTTTGCTATGCTGATGGTTTGAAGCATCTACAGTCTTTTGTGTTGAGTCTGCACACTTGGAATGATGTAGAAAAACCAGTGGGAAGTGGCTGGGCAAGACTGTGTCCCTGGTGTGCCTGTAGAGCAAATGTGACCTGTTCATTGCCTCTGAAGACTGTGTATTGCTGATCACAGCAGCAGAATAGCTGTAGAGCTGTTCTTGTTCTCAGTTCTGATACAGGGGAGAAGGTCAGGACCCTAAGTGAAGGACAATGGGAAGTGCTTTGCCCAAATAAAGTTGCATTTCTTTGTGTCCCAAGTAACTTGCTGGGGAGAGCATGATAGAAGACCTGGGTGTGTGGGAGGTGCAAAAGAAAACTAAGCAAAGCAGTTAAAACTTAATAAAGCACCAGGTAACATAGAATCATAGAAAGGAATCAGAAAGGTTAGAGTTGGAAGGGACCTTAAAGATTTGAGTTCCAACACCCCTGCATGGGCAGGGTTGCCTGTCACTAGATCAGCTTGTTCAGAGCCCCATTCAACCTGGTCTTGAATACTTCCAGGGATGGAGCTTCCTCAGCTTCTCTGGGCAACCTGTTCCAGTGTCTTGCTACTCCCATACTGAAGAACTGTCCAACCTAAATCTTTCAGTTTAAAACCATTATCCTTTATCCTCACACCCCCTACCCTTGTAAAAAGTCCTTCCCCAGCCCCCTAACAACAGAATCTGTTTGAACATGCTCTATGTTCACTGCAGATAGAGAAGCCCTGGGGCTCAGGTTCCAGGAGTTTCCACTTGCCCAGGCAGATTGTGGAAGCCATCTCCTGCAAGGACAAAGGCCCTGTGTTACACTTGAGTAGAAGGAAGGTCTGTACTCTTTCAGTACCCTTAGAGCAGTTTTGCTCCCATCACTTCAGCATTTAAGGGAAGCCGCCTCCATCTCCGACCAAGAGCTGGAAAAGAGTTTAATCCCCTCCACCTCTGTTGTTTCCTTCTGTTTCTTGTCTCTCTGTGTAGACTTAGAGCAAGTCCATGGTCACAGTTTGGAATTTTAGTTATCTTGGGCTTTGGCAGAAGCTGTTGCCTACAGGGAAAGTACAAGAAGCACATTGAGGGTACTTGCTGGAAGGTTAAATGCAGGGTACAGCCTGCTGTCTGGGTGTGTGGATACCAACCCCTGCCTGAGTAATTGTGGTCAGAGGCATTGGGAAGGTTCCTGCAGCCATGGCCTTGCCACCCAGCCCTTGCCTGGGAGTGTGTGCGACTAGATCCATGCCAATACCAGCTGTACTGTTGTAATGTGTTGCAATTTGATCACCATTAAATAATTCCCTTAAACTTACTGTGGCTTCATGGGTTTTTTTGCTTTACCTGTGCCTTTCACCCAGTTTTTGGTCTCATTTTGTTACCGTTCCTCTCATGGCTACTTTCTCCCTTTTCCCCCATGATCCAGTTCTGCACTGTCCTCTGCTCAGCTGTCTCCAGTCACCTTCAGCTTGGTTTTTTCTTACCTTCCTGTAAAGCCTTTCATGCTTCCCAAGCATTAGCAGTACTTTGTGGACAGTGTGGAGCAGCCATGCTCATCTTCTGCCCCTCCTTGTTCAAAATGCGTGTACACTCACCAAACCCAGCACCCATAGCCTTGACCCAGTGGGCTCGCTGATAGCAATGGGATGAACCCTGGAGCCAAGAGCACAAAGCACGTGTAGGGGACACCAGAACCATCTTGGTTGCTCCAGGGGTTCCCTGTCTTGAACCGTGACTTAACTGTTGCTTAATCTTCCTCAAATTTGGCATCCACAGGGTTTGGTTTGTTGTGTTTCTACTTCTTGGCATCCCTCATTCCCCACTTTTCTTTCTCTGTATCAGAATAATTTAGTTCTTAGTATCATTATTTAAGCCAAAACATATTGAATAGTAGGAATCAGACCTATTCACTGTTCTTGTCCTTTACTGAACAAATGTGTTTATAATGAGGAGTTGCTCAGCTCCACATGCTTCTTCCTTGCCCCCAACTATGGGCAAAAGTCCTTCAGCCCCTACTGGTGGAAGCTCATGTTGCTTTGGTGCTTCTCATATGTAGTAGCTGGGTTCACTGAGGCTGCAGAGCAGATTGAGGGGGGAATTTATAAAAAGTTGGGTTGAAAGGTCAAGTCACAGCATGTAGATGCAACTCATTGTTTTGAGGAAGCTGGTATCCTGAGCAGACTGCTGTGACCGGGTTCTCTTGGTCCTTGCCTTGTGTATCCTCTTCTTGTTGTCTGTGTTTTGTCAATGTGAAGGTGTTCAGTGGTGCTGGTAATGATGGCAGGGTTTGGGGGAAGCAGGGCTGCAGGGCTTCTCATGGGTTGTCATCCAGGAACAGTGAGGTAGAGGTAGGTTGGGTGACTTGGAAACAGCATCACCACTTAGAGCTGGTGATAAAACATAACTGCTCTTGGAACTTCTATCCTTAAACTATTCGGTGTTTAATGCCCATGATAGAAAAGTGTATTCTGGAGGGGGCTCAGGAGACATCTCCAGATCCAGCAGTTGCAACCTCCGTGCCATGGACATCTCCCACTAGACCAGGTCACCCAATAGCATCCACAACTTGCTTAGACATCCTGTTTCAATATTTCACCACCATTACTGTGAAGAACCTAGACCTAGAGCTTTGTAAATCGATGCAGTGACACCATCAGTGGCTGTTTGTGGGGTCTGTGCAAGGCCAGTTCTCTGTGGGGTTTGGTAATTCTGTGTTTCTGCAGGGCATCCTGCACGTCCCTCACCCCATGCAGGGGAGCAGCCTCAGAAAATTCAGCAGTGCTGCTAGGAGTCATGTGAAGCAGATATGGAAGTCATGGATAAGCCAGTTTCAAAAGAAGCCTCACTGTATCTCATGGCTTAGCCTTGGCTGCTGCATGGTTTCTTTACAGTGACCTGCCTCCTGCTCAGCTGAAGGAAAGGAGCTCTGGAATGTGCCATCTGCTGCCCTTTTGGGCTGTGGAGATAGAGGTTGCAAGTGCAGCCCAGACACGGCACCTTGGTGAGTTGTGGGCAGCATCTTGCCAGATTAGTGGCTGGGATTGACACCACTGGAATTCTCACTTACATAAAAGCTCCATCTAAGTTTTCACAGAATCACAGAATCATTCAGGTTGGAAAAGACCCTTGGGATTATTGAGTCCAATCATCAACCCTACTCTACAAGTTCACCCCTAAACCATATCGGCCAACACTACATCTAAGCTTCTTTTAAACTCATCTAGGGATGGTGACTCAACCACCACCCTGGGCAGCCCATTCCAATGCCTTACCACTCTCTCAGAGAAGAATTTTTTTCCTGATGTCTAATCTAAACCTACCTTGTTGAAGCTTGAAACCATTCCTTCTAGTTCTGTCACTAACTAGCTGTGAGAAGAGACCAGCACAGCATCTCTACAATGTTTTCTCCTGGTATAACCCTAAACACCAATATAAAGTACTTGGGGGTTCAATGTGCAATCTCTTATTGAAAAATGTTCATGAAAATGCTGTAGGAACTTCTTGAAATCCATGTGGAATGCCTGATGGGGTGAGTGGAGGAATAGGCTTCTGCCAAGACACCTATATTGTTCACATTCTGCAGGCTGAGATGCCATTCAACAGGTAAGTGTAGATGCTTAGTATTCGAAATCTTGCCTCAAGTCAAATCTTGCCTCTGTTAAGAAACTTGTCATGCAGAAGATATGTTGACTTTGTAAGGGACTCACCAGGATAAACGCAGTCCTTGTTCTGAGGCTTACTTGCGAGGCTTCTCCATGTTGATGCCTCCAGAGAAGAGATTGTCTTGGCTGGGTGTCTGGGGCTTGCCTGATCCTCCTATTAAAGGGCAGAACTGGAAACAAGCCCTGTGCCAGGGGCATGTATTCCAGGTAGTGGTGAATGGAACAGGTCATGGGGAGCTGGTGAGGCCCCATGAAAGCAAAGCTTATGGGATCCTCTTTGGGTTGTTCTTGGATGCTGAGAACATCCACCAAAGGAGAATTTGCTTGTACAACTGCTATGGGAACTGCTCTGTGTTTCTAGGTGTGGAGCTTTTCTCTCTCTGTCTTTCAGCCAGTGGCTTCTGTTGCAGTTTTATTTGTTGGAAGAGGAGTTGAAGCCAGCAACGGGACTAGAAGTCCTCAAACCTCTTGGTGTAACTAGATGTCCTGAATTCATGTCTGTTCCTTGGAGCCTGAGACACATTTGCTCCTAGTTCCAAAATGAAGTGAAACAGCCCAGCTTGAGCCTTCACAGAGAGGGACAACCCAACCCAGAAACTTCTTCCAAAGGGCCTTTGTTCTTCCTGCCCCAGGGGGCTGTGAGTGCTGCTGGAAGCTTGAGAGCTTCTCCAGAAAGGATTAAGAATGGCCTGTCTCCTCCCCATAGCCTGCAAAGGCCAGGAGGCTGAGACAGAGGTGGTACTACACTTGCCCAGCTGCTTGCTGGGGTTTCAGAAGCCACTGCCCATGATGGCCCCAGAGCTCACACCCCTTTCCAGCTCCCTGGGCCAGCCAGGCCTATCATGTCCTTTCTGCTTTGGCTTTGCCTGTGAGAATGGGGGGTTTTGGGGGTGCTTACTCCCAGGCCACTGGCACTGCAGAGGCCAAGGATGCAGATCTCAATGGGACATGGCATGCAGGACAGCTATCACAGTGGGTGAGGCTCTGAGCAACCCCTCAAGTGCCAGGGGTGATTGTGAGGCAGAACCAAGGATGGAGGAAGGGGCAAGATGAGGTGAGGCAAGGAGAAGCATCTTGATACCCATGGAGAAGAAGCATTTATCACTTGGGCTTTTGTGCTGAGACTGAAGCTGAGCACCAAGGGATTATTGTTTGGTCTCTTCTCCTCAGGAACAAGTGACAGGACAAAAGGAAATCACTTCAAGTTATGCCCAGAGAAGTTTGGATTGGTTGTGAGGAACAATTTATTTTCTGCAAGGTTGCGCAGGGCAGTGGTGGAGTGTCCATCCTTGGAGGGGTTGAAAAGCTATGGAGAAGTGTGTGAGGGACATGGTTTAGTGGTGACCTGGCAGTGCTGGGGGAATGGTTAGACTTAAAAGAGCTCAAATCACTGATTCTGTGGATGCAGGGAGGGGTGAAGACAAGGAGAAGAGGCTGTGGGACAGGCACCGCCCTGGTGAGCCCATCACACCACTGCGGGGGGAAAACCCCACTGCTGAAAAGAGCAAATATCCCCTAGCAGAGCCTAACCCAGCAGATATCACCTGGCGAGGGGGTGGGTCTCGCTCCCGCTTCCCCCGCGTTGCAGCGGGGCCCACCCCCTTCACCGTGTCCCTCCCAGGCGCTGCCAGGGGATGGCAGCAGAGACCGGTAGCGGCGGACGGCCCCGGGCAGCACCGAACGCCTCCGCTTCGGAAGCTGCTCTTAGCTACTAGTTTTATGATAATTATCTATTACTGTTATAAAAAGCAAGCTTCCGCCTCAGCCCC
>JAOXOE010000765.1:65233-98306 GCA_028565055.1 Phoeniculus purpureus
GATAATAGGATAAAGGTTGGACTCGATGACCCTGGAGGTCCTTTCCAGCCATGATGATTCTGTGATTCTGTGAAGTTCTCCCCTGAGGCTCCTTTTCTCCAGTTAAGTTTCCTCCGTTCTGTCAGTCACTCCTCAGAGCACTTGTGCTCTAGATCCTTCCCCAACTCCATTGCCTTTCTCTGGACATGCTGCTGCCGTTCAGTGTCCTGAGAGTAAGAGACCCAAACATGAACCCAGGATTTGAGGTGTCCAGTACAAGGGGTAATCCCTGCCCTGGTCCTGTTGGCCACACCAATACTGATACAAACCAGGATGCTGTTGGCTGCCTTGGCCACCTGAACACACACTGCTCATCTTCAGCCACTGTCAACTGACACCCCTAGGTCCTTTTCCCCAGGCAGTTTCCAGCTGCTCTGCTCCCCGCCTGGAACTGTGTAGGGGGTTGGTGTAACTCAAGAGCAGGACCAAGCGTTTGGCCTTGTTGAACCTCATGCTATTGGCCTCTGCCCATCAGTCCATCCTGTCCAGAGCCCTATACTGACCTTCCTTCAAGCAGATTCATAGAATCATAGAATTGTAGTGGTTGGAAGGGGCCTTTAGTCCAACTCCCCAGCTAGAGCAGGATCACCTAGAGGAGATTGCACAGGAATGTGGGTGTCCAGATGAGTCTCCAGAGAAGGAGACTCCACAACATCTCTGGGCAGCCTGTAAGAGTGCTCTGTTACCTACACCCACCCTATTTGGTGTCATCTGCAAACTTACTCAATCCCCTTGTCCAGATGGTTGATAAAGATATTGAACAGAACTGGTCCCAGTACTGAGCCCTCGGGAACACCACTTGTGACTGGTCACCAACTAGGCTTAACTCACCAGCACTCTTTGGGCCTAGCCATCCAGCCAGTTTTTTATCCAGCAAAGAGTACACACATCCAAGCCACAACCCACCAATTTCTCCAGGAGAATGCTGTGGGAAACAATGTCAAACACTTTACTAAAGTCCATATAGAAGATTTCTGCAACCATTCCCTCACCCACCAAGCACTCACCTTGTTATAGAAGGAGATCAAGTTATTCAAGCAGGACCTGCCTTTCACAAGCCCATAAAGCCCTGTTTGTCAGCGGAATGTGTGATTCCATGTGATGGAGGGAGCTTGTCCAGCCCTATCCAGTTTGTCCCCTTTCTCAAGGAGCACACGGTGATCCTCCGCAATGCAGTTGCAGGTCATGGCACTGACTCCAAGGATAGGTGTCCCTGCACATAGAGACATAGGCCATGAATAGGCATGGTGGGGAGAAAAGTCAGAGAATGTCTCTGGGCTGGAACCAACCATCCTCTGTGCTCAGGCAAGGTTACTGCCTTCTCAGGGCTTGACTGCATGCTTGTTGAAGCCCAAAAATTCCAGAGGTTCACCAGAAATGTAAAACAACAGGTCTTGGTGTCCTGGGAACTTCCATGGTGGTAGCAAGAACAAGAAAGTCATCTCCACGCAAGAGATGGCTCTAAAACCTCCTGTCTTCATTAGGTTCAGACAGAGCTGCCTGACCTCACCAAAAGGAACAATGAGGAGAACTCATAAACTTCTGTTAACATTCCACAGAGCAGCAGTTTAAAGTAACCTGAAGAGGGAGAAGAGGAATCGTGAAGCTGCTGAGCAACTCAGCATAAGGAATTACCCAAGGCAAGGCAGCAAAGCAGTGGAGTGCTCAACTTCAGATGCCAGGAACAAGAAAACAAGACACAGTGGATGTAACGACCCAACCGAGACCTGCCCTTCACGCATCCCAGAGCAGCAGAGTGCATGAGACAGGCAGCTCCTGCTCTAACAGTGGTCTCACTGATTGTGTCTCTCTATAGTGCTGCATTAATGACAACAAACCAGAATAGCAACTCCTATCTGTACAGACTTTTTGCCTTTTGTCAAACCCAACATGAGAAGAGAAATATCCAGGGAGGAAAGAAATCCCTTACAGATCTTTCCAAATGCATGGTAGTCTCCACTTGCTGATGGAGGAGCACAGGGAGAGTGATGGGAGTTCCTCAGCCAAGTAGCCTGCTTGCCAAGAGAGCCCACCTTTGGCTGCACACACTGTGGATGGGAATTTCCCTGTCCTTCCTAGGAAAATGAGCAGTGTGTTAGCACTTAGGTCAAAACCTTTCCCAGCCTGCAGCCATAGGCAGCTGCAAGGTTCCCTTGTGGCAGAGAAGGGTAGCAGAAGTGACTGGGGTTGTTGCAGCGTGGCACACTGCAGTAGTGAGGGCAGTGACCAGGAGCCTGGCACCAAGTGCTTGCCAGCCCTGAGACCGTGTGGATCTAAAGGCATGTGGGACAGGCTGAAGAAGCATCAACGACAGCTGGAAGATACTTGCAGGTACAGAGGTCTGCTGGAGGCAGGGTTGAATAGAGGGCAGGAGAGAGCTGGGAACTTGCAGAGCCTTTGGCAGCTCAGCCTTGGATTTGGCAGAAACTAGAGGAAGCAGCTATGGGGCAAGGAAATGTTTTGGTGTGAGCTGACTGGTGAGTCACTGGAAAACCACACACTTGCTTCATGCTAAGTGAGGGGGACTTTGTGAGTAGTTGAACGGAGCTTCTCCCAGAGTGCTGCAGCCTTGCAGTGGTGTGGACAGGTATGGAGAGCTTTGTCCTTGAAGCTTTTGGAATCACAGCCAGAGAAAGCTGTGGCTGATCAGAGCTAGTGTGAGCAACAGACCTGCTCCAAACAGGAGGTTGCACTGGAAACCCCCAAAGACATTCATTCAGCACATTCTTAGGAAGCTTAAAACTTTGCTTGCTGCTTTTTCACAATCTGCTTGTGCAACTTCCCCACCAGCTGGACAGCAAAGCAATGCTCTGCGCTGAGAGGAATGAGGACAGATCTGCAGGGACTGTTTCCTGCTGTCCTTTCCGTGGCTGATAATGAGACAAATTGCTGGTGAGAAAATATAAAATATGAAATACAAAATATAAAGTAGAAAAAGTAAAATATCAAATCATCTGCTGCAATTTCCTGCTCCAGATTACAAAGCACGTCACAGTGAAAAACTGAGATGTGGCTGTCCCATCCTGTAGTTAGACTGGTGTATCTGACTTCACTCAACATTTCTAGTTTCTCCTGATCTGTGGGGTCCAGTTTTGGGCCCCTCACTACAAGAGGGACACTGAAGTGCTGGAGAAGGTACAGAGGTGGCTCCCAAGCTAGTAAAGGATTTGGAACAGGTGTCCTGTCAGGACCGGCTGAAGGGTCTGGGTCTGTTTGTTTAGCCTGGAGAAGAGATTATTATTGCTCTCTACAACTACTTGAAAGGAGGTTGTAGAGAGACAGGAGTTGGTCTGTTCTCCCTAGTGGCCAGTGACAGGAAGCTGCACCAGGGGATGTTCAGGTTGAGTGTCAGGAGGAATTTCTTTCCTAAAAGGGTTGTCAGGCATTGAAACAGCCCGCCCAGGGAGGAGGTTGAGTCACTGTCCCTGGAGGTTTTGAACAGAAGGACAGATGTCGCATTGAAGAACAAGGTTTAGTGGTGAGGATAGGACTAGGAAAAGGTTGGACTCAATGATCCTGAAGGTCTGTTTCAGAAAAAACTGTTCTATGGTTCTATGATTTGCAGGTTGCTCAGGAGCGGCACTGTAGCCCAGGCAGGAGAGTGCAGAGCCCAGTGGCTGCTGCCTCAGGAGGAGACACCCTGCCCTGCTGAAACCCAGCTTTGGGGTGGAGTGAGACCAGTGCCGCCAACTTGCTGCCAAGGCACAGTGGAACAGGTGCAGCTCCTGGGTGTTGCACTGGCCATTTGAGCTTTGCCCTGAGTCACGGCTGAGCTTACAAGAGGGTGCTGTCATGGTGAGCTGCACCATGGGTGAGCTGCACTAAGGGTGGTTGAGCAGGAGAGATGAGGGCAGCGCTGAGACCTCACCCTGGTGGTTGACTGGGGCCAAATCTGACCAAGCCAGTCCTCTGGTTGGTTGAATCAGAATGGTCCCCTCAGTTGCAACAAGAGTGTTGCCTTTCAGCATTGCTCTCCTTGTTTCTAGGTTGTTCACCATGAATGTGCCTCTTCTTGTCTTCCTGGGGCTGGGGCTGTTGGAGGCAGAATGCTGGTGTTTCTTCAATCACACTGAAGAGCACTGTGTGTGCTACCAGCTGTCCCAGGAAAGTGCAAGCAGCATCATCCAGTGCCTTGCAGCCACCGTTGTGGACTTTTGCGGGGGAGAGCTGGAGAAATACACAAACTTTCCCATCACCAACCTGGACCCCTCTGTCATTGAAATGCTGTAGTCCCTTATAATCAGGAAAATAATTTTCCATGACCTCCTGTTGCCTGAAATACTCATTGCCCGAGTCCTGAGATTCTTCTCCTACACCCAGGTGAAGGAGCTGGTCTTTGACAGCTGCATTTTTTGAGGGGAGAGGCAATTGGGGTTAAACAGCTGTATGGAACTTGCCCATATTACCCCTGCACTTCCACAACGTGACATCTGCCCCGCTCACAGACCACGAGCAGGACTACTCTAGTCTGAGTAGCTGGCTGGAGACCCTACAGGAGCTGTCACCAGCTCCCATGTTACCAGCCTGCCCTGTGGTATCAGAGAGGTGTTCAGAGCCCTGTGTTACCTGGACATGGCATAGAACACCCTGGGGGATGAGAGCTTGATGTCCGCCTTCTGCGAGGGGGCTTTCCCTCAGCTCCAGATACTGAGTCTGCAACACAACAATCTGACATTCTACCACAGTGTGTGCAAAGGCATGCAGCTGCTGCGTGACCTCCAGCATCTAGACCTAAGTCAGAACAAGCTCACCGTTCACTTCCTGTCAGTGGCCAGTGTCCCTCTGAATTTTTAACTTGTCTGACACTGGCTTGAGTGAAATCCTTACACCTCTGCCTCCCAGTCTAGAAGTGCTGGACCTGACCTTCAGTCACCACCATGCTGTAGACATCTCCTTCAGCTCCCTGAAGAAGCTCTTCCTGAGCCAAAATATGCTGCAGGCTGTCCCCTCCATCAGGAATTGCCCCATGTTGGACACCCTCCACCTAGACAACAACCTGATCACAGAGCTGCCATGGGATGAGATGAAGTTCCTGGAACACCTGCAGGATGTGGCTACGACTGACAACCCCTACGACTGCTCCTGCTCTGGGGCTGGGGAGCTCCAGGCACTGGCAGGCAGGGGGCATCTTGGGCAGGGCTGGCGCCAGAAGTATACTTGTCATTCTCCACCTGGCTACCAGGGCAGGCTGGTGAAGGATGTGCCTGCGTCGGTGCTGCAGTGTAACAGTGCTGCAGTGATTGTCCCTCTCTGCATTGTCCTCATCCTTCTTGGTGCGGCTGGGAATTTCTGTCTGGTCAGATCCAGACCTGGGCTCCTCCAGCCCTGCCTCAGACTACGGAGGGGACATGCAACCATTCCCACAACGCACAGGGGCTGAGAAGCCATGGGCTCCATGGGGACACTCCCAGGACCTCCAAATTCTGGCAAGAGGCTCTTTCAGCAGTCCTGAGTCGTGGCTCTCTCAGCATTACCCCTGCAGTGTCTGTGACTTTGTCCCTCCAAGTTTTGTAGAAACCACCAAGCAAAGCCCCTTGCCATGCTCTGTGCCAGGAGAGTACCCTGTCTTTATGGCCAACTTCCCAAGGCCCACGTGCAACCAAGACCTGAGCTTTAAAGGCACCGGTGGACAAACTGGTGTGACCTTGAAGAGGTTCAACCAGCCTTTTATGTGATAAAAAGCAGATAGGTTCATTCTGGGTTCTGGGTTATTCAGAAAATCTCTCACAGGAAAGATAATTGATAATGGGATGCTGAGGGAGATTGTGAGAATATAAAACTTACTGGGGAATAGTTCTAGGAAGGATCAAAGGGAGGATTACGAAGAGGTGGTGGAGAAGGAACAGTCATGTACTTTTTTGGTATGACTGCTCTCCAATAAATGTGTTTCTGGGGTTTGTGGTGGCTTCTTGTGTCTACAAAATCTTCATGATAATCTAAAGTCCCTCATCTCCCATCCCGGCTTGCAAATATGTCCCCTATGGAGTCAGAAGCACACCAGTGGTGTGAGTTGGTCCAGGTACTCAGTGCCCACAGTCCCACTAGGGCTTGGGCTCCAGAATGCAGTGCCTCCAGGCTGGGCTCACCTCTTGCCTACGCAACTGTACCCAACACTCATTAATAATGCAAGGAAACAGGATCCCCTGCATGTAACAGCATCCCCTGCCCTGGCCAAAAGACAGCTCAAGAGCTTCTGCTGAGCTGGCCATGGATGCTGGGAAGGTGAGTGGCAACGTGAGGGACATCACAATGTCTTTTGGAGGGATCTCTGTGCCTTCAGTTTGGCACAGCCAGGCACTGCCTAACTCACCAAAGGCTCATCCTGATCAGTGCTGGGCACATGGTGCAAGACCTGGCTCAACCCCCTGCTCTGCCCTGTGTCCCTGCAGGCCAAGCAGAATGTCTGTGTCTCAGCAGCTGTGGGAGTGCACCAGGCAGCAGGTAGAGCTGAGACTGAGGACACTGGCTGCATCCCAGTGCTTTCAGCCCCCATGCCAGGGAACAAGACCTGGGGTGGCACTAGGACCACAGGTTACACTGGTGGGGAGGGGGTGTCCTCCCCACCCTGGTGGCTCTAGTGGCACCTTGGTCATGGTAGGAGGACTTGGGAACAATGTGAAACCCTGGGACCTGGAACAATGTGAAGTTCTGGAGGGGAAGGGGGTAGAGCTGGGGCAGGTGGTGATGGACCCCCACTCTTGCACCACCCCACATTGTTTTCAGGGCCAGGTGAAAGCTGGGGTGCCACCAGTGAAGACCCCCTGCAGCTTCTCTTCGCTGGGAAGGAGGCCCAGGTGAGGGTGGCAGGGCTATAGGCAGCAAGAGCATGAAGTAGGGGGTCTGTCGCATCACCTGTCATGCTGGCAACCCTCATGAGTTCTAAGGTCTTGGGCTGATACTGCCCTACACCCCTGTGGGCCCTGTCTTGTTGCAGGTTGCAGGGAGGTCCTGGAGGTTACCAGAGAGCAGGGGAAGGGAGAGAGTGTCCTGCTACCTCTGCCATCTCCATCCCAGTATGCCTAGTCCCTCCTTTACCCTGCACTGGAATGGGGGAAAGCTGAACATTATCCCTGTTTCTCCCTTGTGCCAGGATGGCTGCTTGACTGTTGATGGCATCTTCCGCTTGAATGCAGGACAGGTAGTGTGGACTCCAAGTCCTTCTCCCCTCCTGTCCCCAGTCAGAAGAGTCAGGGCTGAGGCACCTATCTGTGGTCCTAGGGCACTGGCCACCACTGCCAGCTCCTCAGGTGTCTCAGGCAGTGTTGAGAACCCAGAGCTTGGGCTTATGTGTGGCTTAGTTGGTGTTTTTCATTCCTTCTCTGTCTTCTTTTGGGTGCTGTCATGCTGTGCTGGGCTCCACCATGTCGTACCATGCCACGCCATGCCATGCCACGCCATGCCATGCTGGCTATGCTTTGCTGGCTACATTTCTCCTACTAGGACAAGGTCCTGGAGTTGGCAAGACCCCAACTGGCCCTGGATCCCCTTGGCTACAGTGTGTCCCTGCTGTTGTGGGACACTCATGGGCCTGGGACTCAGCTCCCCTTCCAGAGCATTGTCTGGCAGGTGAGGCACATGGGAGAGATGACAGTGCAACCATGTGGTGCTGGGCTCCCAGCTCATCCATCTGATCTCTGCCCTGGTACGGGTGTGAGATGCAGCCACGGTTGCCAAGAACTGAGAGCTCTCTGATTGACCCACTTGTCTCAAGGTGATCAACATCATTTTCCAAGAACTGGAGGTCTTTGGAGATGATGCACAGAGACGGCAAACTGTCAGCCTGGTCCAGGTAGGGCAGGATGCCCTGGGGTGGGTTTCCTGTTCTCTCTGCCACTGGCCAGACCCCACTGCTGCCATCCAGTTTGCTAGCCTGGAGGGTGACCGGAGGCTGGAGATCTTGGGATCCCAGGTTTTCTCACCTCTTAATGGGACTTCCCAGGTTCCACCAGCAAGGTGGAAACAGGGGAGCCTTCTAACATTTCTGGCCACCTTGTGGCTGGGATTTTCCTGCCAGCCACTGTTCCCTGCGGCCTTCATGTGTCATTGGTTGGCACACAAGCAATGCTAGCTCCTGTCACCAGGCTGGGCCCTGCCCTTTGGCTCTGGGATGCTGCCAGGGACCTTCCAAAGTCCATACAGGGCTTTGGTGTTCTTAGGGCTCTGCCTTCCCCTGGTCCTAGGTTGGAAAGTCTGGGAGTGACCCCTTACCTAGGTGCCTGCTAGGTGTGGAATGTCTGTGGCCCCATCCTTCTATCCCCTTGCACAATGCAGCCCTATTCCAGGTCTGTACCCATGACAAAGCTTGGGACTTGCTCCATCCTGATGGCCGAGCCCTGCAAGTGATGGATGTAGCACCCCTGGGCCTGTAAGTACCCAATGCCCTGTGGCTGGGCAGGTTCTCCTGGGGGGCTGGTACCCCAATATGAAGCATGAGCTGGGCAGGGAACATGGCATCCAGACAGAGGACAGCCAGGGGAGCCTGGGCATGCAGGAGGTGATGGCTGTGATCCTCCTCTTGTCTCTTGCTTCCAGGGTGGTGGAGGAGGCCATGGAAATTGCCGTGGCCAATGCCCAAGCTGCCATCAGCATCTATGCCAAGGGGCTGGGTGCCATCCCAGCACTGCTCCAAGGGTGTGTGCAGCAATCCCCAACTGATGGGTGCTTGGTCACGCTGGGCTGAGATGCTGGGCAGGGGCAGGACGGGTCAGGCCATGGGGCTGGCTTCAGGCACAGCTGTAGCCCTGCTTCCATGCTGGTTGCTTCCCAGTACCAGCAGCCTCTTCACTCTTACCATGGAGTGGGAACTGGAGGATGGTCAACACCAACGTTCAGCCCTCAGGGTCCTGGCAACCTCCGGGGTCACAACACCCAGCAACAGACTGTATGTATGTGTGCTGGGGCTCAGGCATGCCTGGTCTCCAAGTGCTCACTGCAGGATCAGGGTAGGGTACTTGGTACCTGGAGGTGAAGCAGGAGGAACCTTGACATGGGCTTGTTCCCAACATGGACAAACCATCCTCGGGTTCCTGTGAGTCAGGGCTCACTCCATTCCAGCCCCAGCCCTATCCCCCTCCCAGGTTCTCTCATCTCATGCACAGGAGACCCTACACAATCTACTTGCCCTGGATTGTGGAGCGGCTGCTGGAGGGGAACAGCCTGACATTCCTGCTGCTCTGTGTGACACTGCCAGGTAGCCCCAGGGACTGGGACACCACTTTGGGTTGTCTCTTCCCTGTGGTCCCCTATCCCAATCTGAGTGGCACTCAGTCCCTGGCTGCTCCCCAGAGACACCCATGGTTGCCCAGAGCCAGACACTGGAATGTCTCTGTACCCCTGTGGCCTCTGCCCAGGGGTTGCTGCTCCCCTAGACACCTCCAGAGAAGAAATGCTGGCAGCCATGGGGCTGGCTGAGCATGTCAAGGGGCTGGCCAAGACCATCTCAGCCACGATCTGGGACCCTGTGCAAGAGGTCATGACACAGAGGAGGGTAATCCGAGGGCTGCTGGCAGGAGGTGACCTGTCCAAGCAGAAGGCAGTCATAGTCCAGCTGCAGAGAGCCCTGCGGGAGCTGAAGGTGGGGCAAAGTCCTTCACCACCAGAAGGGATCAGGATGGCACTGATCCCATCTGGTTGGATGAGTTCCAGGCTCCATCATTGTGCCACTGAGGGCAGAGGCTGGGGGCTGTCTGGAGGGGATGAGATGGTGGGGTGAAATGTGTCTCTGGGGCTGTGCCATGCCCAAAAGCCTCCCCAGCAAGGAACCCCAGACCCTTTTTCCAGGTGCTGAAGAACCAAAGGTGGAAGAAGACGCAGGCAGCAGCTGAGGTGCACAGGCCAAGCCAGCTGCCCAGTGCTGAGGTGGGTACAGCTCCCTCACTTAGTGGTAACCCAGAGGCAGAAGCCTTGAATCCCAGTTGCATCCCCATAACATCTCCCACTCTCACAGGACCGAGTCACCACAGGGAATACAATACCAGGCCAGCAGCCTGGGACCGAAACACCTTTGACTGGTACCAGCCTGGAGCCAGCAGGGCTGGAGCAGAAAGGTAGGCATATGCTCCATACGTGGGTAGCCAATATATGGGCACAAAGCATCACTTCATGTGGTAGAAAGACTTTATTTGGGCTGGAAGAGTTCTCAGTTTTTCATTTAAACTGCTTCCCTCTACCCACCCAGAACCAGAGGCCAGCAAGGGCAACTTAGAACAGGACAGTTAAACCCTGGCAGGTGCAAGACAGGGGTTGCTGGAAGTGCCATCGCTGAGCAAAGCACCATGGCCACAGCCATTGCCTGGGGATGACACAGTGAGCGGGACCTATGTCCACTGACTGTCTACTACCTTGGTCGCTGACTGCTGCTCATGGGCAGGAGCAGTGCCCTGGGTCTGAGTCCACTCCCCTTTGCCAGGCAGGGAGCCAGCACCAGCCAGGCTGGAGATCCAGTACACCCTGGATCAGCAGCTGAAGGCTCAGAACTGCCTGTTCCTACAGCAAGAGCTCAGGAATGTGGCAGCACCACACCAGGAGATGAGCAGGGAGGTGGGTTCCAGGCTCTGCTCCTTTCTTGGCTCTTCTTTCCCAGGACATGGACAGCTTCAGAGAGCAGAGACACTCCAGGGCTGTCCTTGTCCCCCTCAGTGGGACACTGCTTCCTGGCAGCAGGATGTGGCAATGCTAGGCCTGAACCTGGAGGAAGTGCAGAGGGAGGCAGCCAAGTGGGATCTGGAGGCTTTGCTGCAAAACCAGCAGGAGCTGCAGGTCTGCATGCAGCAGTTGTTACAGGTGCACAAGGAGGGCTGGGGATGCATCCCTTAGGCTGTGCTAGGCATCCCTGGGCATCCTCACAGGTGCCCTGGGACCAGCAGTACCCAGCAGAGGAAGGCTCTGGAGGTGCTGCTGCAGGACACAGGGGAGCTTGCTGCACAGCAGCTGCAGGACCACAGATGGCTGGCTCAGCTGAGACTGCCACACTGACACTCTGAGCCAACATGACCCTGTTCCATTCTGCCCACTGCAGTGGTGAAGAGCTGCTCTCTGGGCCCAGTAAGGGTGTGCTTCCTACTCTGAGGGAAACCCTGCTCTGCTGCTAAGACAGAGGTTCAAGCACCTCTGGTGAACCCTCGGCTGCTGCCATGTGGAATAAAGCAAGTGTCTCTGCACTCAGTGTCATCAGACTCTGACATGCCCCCAACCCTCTGCCCCCTGCCAAGAGAAACAGAAGCCACCCTGCAGGGAGGGCAGATGGACACATACCGCTGAGACACAGCTTTAATAATCCCAGCCAGAGCCAGCTGCAACCTCTGCCTGCAGCATTGGTACAAATGTGGGTGCTGCCCCCCTTTTAGGGACTCCCATTCCCTCTCTGCTCTGTGGAGGGCCCCAGAAGAGGAAATAGGGCTCAAGGACAGCAGCAGCCTTTCAGCCAGGGGCTGGAAAAGTGCAGAAGTGGGAGATGTCCACTGCTGCAGCACAAGGCTCTCCAGGAAAACATGGCTGGGAGAAGGACCATCCACAGGTGCTCAGTGTCAGAGCAATCCTGGACAGGCAGCAATGGTGCAGCGGCACTGCCTGCATGTAACTGAGCCCACAGCAGCCACAGTAGGAGCATCCACAGGCACGAGAGACAACAGGGGAAGCAGAATACCCCTGAGGAAGGACTAATGACTGCCCTGGCACACATGAGACAGGAAGGAAGCAGCTACGTGACCCCATAGTACAAGTGAACAGCAAGGCCGATGCAGGAGACAGCAATGAAGAAGAGGAGGGTGAGTTGAAGGTTGAAGAGGGTGACGGACAGAAGGGCATTGACAAGGATGGAGCAGGAGATCACGAAGAGCCTGGTGATATTACTGCTGTGCTTCATGACCACGGACATGATCAAACCATTCAAGGCCTGGCTGATCACTATAACCAGCACCCAGAAGGAAAAGCCCTTCAAGAAACCACCCTCTGCACTGCTCCAGAAATAGCCAATCAAGTTGAGCAAGACCCCAAAGAAGTAGAGGAAGAGGTTCTGAAGGCTTAGAGGCAGTGCCTGAGTTTTGAGGATGGCTTCTGTGTAGACAGCAGACAAGCCTGAAATCAGGCAATACACCAAGACCAGCAACAAACCCACCAGTGTGATGTGCAGCTGCATCTTGGAGGGGCTGCCAGGGTCCTGCAGGCCACCACAGCTATAGCTCACCCCAGCAGCCAGCAGCAGCAGCAGCGCCAGCCATTGGCGCATGCTGAGTCTTTGGCGTAGAAAAAGGCTGTAGAGGAGTGCAGTGCTGACGATCTTTAAGTTACTCAAGACCTGGTAGGTGCTGGGATCCATGAAGAGCTGCATGTGAACCACCAGATTGTTGTTGGCAGCATAGAGCAGAGCGGAGAGGGCGAAGGGGGCAACGTGGTGCCAGGACACAGTAATTCTCAGCGGCTCCCGGTCCCAGGTCAGCAGGAACGTGAGGGAAAACACCAACTTTGTCAACTCAACAAGAACCACGACGGATGCAGAGCTGAAGGGGATCATCCCATCCACCTTGCACAGGGTCAGGAGAGGAGCATGGGAGCCATATATGGCTACAGAAAAGAGCAGCATCAGTCCCCATAGCCCCTTCTGGAGCAGCTGGTTTGCAGAGCCAGCAGAATTACTAAACATCACCATGTTCAGGTGGCAGCCAGTGAGGGTGAGCTGCTGTCAGAACAGAGAGTCTGGACAGACTTGCACCCTAGAACATTCAAGAAAGGACCAAATACCAGGAATTTTAATGAGCCTGATTAAAACAGGACGTTACCTGCTACATTTCTAATGCACTAGAAGAGAAGTTTTGACTTTCATTAGGAAGAGGACTACAGGCCTCCCCAGGAAGCCACACAAAGCATGTTCCTAGGTTGAAGCATGTGCTCAGTGGAAGGGCATATAGGTGGTGAGCATGATGCTGTGTCCCAGGCAGCCATTCAGTCCGCAGGGGCATGCGAAGAGAGGTGAAGGGAAAAGGCAGGTGGCAAGCAGTCTCCCACTGGTGCTTCCAAGGTAACTGTGAGTTTGGAGTGATCACCACTGGTGCGATGCTCTAATACCCCATAACCAGACTCATTGATGTCTTGCAGTGATGTGGTGTAAAGCTCTTTCCCATGGATCTGAAAGCTCTAGGAAACTTTTGTGTCTGCTAATGAAGAAGCACAATTCCTACAGTCACTGCGGTCAAAATGTTCCTTGCTAGTCCCGACCTTTTTTCAGCAGACCAATATAGTCCCGGATTGTCTTTTCAACATTGGGGACAGTATAGTTCTGAGCAGCATACAACCCTGTGCAGGTCCCAGCCACGAATCCCAGGACAGATGAGAAGCGAAGTTTCGCTATCAGGTAGCCTGCCAGGAAACCTTTGAGAAAGGGCGAGGCCAGCAGAGAGCCATCCTGAGAAAAAGAGCAAAGAGTGAGGCTACTGGGCTTGTGCAGAGTGGGGATGTGCCCCAGGAATTTAATTTTCACAGAATCACAGAATTATTTGGGTTGGAAGAGATCTTTAAGACAGGATTATCAAACACAACTGTTCTCTCACCTCTGCCAGGTCACAATTAAACCATGTCCCTTGGCACCACATCTCCATGGCTTTTGAACACCCACAGGGATTGGGACTCTACCACTGCCCTTCATGATGTGGGATAGGCTTTGACAACCATTTTGCAGAATAAATTGTTCCTCAGGGCCAACCTAAACCTCCTCTGGCACAACTTGAGGTCATTTCCTTTCATCCTGTTGCTCACTCCTTGTGAGAAGAGCCCAATTCTAACCTCACTCCAAACTCCTGTTGAGAGCAAGAAAGTCTCCCCGAGCCTCCTTTTCTCCAGGCTAAACAACCTCAGTTCTGTCAGTCACTCCTCAGAGCACATGTGCTCCAGACTCTTCTGCAGCTTCGCTGCCCTTCTCTGGACACACTGAGACCTCTCAATGTCCTTCTGGGGAAGAGGGACCTAAACCTGAACCAAGGATTTGAGATGTGCAGTACGGGGGGACGATCCCTGCCCCGGTCCTGCTGGCCACATCGGTGCTGCCACAAGTCAGGATGTTAGTGGCCTACTATCCCCCGGCTACACACGCGCTGGCCCGTCTCCAGCCGCGGCTTCCCCACACGCCCCGTAGGTTCCCCCTCACCTGCCCCACTCCAGCGTGCACCTCGTCCTCCACCCGGCGCTGCAGCGTCTCCAGCTGCTCCTTCAGGAAGGCGAGATCCTTCAGCTTGGGCAGCGGGTCCTGCGGGACACACGGAGCTAACAGGCGGCACCCACCCCTTCTTCCCTTTGCCCCCCCTTTCTCCAAGAGCCACGGCCCCCCCAACTCACCTTATCGTCCGCCATCTTAGCGCCGGCGCTCCCGCAGCTGATTGGCCCGCAGGAATACACGTGACGCCGCCACCCCGCCCCATCCCGTCGCCTGTCGTTCGCCACCGCCTTGAGCAGGGGATGGGTTGTGGCGGTGGGTTCGTGCACTGTCGTGATGGGGAGCTGCTGGGACTGTGGGTGGAAGGAACGGGCGTCAGTAGGCGTCTGTGTTACTCACAGTGAATAAGTGTTTCCTTATGCTTATGTTGCATTTCCTATTGTTGAAGGCCAAGCTTTGTTACCTAAAATAATCTGTAGGGCTGTACTAACTCGTGGTGGTCGTGGTGTATGTGGAACTGCACAGCATTTCCCTCTGCTGTGAGGCCAGGCTGAGAGGCCTGGGGTTGTTCAGCCTGCAGAAGACAATGTGCTGAGGAGACCTTGTGGCCAATAAGGTTTTTGTGCTAAAAAGGGCTGATAAGGAAGATAGAGAGGGACTCTTGATCAAGATGTATGGTGATAGGATGAAGGGTTACAGTTTAAACTGAAAGAGGGCAGATGTAGGTTAAATGTTAGGAGTGAATGTTTAATGCTGAGGGCGTGAGGCACTGGCCCATGTTGCCCAGGGAAGCTGTGCTGCTCTGTCACTGGAAGTGTTGAAGGCCAGGTTGGATGGGGCTTTAAGCAACCTGGTCTGGTTAGAGGTGGCACTGCCCATGATAGAGGGCTTGGCACTGGATGGCATTAAAGTTCGCTTCCAACCCAAACTTCTATGATTCTATGATCTGTACCAAAATACTAAGCTGAGTCAGTGTCTCATCTCCCGCTCTCGTGGCAAGCCTTTGCTTTGGGGTGCTGATGTGGGCCTGGTGGAACATTACATTGAAGGCTCCAGTCACTGCCCCTGTGGCTGGTGTCAGGCACATGTAGCAGGGACTGGAGAGTTGCAGCACAAAGCATCAGCATTTCCTTAACAACCAGGTTTAAGTCCAAGAGATGTGAGAGTTCCAGCCACCACTGAGCTGCTCCTTGCTTTGCAGGTCAGTTTAACCTCAGATAAGTGTGAGCTTAGCAAACCTGCCATTTTCCTCACTCACCACGAACGATGCCTTTTTTCCAAGGAGGATTTTTGCTTCATGAAAGATAAAATAAAAACGTTTTGATTGGTAGGGTCTGTTTTTGGAGCACAACCTCAAACTTAGCCGAGCATGCAACTCAGCCCAAGGTGACTTCGAAAACTGGGCTATTGCTGAAAAGCAACACTTGAGGGCAGCACAGCCCTGTTGAACAGTCATCCCCGCTCACCTCTACAGCTTCCTCCTCCAAGGTGTGCCCACTGCCAATCCCCAGGGAAGCATACAACCCTCTCTTGCTGCTACACATCCAGGATTGCCCAGAACTCACTCATGGGGTGACTACCACGACGTATGCTGGTTGTGGCGCATCCTTGTACACAGAGTGTCTGTTAGCTGCGTGGTTACCAACCAGCTCGAGCTGCTCTTCAGTGATTACATGAACAAAGTAGGTCCTTGGTCCATCTTTTTAGCTATTGTCAAGCTTCAGAAATAGTTACTTTGCTATATCACATAGCATCCATTATCTCACAGCATTAGGCTCAGTATATCGATGAGCTAAACTGGAGCTCCCTCTCTTCTGGGACTGTGGTTTTAGGATTTTGTCTGGGATCTGTTTTGTCAATGCCAGTGGGTCTATTCAGGCCACTGCATAATATTTTTAAAGTATTGTAATTCACTCTATCTCTTCCTTTGAGGAGTTCCCAGCATTTCTAATGACTTCTGCTATCCACTATGGCCATATGGGTATAAATGGCTACTGAGCCAAAACTATGTCACATCCTAAACCTAGTGAGGCCAAGGCAGCTTCCAGCTCTATCCCCTTCTTTAAATATCAGCCCGTGTAGCTGGAGTCAGCCCTAACATTCTTGGGAGTTCCAGTACAGTGAGTCCAGGGAGATTCAGGCAGTAAGGGGAATGCAACCACCTGAAAAGGAATTTTGAAATCCACCATTCCCCAACCAAAGGGCAAGAATTGAGGAGCACTCTGTGTATGTCCTCTCCACTCGTCTGACCCAGACCTTTGCTGTATGTGCAAATCATAGACTAGACTGCTCTGAAGGTTCTTCATTTGAAGTAAAAGAGATGATGTACAAGTGCAGGAGTAAAGATACTCCTGCATCTCTTGCAGGAGAACAGAATATCGGTTCTTGTGAGTTCATGGTAACAGCCCAAGCACCTGCTGTAGAATGGATCCTTGAGATACCTCACACATCAGACACTCTGAATTTAAACATTCATATGAGAAAAAGAATCATAGACGAGGTTGGGTTGAGAGGGGCCTTTAAAGCTTATTAAGTACAACTTTCCTGCAGTGACCAGGGACATCTTCAACCAGAGCAGGTTGCTCAGAGCCCCATCCAGCCTGACCTGGAATGTTTCCAGGGATGTGGCTCATCCCACCTCTCTGAGCAACTTGGGCCAGGGTCTTACCACCCTAACAGTAAAAAATTTATTCCTTCTGTCTAGTCTTTATCTCCTCTCTCTGAGTTTAAACCCATCACTCCTGGTCCTGTATCAACAGCCCCTGCTGTAAAGCCTGTCACAAACTTTCTTAGCCCCCTTGGTCTTCCTGGAGCCTTCTCTTCTACAGACTGAAAAACCCCAGCTCTCAGCCTGGCCTCACAGCAGAGGGGTTCCACCCTAGCACCATTTCTGATGCCTCCTCTGGCCCAGTTTGACAGGTCCATGTTTCTACTGTGCTGAGGACCCCAGAGCTGGAGTTAGCACTGCAGGGGGTATCTCATGAGAGTGGAGCAGACAGGCAGAATCCCCTTCCTTGACCTGCTACCCACAGAGCTGCTGCCTACAGAGCCCAGGATGCAAATGGCTTCCGGGCCCTAGTCAGTCTCTTTGCTGTATGGAGCAGGATGGTTGTGGACCTTGGGCCTGCAAGACCACCCTGCGGTTGGGGGGACTGATGGCTGACTGGCTTGATCGGTAGCTTTTTGAGGTCTATGACCCAGCAAATCCACTGCAGAGCTGGCTGCGGAGCTCAGCTCTTCTTCCCATATATCTTCCCCAGAGCTCTGCCTCCCAGCATAAGGCATTGCTGGAGCAAGGCTGAGCCCAAGAACTCTGTGATAACCAGGGACATCATGGCTTTTGTCTCCTTATGGTGGTGGGCACAGTGGTGATGAGGATGTGGGGCTGATGCATGCCAGCAATGGGCCAGGCTGACACCCTGCGGCACCTTCCACTACCTCAGAAGATGCCATCTTCAGCTCAACTGGACTGAAGGTAAGAAGCACTCATATGGGAAAGGAGCAGCTCTTCTTGCTCCATCTTTGTCCAGTGTAGTACCAGGCCCTCAGCACATCCTGGAGACAATGGCAAGATCTCTGAGAGGAGGGTGAGATTCACTGGCTCTTTGCAGTGGCCTTTGCTGTCACAAACCCTCTGTGAACTGCCCTTTCATCTGCTGTTTATGTCCCTTGCACAGATGCAGTGCTGAGAGATTAGGCTGCAGATTAAAGATTTTACTGAATCCTGAGACGGGTTCCAATTCCCAGTCCCAGCAGGACTGATGTACAGCCAAATCTCTGAAAGCTTGCTGGGCTGAAGCTGGGCAGAGGCATCTCCCACTGTGTTCTCCCATGCTCATCAAAGATGAAGCCCTGATCCTCTCCCTGGGTCCTCTGCTGAGAGACAGCTGTCAAGTAAGACCAGTTTTATCCTGGGAAGAAAAACACAGGAGAGGCAGAAGGAACTGAATCTGTTTCATGACTGGCTTTAGATGAGAGGGGAATAAGCTGCAGCTGATCTCTCTTTGCTTAAGGTTGCACTGAGGGCAAAGGTCTTAGCACAGAGGAAACTTGGAGGCCAGGAGAATGGTACCAGCTTGTCAGTGCCAGTAAATGCTCACAGGGCTCCAAGGCATCCCTGGAACCTTTTCACATCACATTCTTGTCACTCTGGACCCCTGGACCACCATCCTGCCCCATGGCACGCATCTCTGGCCATACTGCATCACTTGTGCTTGGTTGCTTGAGAAACTGGCTGGCTCACCTGCCTTATGGCTGGCTCAGGTCATGTAGGGTACCATCAGCATTTTGCTGTCTTCCTGTCTGGGAAGGCTTCTGGCAGCAGCCCACTATGGTCATGAGTTCTCAGCCACTTCCCTGGCCTTGACAGTCCCTCAGCAGCAGGCTCTGCCCATGAATCTCTTCAGGGATGTCCACACATGGAGCTGACCTGGAAACAGTTCCCTTTTCAGCTTAGGCATCTCCAGAAGATCCTGGAGAAGCATCTGGATGTCAGAGCCACTATGAGAAGACCCACCCAATGTCCTCTGCCTCACTTTTACTTGTGCGCATGGGGTCCAAGCAACCTGGTTGAGTCTGGCTTGTGGGGCTTGTTGGGGATACTTTATCCTCAGGCACAGAGGGCTGAGCAGCCTGACATGTGATGTCTTGCACCAAAACCTCCATGCAAGTTGTCCTAGGACTGCATGAGTTGGGCATGTCCTTTAGGGATGGAGAAACAATTCTGTGGAGTGATTGGGAGGAACACAGGCATGAAGGGCAGCAGCAGGCACTGCAGATTGCTCTTAGCATGGAATTACTGGAGGAAGCAAGGGCAGGCAGGTTTCTAGCACTGAATGTCAGAGTTGCCCAGGCCTGACCTCCTATTTTTCCATCTCCATGTGCCAGATGGGTGAGGTTGTTTGTGTGTGAATCCACAGTGGGTCAGTCAGGCTGGAGTGGAACCTGGCAGACCTGCACTTGTGCACATCGTGCCCAAGATAATACAACTTACCCCAGAGGAAAGTGCTTTATATGACACAGATCAAAGCAGGAAAAACAAGTAACAGCCCACACGAGATATACGTAACAAAGATAACGGGAAGCATGTCACAGGACTGTGGTTCCAGTCATCCGGTTCCAGTAAACATGATGCACAGGAGGTTGGGGTAGGCAGTTCCTGCAGGAAGTTGGGGTGCCATGGGCAGCATTTGCTGCAAGAGGAAGGGACTCAGTGCAGAGGGCCTGAAGCTTGGGGACGTGCAGTGCTGGTGCTTCAGAAACAGTCGCTTCGCAGAGACTGTGGCTGGTCTGATCCACTTATCTGGAGGTTCAACTCTGTTGAGTCGAAGCTGGTGGATGGGGTGTGAAGGTGGTTCCCCTCACAGACAGCATATTCCTCGTGGCGCTGCTGCCAGAGGTGCCAGAGGATCTCTCTGGACAAGAAGTGGGTCTCTGCTTCCTCCGATTCTAGGAGAGAAGAAAGACAAAAGCCACCTTCACAGTCTCAGCCCCAGGCAGGGAGCAAAATCTTGGGAAATGCCCCAAAATGTGCAGATTTTCCTAAGGAGTCAAACTATGGTTCTTACTTTGCCCTTTCAGCGCAGAAATTAAAATGCAAAGTGTGGGAAGGAGAGTAATATGCGGGCAGTACATGTTGGTTTCTCATCAGTGCTTGTTGTGATGGGATCTACCTTGCTTTTCCCTGTCAGGGAGAGCTGTTTTCAAACCCTTCTGGCAGAGCTGAGGAAAAAGGAAATGTGGAGAAGATAAGAGGAAAGGAAAGCCTCTATCCCATCAGTAGGAATGTCATTGAGCCAGCACACACTTGTACACTTGTCCCACTGCTGGGGTGGTGTGACAGCCCCAGCCAGTTCTCCCAGAAGCATCAGGGAGCTGCTGCTTTCCTGGGAAGCCCACTGTCCTGCTTATTCTTCAAGGGATTGTTCTTGGAAGACTGGCTGTCTCAGGTGCCTTTGGGGATTTCAGCAGGGACTAGCTTTGCCAGCATCTTCCCCACTCCTCTGGGACCCACAGCAAGCAGCCCTTCTGAAGCAGTTTCTTCCTCCCACTGCAGCAGGGACTCCTCATGGCCATAAGAGAAGGAATATCAGATACACAGATTCTGCCTACTTAGAACCATGGAATCACAAAGATGCTTTAAGTTGTAAAAGATCTTTAGGATCATCAAGGCCAAATAGTCCCCCAGCACTGCCAGGTCACCACTAAGCCATGTCCCTTATACCACATCTCCATGGCTTTTCAATCCCTCCAGGGGTGGACATTCATCACAGCCCTGAGCCGCCTGGGCCAGGCCTAGACCAACCTTGCAGGGAATAAATTGTTCCTCAGGGCCAACCTAAACCTCCCCTGGCACAACTTGAGGCTGTTTCATCTCATCCTGTTGCTTGTTCCTTGTAAGAAAAGCCACTCAATCCAACCTCAAGAATTTCAGAGTTGTGGAGTGAAGGAGTCTCTCTTGTTCAACCTGATCTTAGGTCACTGAAGGAGCTGGGAAACTGCTCAGTCAGGTGGCCACTCTGACCCTCTCTGTATTCTTACTTACCATCATAGGCAATGAGCCGGTAGGTACCCACACACTCCTTGGAGCCTTTCAGGATCTCCTCCAAGGTCCTGTAGAAAAGCTTGGCCTGCTCCAGGCGGTCCTCTCGACTGAAGGCAGCACACTCATCCTGGGACATGGCATAGAGGGATTGCAGTGGGGTGGCATACTCCAGTGCACAGTGCCAGAGCTGTGGGAATGGGAGAAAAAGGTATGGGGACAGGAGGACCAAGCAGCAAAAGGCTGCTGGGGAACCCTAGTGCTGGGCAGAAACCTGGAGTCCTCTTGGCTGCTCCTTGGTCTGGCTTACACATGTGCTAGACCATGGGGACAGGAACCAGTTCTGGCCCCAGTATTCCCCTACCGTCTCTTGAGCAGGATAAAGCCAGGTACAGCTGTGCCCCATTCACCAGGTGGGCTCAAGGAGCTGCCTCTCTCCTGTGGGGCCCAGGGGTGTGGCCACTGTTGTCACACCCCCCAAGCCACAGCCTGGGGGGTGATTTTCCCCATGGAGTTTTATTCCCTATGAAGACACCCCTGACCACACTTTCTTGGTGGCTTTTCTGCTAGACTGAGCATCCCAACAAAGAGCAGGAGAACAGAGAAGAAGATAAACACTGGCTGGATGAACACACAGCTCTATGGAGTCTGATCAAAGAAAGGAGGAGAGATTTGTTAAGGCTGTAAAAATCCCAAGGAGGAGCAGGGTAAGTCTTATACTGGATAAAAACTACTGGAAAGTTTAATAATGTGTATTAATAGGAAGAGGGATGGGATCCTTGGGCCAATGCAGAGCAGCAGGAAAAGCTACCAACCTTGGTTGGCATTGGCCACGGCAACTGGAAGCAGGTGCCAAGGATGAGAGCTGACATCACTACCACTACAGTTTCCCAGTGATGGGGCAGCAAGTGGATGGACAGATTTTACTTATGACACACAGCAAGTCAGGACAGGCCCAGGTTGCAGAGCTGCTGGAGCTCACATGCTGCCAAGTGACTCAGCAGCAGACTGGCAGGTGAAAGGCGTTGCTGGTACATGCGTTGCAGCAGGAAAACCTGATGCTAGCTGCACTTCCCCTGGAGTAGGGCCAGGAAAGAGGTTCTAGAGTCCCTGTAGACAGGACTTCAGCATTCAGCCATCACCAAAAGGCAATAGAGGGAGCCCCAGGTGAGGAGGATAGCTCTGCTGGCACATCCATTGACGCTCGGCTCAGCAGGGCTAGTGCGTTCCCTCCTCCAGGGTACAGCAGCAGAGGCCCACCTGCCTAATGATGTGGAAAAAGGTGGATGCAATGTGAGATGGAGGGATTTAGGTCTTGTCAGCCCAGAGAAGAGGTGGCTGGGGGAATGGGAGTCAAATTATATAATGACTCATGCAGACATTTTTGGGCACCTCTTCACAACAAAAGGAAATATTAATTCATCCCATGGGAAGCGATGCTCTATACCTCACAGCTGCTTTTTTCTGCTCAGTTTTCTGCACTTAAATCAGCTCTAGGAGGGCTTAAGGAGGCAGCCAGGAGGAAGGGATGCAGATGGCTGGCATGAACAGCAACACTCCATCTCATGGGAGCTTACTGAAATATGGGAGTAACCAATACGACAGCGTTGTCCTGCCTACATGGATGCTTCTGGGCTGGGCTCTGAGGCCAGGAAGACTGTTAGGTCTTCTCTGCTTTTTCCAGTGCTGCATTCAGCATACCTTGTTGTCTTCATCCCTGATTGCATAGAGGCTGTGTTTGTAGACCCTTTTCTTAGTGCCAGCTCGGGTCAGGGTTGTTTCAGAGAGGTCTGTCAGGTACTGGATATTGCTGTCAGCTTTCTCCAGGTCATCACAGACATCACAGTTCAGAGGGACCAAGATGTGGAGCTTCCAGGTCTCTCTGCATGCCAGCCCACTGGGGTTGGCTCTGCTGAATTCCTCCATAGACTTTTTCACCCCTGAGGGAAGAGACCATTGGGTAGGGGAGCCCGACATCAGCACAGCTGCTTTCTGCCTTGCTCCTCATTTCCCTGCTAACACTGTAAAAATCATAGAATCATAGAACAGAGTTTGTTTGGGAGCACTGTTATTGGGAGCTATTGGGTAGGCATGATAATGCAGGGAAATAGCTACGTACGTGGCAGGACTATTTTTAGGTATCCAATGTAATAAGACCAGGCGAGTCCATGAGCGACGTTCTGCTTGGACCTCTCAGACATCTCAGACATTTCCACTGCTGAGGGCTTCTGTGGAGGTAAGACAGAGCAGCAGTGAGGCAAGCAGCTACCCAGGCTCTTCGGCAACACCCAGTGCTCTACAGGACTGTGGAGACCTAGACAGTGAGTGACCCTTCTGCTTGCTTCCATCCCTATTTCAGGCAGTGGGGCTGAGAAATTTGATAGTGCATAGAGCAGAGGGGGCAGCTGACACTGAGGCAAGACAGGCACTATTCTGGCTGCACCCTCCTTTGGGATCACATGTCCCAGTATCTGAGAGAATCATCCCAGAAAATTATGGTGGGATTTCTAGGGCTACCAGTGGTCCCTGGCCAGCTCCCTGTGTTCTTTTAGGTGGAAGTAGCTGTTTAGTCTCCATTGGCACTTAATAGCTGCACTCCTCGAAGCACCTGTAGCCTGTTCAATCCCTCTCACCTCTGCTGGGGTAAAGCAGAGCCAGTGCTGCAGGAGTACCTGGAGCACACCTGATCATTAATTCTTTGGAGACCATGCAGGCTATCCTTTCCCCTCAAGTACCAGCTTGACTGACAGATGTAAAACTTCCCAGTTTCTTGTGTCAGCAGGGGTCTTGCTCCTTCAGGGCTTCTGCCAGCACCCTAAGGCTGCTGTGCTCATTAAAAGGCAGCCTGTCCCTCCTGCCAACATGCATTGCAGTGTGGGGCAGAGCAGATTAGCTCTTCAGGGCTAAGATAACAAGAGTGTTTTTCCCACTGTGAGGCTGCATGTGGGGGTGCTGCATGTGTAGGGGCCATGTAGAACCACGGCACACAGCCTCACTACTGCTCAGGGCTTCCTGGGAGGGTGGCCAGGTCAGAGGTGTTGGTGCCTTACGTGGAGCCCCAGAGTGAGATTGAGGAGCTGGCATAGGCTGGCCAGGCCAAGGTGGAGGCTGAGTGGCTGCCCATCTCCATCAAGAAGAGCCATGTACGCTGAGCCACAGATGAGCAGTGTGGACCCAAGCCAGCGCAGAGGGAAGCAGGCATTCAGGGCCTTCCAGAAGCTGCCTTGGTGCCTGGGTGAGAGATGGAGACAGAAACAGGCTGATGGCCATTTGCAGCCCATGGGAAACTGGCCAAGGAATGCTCCCGCCTCCTTGCCAGTGCTGTTGATCTTCTAGAGCAGTATGGATCCAAGGAGCAATCTGGGAGGTGTGGGAGCAGGGACAAAGAGCAGATGTCCCACACCAAACCCAGATGCTGCTGTGCTCTCATCCCCAGGGTGGTCCCAAGTGACAGCCACTGCCATACTAGCCCACCTGGACTGGAGGTGGAAGATCTCCTCTGCCAAGTAGCAGATGCCCTTGAGCAGTGTCCCAATCTGCAGAACCATGAAGTGGAAGGTGAGACTGCGAGCGGTAGGCATGGGAGGCTCTCCGGCGAGGTACAGTCCAGCGGTGCACAGAGCCAGAAGTAGGTACAGGGCATACTGTGCTCGCCTTCCCCGAGCCTGGGGGATGAGCAGAGCCCTGGAGTGGCTTGGCCTCCACGATTCCTGTGGCATCTATGTCAGAGAGGCTGGGGTCAGCAGCAACTCTTGTCCCCAGCAACAACGTAGGGAGGGGAGAAGCAGGGGACACATCCAAAACTCACTAAGCACTGGAAAAAACACATAACAGAACCATGTCCCTTTGTATGCTGCTGAAATGCAGCCACTTCTGGGGAATGCATCAGGCATCGGTGCCTGGCACTCTGCCCAGGCCACTCCCATGCCCACATGGACTCTACAAGATAGAGCCTGGCCAGCCACCCCATCCCAAATCAGTGCCAGCCCTTGCCCCGTTACTCCTCTTAACTACACTCACTGGGGTAGGTTCCTACCTGCAGTTCTTGTGCTGCAGTTCGTGGTCACACTGCTCAGCTGCAGCTCTTTCTGGAGGCTGCTGCTGTGAGCAGAGAGCTGGAGCCTCCTCACTAAACAGTCTTCTGGTGCCAAGGGTGGAGCTGCACAGTTCCCGTCACTGAAGAAAGGAAAATGAAAGGAACTTACCATGGCTGTGGGCAGCTTGCAGAAAGCACTAGAGCCCTCCCATGGAGGGCAGCTATGAGATCTCCAGCCCACAGGAAATCGAGTCACTGAGTAGCACTGGGTGTATGTGGCAGGCTTCAACATCCAGGTGTGGAAAGCCCCAACATACCTGTTAGTTCACCGTGGGGCTGAGCTCAGTTGGAACAAGGAAAGAAACTAGAATTTCCTGAGACTTAATACATAGAGTGCAGCAGATTGCAAAGACTGAAATTATTAAGTGTAGTGTGTTTCCAGGAATTAAAGATTAGCAAATTCCTTCTAGCAGAGAGGGTGACTCACCTGGGGACACCCTGGATTCCCCCACGCCACACAGTTCCTGCCCAGAGCTGGTTCAGGAGGCAGCACCCATGGGCACTGACAACACAGACAGGGCTTCCTACAGCCAGTCTCTTGCTGGCCACTCAAGTTTTTGTCTCTGGTCCTGGTGACCACAGAATGAGAGCAGCTGGGTTTTGACTCAGTGGTTATCACTGAGGTTTTCTCTGGTTCCAGTAGCAAAGTGCAATGGTGAGGTAGGACTCATCCTGGAGGAGAATGGACTCAGGGCAGACACACAAAAGCCGATAGGACTGTGTGGGACACACTTAAAGTTGTGGAGGGAGGTGGCCGATGCCCTGGTGAGGCTCCTCTTTGATTCCTGTGGAAGATTGTATCAGTTGGGTGGTTTCTGGTAAGTGGGAGAAGGAAAACATCACAAACAGCAGGGCAAGAAGAAGAGTCTGGTGAACTACAGCCCGTCCAACATACCCTCTGTCCCTGTGAAGGTGATGGAGCAAATACTCCCAGCAATCACTGCCATGCACCTGAAGGACGAGAAAGGAACAGCCAGGAGTGATTTGCAAAGGGCATATCGTACCTGACCAGCCCCAGTGTTTCATGAGATGAGATAACTGGCTCTGTGGATGAGAGGAGAACTTTCACTTCAGCTAAGTTTTCAGTGTGGTCTCCCTGCAGTCTTCACTGTCCAGCTCTGGATAGCTCTTGCAATGCAATGGAGGCTCCCTGTTCTTGTGTATCCCTGGGCAGCTCAGTGGCTCTTCTGCCTACAGAGCCTGGCCTCCTTATTTCAGTTTTACCTTCAGCACACCAAGACTTCTGGTATTTCAATCTCCTCACTTCTGCTTTAGAAAGACTTTGCCCCATAGCCCAAACCTACCTCATACGTAGCTGTTGCCAGGGTGCTAATTGCAAAAAAACCCCCAACAACCAAAACTAGAATGGAAGAGCTATTTTGTCTACCAGAACCTGCAGAAGCAGGCAAGGTGGGATGGAGGTGAGAACTGGAGCAAGGAGGAACTGCATGTTGCCAAAGGAATTTAGATTAACAAAAAAACTGGGCAAGTGAGCTGCCTCATCCTTCCAGGTACCTGAAGGACTTTCCAGCATCCCTCCGAGTCACTACTCTAGTTGTATTTACCTGGACAGAGCTGTAGGAGCTTGTAGTCCAACCGTAGTTTAATCACTCTCCAAAGGTAGCAAGAACTGTGTGCTCAGCTGGCAAAGGCTCTGCAGAGAAGGACAATCACCCTTGGGAGCATCTGAAAGAGCTGAGCTGGCCCATAACCCGTAACAATTCTATGATTCTATTACAATACAACACAGGCTGGTTTCTAGAAGGGTCTTGAATGTACTGGTTGGGGAAGGGATTGGCCTCTTCCGAGATCCCAGTGGCAATGGGTAGAATTTGTAGCTAGGACTTGGTATAGACAGGGAGGGCTCTTGATGAAATGCCTGAGAATTTGTAATAACCTGGCAAATGAATGTAGAAATCTCATAGTGATAGGAGGGAAGATCTCTTCCAGGTGGCCATATGCTGTGAATTTGTCTGAAGTCACCTCTTACCCCTGGAGGCCCACAGGTTGCTCTATATAAGGTGCCTTAGGTCTAAGGTTGATTAGCCCAGGAGCTGGGCCTGGACTGTGTGAGGGTGAAGGTGGTTAGGAGAAGGAGCTGGATGCATGTGGCATGTCCCCAAACAACAGCCAGCCCAGGAACATGGTGCTTTCCCTGGTATCTCCTGGGCAATCTTCCTGGTGAAGAAGCAGGTAGCCAGTGTAGTGGAGCAGGATGGGCTCTGCAGCAGCACTGGCTTACACCCCTATGTTTATTTTTTGCATCATGTGCTGCTGCCCTGCAGAAGCTGGTGGAGCTGCTGGCTTTGGCCAAAGGACAGACTGCCCAGCGACAGCTTTCTGCCGGGGATGTCTGCAGGGATAGGGTTCAGATGCCAGGCTGGTGTCAAAAGTGCCTTTTGTCCATTGGGTAAAATGCACTGCAGTTGGAGCTTTTAGTGCTGCAGGTGCACCTTTGGTGTATTCTCAGATGTCCTGCACTCACAGGGCTTCCTTTGTGAGTGCTCTGCAATCTGCATTCCTGTGGGCTGCGTGAGCTGGATCAGTGTCTCTGATGTGCTGAGGAGCCATACATGTGCTCCTAAAGCAAGCAAGCAGCCTGCTTCCTTCAGCAACCAAGCACATGTTATCTCTCATCAAGCAAAGCAGTTTGGATGCAGGACAAAAGAGGTGACAAGAGACCCAGGGAGGTGTCGTAGCCAAAAGGATTTGGTAGTTGCTCCTTCCGACTCCACATTATGAAAGGTTCTGATCTTTGCTTATAAAGTCCATGGGGAGATGGGATATGCCCAGCTTCAGAGATTCTTTGCATCAGCAGACTGACCCCTCAGCAGTGATGAGCTTAAAATACTGACGTTAGCATGGACCATCCCTCAGTCCCTGGCTACTCTGAGTGCTGCGTGTCCCTTTTCCACAAAGGTTCTTCATTCCTCTGTGGCATTGGGGCTTCCTGCTTAAGAGAGAGGTTTTATCTGTTTTATCTGTTTAATAAACATCAGTAGTCCATCTGTGATTTGTTCAATCTCCTTCTGATCCCCTGTGAACTGTCAGCACCTGTAGCATCCTGTGGCACTGAGTCCCCAGTTAGACATTGGGTGGAGAAGTCATTATTGCCTATTTTGAAGCTGTCACAGGCTGGTGTCTCTTGGGATGCTACTGTTATTGTGCTGGGAGAGACATGAAGATCCAGCCCTTTCCTCCTCCCCAAATCAGTGATGGCTCAGACATTAGCCATCTCTTTTCCATACTGGAGCATCCCAGACATTCAGTTGTTCTTCAAAAAGAACCTGTTTTCTACTTTACTGTCTTGGTCAAAACACTTTGAATAGCTCCTCCAGGTCTCTTTCAGGTCTGACTCTTCCAGGTCACATGTGTTAAGCTGCCCAAGTCTCAGCGCAGGTCTCTGTGGGGGCTTTCACTGAGACCCCTCCACCCACACAGCCTTGTACTATTGCTCTCTTTACTCTGAGTCATGGACTTCCTTGATGTTTGTCATCAGCCACCCTGGCACCAAGGAAAGGGAAGTCTCCTCTGGCCTCCCACCACGTGTCCCCTAGGCTGAACAAAATGAAGCTACAGTGGTCTAAGTGGCTGTGTACAGTCATATCTTTTGGGGGTTTGGGGCTTTTTTTTTACAGGTATCTTTCAGCCTGCAGGTCAGGCAGAACTGGATTTGGGGATGGAGGCACCAAAAGCTGGTGGACAGTGAGTCCCAGACACCCCTGGAAAGCTGCTCTTGCTTTAACACATCCTGACTCCCACCTCCACTGCAAAGGAGGGAACAACTCAGGGACTACTGGAGCCCAGAGAGTGTATTCTGAATTGGGTGTAAGACTTCGAGCTCAACTGTCTTCTTTGCCTGAAGCTAGTTTTCAGTGATGGTGAAGACTTCCCACTTCACCTGCAGCACAGGTGGGCACATGGTGTGGCTGAGTGGGGCAGGGACAATGCAATGGGTGGATGGAAAATGGATCCAAAACCTGACTGACTGGGGTTGGGGGAGGACAGGCTTTCTTTTCCCATGCAAGCAGGTGCAATGATGTGGGTATATCCTCTCTTTCCTTGTTCTTGTCCTTTGACCCACTTACAAGAGATGTATTGTTGCCATATTGGTCAGGACATGCATCCAAGGGAGATGTATTGGAATGTTCATGGCCAGAGAGGAGAGATTTATAGGAACCTGTGTCTGCAGCACAGACAGATAGACCCAGGCTATGACATGGAAGACTCCAATTCCCTGTTACAAAGGATGGAGGCATTGAGCAGGCTGCCTGGTAAATTTTGGGGGTTCTCCTCTTCCGATTGTGTCTTACCTTCTTTAGAAACATCTTCTAACAAAGGTCTTTCCTGGTTACTGAAGCCTAGAAGAATCAGATCTAGCCAGCTAGTAGGGAAAATTTGTACGTTAAATTTTTGTACCTTTGGCTAAACATCTCTTTTTTTCCCCCTTAATACAGCACTGCAACCTGGCCCTGCTGAACAGAGCTGATCAAAGGAAGGTGATAAAGGAGCACATGGAGACAGAAGTCACCGGAGGACAAGGCAAGACTCAGTTTACTCCTGCAGTGATGCTCCACTGTAGTGGGTGATGCTGACAGGCACAGAGAGATCATCCAGTACTTCTCTTTGGAACAGAAGCACTGTGGTGTCAAGAGACCACAGCATCCCACAGCACCCACTACCACATGAATTTTCACAGTAAATGCAGTCCAAAACACTTTCTTTGAGGCTGGTGAGCAGAATCCCTCGCTCTGGAGAAGAGAACTGAGATGTGAGCTCATGTAGGACACACAAAAGTGCATATGGGTGAATCCTCATGTCTGGGCAGTGCTGGAGAGAGGATTAAACATGCCAAAGTAGGGGTGAGGTGGAAGAGAAGCAAAGAGAAAGGTAGAAAGTGGAACAAGAAAGTCTTAATAAGTAGAAATCAAGAGACTGCAGGGAGATGGGCAGTGTGAAAGTGCTGCAGACAAGACCATGGAGGGAAATCTAATCAGACACCTCAGCACAGAGGGAAAACAAAGGGGAAGAAACAACAATGTGATGGGGTGAATATCCAGAAGGAGAAATCGTGACCGTGGTCTCAATAGGGCCCAGTATTGCCTGCCTCATTTCTCTAGGATCTCAAGTTAATGTTTATTTATGCCTAATCTTTCCGGTATCTCATGGCACTTTTAGACATGTCTGATCCCCAGTGAGAAGTGTTTAATCTACTGCCACATTGGACAAAGATTTAACTGTGAATCTTGAAAATACCTCTGGATCAGCCACATCCTGGTCTTCAATTCCCTGTAGTCAGCCCCAAGTTAAGGTTGGTCTGTCTGCAGCTCTGGGCCAAATGTCAGAACCGCTACTGAGATTTGCCTTTCAGCAGTTGCAAGGGAACTGACCTAGTTGAGTAACGACGAGGAAAATGACTTTTCCACTTCCATTTCTTCTAATTTGGAGAAGTCCAGGTCTCTCTGGTACTAAACCCACAGCGAAATGCTTTTCCTCTCCCTTTTTTTCAAAACTGTCTACTCTCTGTGTAGAATTTTACAATACTATTCAGTGAAGACTTTTCAAAGCTTGATAAGGAAAAAGCAGCAACCTAGACTGTTTCTGTTGCTACCATGAGTCAAAAAGAATTTTTCAATTTGGAGACAAAATCCAATTTTTCCTGAGAATACTGGGAAAAGATTAATCTTGGTTGATGGTACCACCCTCTGAGAAGTTAAGTCCTTAGGGGTTGCAAATTGAAGGTGTTTGGAAAACTTCTCCAGAAACATGGGTTTTTTTCTAGATGCTCAAGGAGACAGAAGTGGTTGGAATTAGTATTTGAGCATTTCCAGCTCCCCATGTTGGTGGAGACTGGTGTGGCAAGGGAAGACTACAGGCTTTCTTGTGCATGGGGTGGCAGAGCAATAAGCTGCCTGCCTTTGTTCAGGCACTTGTTCCCTTACTCAGTGACACACTCCAGCTTTGAGAAAAGGGATTTGCTAAAGGAAAGGAGACACATGGGTTGAACTGGAAACTGATTTGATAATATAGTAAGAAATCCCCTTGACATTAAGCACACAAAGTTATTCACTGAATTGGGTGCTGCAGTCTTCCAAAAAATGCTGCTGAATAGAAAAATGATTTTGCCACTCAATGCCAGTGGTGCAGGATTACTGTCAATTGAGGGGTTTCCAAAAACTCAAAAGGATATGGAAAAGGGTGAAAAGAGCAAGAAGCCAAAATGAACAAAAATAGTTGAAAAAAACCCAAACCAACCCATCCAGAAAGTAATTTTTATTAATCTGTGATTCATCTTCTCCATTCCAAATATGGAAAGATAAATTCATTCAAAGCACACCCATATGCTAAAGACATCAGAAATTTTGGATTGTTGGAGAAAGGCTAACAGCAAATTCAGCAGGAGGACAGGAGATACGAGATTGAGAACACTGGAAAACAACCTTGCTGCAGTACTAGGGGAGTAGAAGACAGGCCATAACAGAAAACTGTTGTATAATTCACTAGAAGCGTTAGTTGCACAAGAGAGAAATCCATAGGAAATGAGGCTTTCTTGTAAAGGACCAAAACCTGATGCCACCTTGGCAAATCCTGCCTTCTGAAACTAATTAAAAATGCTCTTGGCATTTTTAATTCCTCTACTCAGCAGCAGGCCTGTTTGCTTGGAAGGGTCCAGACAGCACAAGGCACCAAACACTGTAAGCCCAAGATGAAGGGGCAAGTATCTGGTCCCAATTTGTGGTCCAAAGGTTGCAATGGGAAGAGCAGCAGGACTGACGTAAGAAACTCCAATCTGATGTAGGTT
The DNA here is from genome assembly GCA_028565055.1 of Phoeniculus purpureus. Lineage (NCBI taxonomy): Eukaryota > Metazoa > Chordata > Aves > Bucerotiformes > Phoeniculidae > Phoeniculus > Phoeniculus purpureus. Next base: position 96,855 of record JAOXOE010000765.1, read on the forward strand.
TTAAAATGTCTTATCAGATGGCCCCTGGGCTCATGTGCATTATGTGTGGGCAGTTTGGTTGTTCAGCTGAACACCCATGCATAGTTTCCTTATATGAACTTGTGCAAAAAATACTTGTCCAAAGCAGTGTCCAGCTCCCAGTCTGCTTCTGCATTTCCAGTTTGTGATGATTCAGACCTGAGGGAAGTTGCCCCTTTGTTTGAGCTAGCGACTGCGATTACACAAACAGGACACGGTTATGCAGCTCTGTTTGCTGCAGCTGCACAAAACCATTAAGCTTGTTGGTAGCCACCAGGATTATTTGATGGACTTTTTAAAAATACAAGCTGCTATCAAAGAACAAATTTTATTTTTGCCTGTATCAGTGTTCTACAGTGAGATGGTAGGTAGAAATTGTCTTTAATCTTTGCCCACTGGGGCTATGAATGCTGTTATTGCCAAAGATCCTCTGCTTCTCTCCACAGCGCTGGGTCACCGAGCAGCTACTTGGCCTAGCGTTCTTCACTCAACACAGCACTCTTGGCCTCATATTCGATACACTTAGCTATATAAATCCTAGACTATTTGATGTTTCAAACCTTTATTACACAGCCACGTTCTCATCTACTTGGTGCTTTGTCCAAGTGTCCTGCGCTTCAAACCAAACCACTGTGCCCAGTCAGCCCCGTGCACCTGGTACGGTACGTTGCACCACCAGCATCGCTCCCTGCGACACTTCATATAACCCCTCCAGGATGGCCTCCCGATGCCCCTATTGCCTCCTCAGACTGGGGGGGGACGACACGACCTGGAGTCCACTCCAGCCTCAGCCCGGCCTCGACATCCCAACCGGTGCCCAGCACCGCCTAACGGTCAGTCCCAAGCCCAGCCCTAGGTCCGGCCGCAGACCCTCAAGCCCCACGGCGGCGGCGCGGCCGGAACTTCTTTGCAGTAAGCGTCCTTCTCGCGAGAGCCCTCCGTCACAACGCACGCACGCGTTCCATGAGTCTCTGTTGCTGTATCCTTCCGCACATTCCCCCTCCCGCTTCTGGAGAGTTCTGTACGGCAGCGGCTGCACAAATAGTGCCCCCTGCCGCCTTTGCTTTTCTTCTCGTTTCGTTCCTCCGTTCCCACCTGGCTTTGGCCGCCATCGCGTCGCCAAAGCACCGGCCCAGGGAGGGAAGCGGAGTGAGGAGAGTGTGTGTAGCTGGAGAAGCCGCCGCGGCGGCGGAGCGATCCTCGGCGAGGCGGAGCATAAAGGGCGAGAGCAGCGGATCTGCAGCAACAGCTCCATCTCCCACGTAGCGACTTCGCTCCGGGCAGCCCCGCGCCGGCTTCGCCGCCGCGCTCGAGGTCGTCGTTGACTTGGTCCGAGTAGGCTTGCTTCTTCGGCACGAGCTCGACTTGCAGGGTGCGGACGAGGATGCGGCTGCAGGATCCAGCGACCATTGCCGTACACGATCGGGGCGAGCT
>JAOXOE010000765.1:98406-126845 GCA_028565055.1 Phoeniculus purpureus
GGTACACGGAGAGGGGGGGGTCAGGGGGACCAGACTTACCCCCCAGCCCCGCCTCGGTGCGTTGCAGCGATGCCAGTCTCCAGCGCGGACCCCTCGCTCCATCCCTTCTCCCGGACTGAGGGTGCTGGTGGCCCGGGGGTGGTGGGAATGATGGGTTCCGTTAGCACCTCATCGGCGGGACCGGGTCCAGCTTCTGCCAGGACCCTACAGCAGTTCCCAGCCCTGCAACTTCCCCGGTCCCGAGGAATTCTCGGGGTGATCCGAGCTGGGTCTCAGCCCCAGGAGCTGCAGAGGAGGTTTTGGGGGGTGGGGAGTGGGTTTTCATGCGCCCTCACTGAAGATTCCCCCACCTTCATCCCAAGGTGGTTTTTTTGATTTTGAGGGTAGATGAAACCCCTGGGAGATGGAAGGTGCCACCACCTGATGTTGGTGGCCCAGGTGAATTTGCAGACAAACAGCCTTTTAGCTCGGGTTAACCCCACCCAGGAAGCGGCTTCCGAGGCCCTCCCGGCACTTCGAAGTGCTTAACGAGCTGAAACCTGATGAGGTGTCTCCAGACCCTCCTTAATGTTCTCAGAAGCCTGAGGAGATGCTCGCAGAAAAGAGATGGCTGTCTTGGGATTCCAGCCTTCGTAGGATCTTCTCAGTGGTCACCTTGGTTCTGTGCTCCAGCCCCCTCTTGCAGAGCCAGCCTGCTGCTGCCTGTGTCTTGGCTTTAAACCCTCCTGCAGGCATCCATTGGGGAACTGCTGGTGCCCTGGCACCTTACTGGCATTGCTGAATTTAGACCTGTGGAGTACAGTTTGGGGTTCAGGGGTTCAGCATCTGCTCCTCTGCATGCTGGCTGGTGCTAGGCCTTGCAATTGCTTCAAGCTGGGATGTCCCCTGAGTTGAGAGGTTGGAAGCACTTTGCCCAGACAAGTGCCAGTGTCATCTCCCTCCTCAGATGTGGACTGACAGTATCAACCAGGCCAACAAGATGGCCCTGATTGCCTGGGCAAAAGAAACTGGTGTCGACCTGGTGCAGATCAATGGACAGAGGCGATACGGCGGCCCACCACCAGGTACGTCAGAAGGAGCTTATTGGTGCTGTGATGCCCTGGGAACATAGCACAGCGGGCAAGGTGGGTCTCACTCTATGTCACTCTGTGCCCACAGGTTGGGTGGGTAGCCCCCCACCACCCGGCACCGAGGTGTTCATCGGGAAACTGCCACAGGACATCTATGAGAATGTGTTGATCCCACTCTTCCAGAGTGTGGGGAAGCTATATGAATTTCGTCTCATGATGACCTTCAGTGGGCTCAACCGGGGCTTTGCCTATGCCAGGTACAGCAACCGGCGTGGGGCCAGGGAGGCCATCACCACCTTCCACAACTTTGAGATGCGGAAGGGCTGCACCATCGTGGTGTGCAAGAGCACAGAGAAGCGTGAGCTGAGCGTGGACGGCCTGGCTGCCTCAGTGAGCCAGAAAGATGTGGAGGTAATGCTGCAGCAAGTCACAGATGGGGTCCTCAGTGTCACCCTCTATGCCAGCCCATGTCAGAAAAAGTCCCAGCTCGCTGTGCTGAAGTACAGCTCACACCAGGCTGCTGCCATGGCCAAGAAAACCCTGATGGAAGGTAAGTGGGAGGACAGGGTGCTGTGGGATGCTGCTTGAGCTGGTCTTCCTGGTGGATGTCTCTAAGGACTGATCTCACCTCAAGACTCAGCTTTGGGTTGTCTTTAGGGTTGAACTATTGCTTGTTCTCTCATCAGTGGTGCTGATCCCCACCAGCCCATGTGTGCATCTCTTGGTTGAAGGGTTTGCTGGAGTTAGTGCCAGTCCAGGGCATCCAGAGCTCTAACCAAGTTATTAAACCCTACTGATGGAGATACACTACCCTTCAGTGTCCTATGTTTGGAACATGTTTCTAAGACATCAAACTTAGAACCTCCAGAGTTCTGGGTTGTACTTGATTGGGCTTTGGGCAGGCTGCTCCTAAAATCCTCTGAGCCCACCTTGGTAGTAAATGGAGATGTTTCTTCATCTCCATTGTGGCTGTGTGAGGGAGGGAAAAGATCAAGAGCAGCTCATATGCTGTGGGTGAGTGCCAAGCCACCCATGGGGTCGCTGCAGTAGTTGCTGGGGGATGGGATGGGGTGGGACGGGGTGATACTGGTTGGCTGATGTGTGAGCATCTTCTTCCAGCTGCTGCTGGTCTCTCTTAGGGAATGTGAGGCTTGGTGGGATGGCGATGAAGGTCGACTGGCTGAAGCCAGATTTGAAGCAGAAGCTGCAGGCATGCGAGAAGCCATCGTCAAGCCGGGTGCAGGGGGGCAAGTCCCTGGGGGTCCCCAAGCAGCCACCCCAGTCTCCAGAGCAGCGCAATGCCCTGGAGCGCCTGAATGCCCTGTGTCTGCAGCAATACCTGGGTACCCCCCTGTTCCTCACCAAGTGCATCCAGGCCAACACCAATGGGTGGCTGCAGTTCTGGTGCCGGGTGGTGATCCCAGGGTGCCCCATGCCCTTTAATGGCTTCACGTGGGTCTGGCAGGACAAGCCAGGCAGGAGTGGGCATGAGGAGGCAAAGGTGGCCATGGCGCTGCAGGTTCTCCAGATGCTGGGTGAGTCCTCACATGGTGTTGGTTCCAGTCTATGCCTTTCCCAGACTTGGAGCCTCTCCTGGGTGCATGGAGTTGTAGTGCTTCCACTGTTTGGGGGTGGTGGTTCCCAGCCTGGCAGGAAGTTCTGAAACACTCTCAGCCCCTGCCAGGTGTGAACTGGAGGCTTTAAGGTCAATGTGAGATTCCTGGTTGGAAGCAGAGGACACAAGGAGAGGGGTTTTTGGGGTGCTGCTCCCCACAGCAATGTGCAGAGCCTGATGTTTTCTTCTTCACTGCAGGGTACCCACTGACATAGGTGGCTCTTCTGCGTGAGCCATGAATGGAACCTGAGCTGCCAGCCCTGCTGGGAATCCACTGCTAATCCAGCTCTGCTCTGAGTTCAGTTTGGTTTGTTTTGGGAGCTAGCTCAGGAGGACACGGCTCCTGGCCTGGCTTGTGATAGTTGCTGTGTTCACAGCCATATGCTGGGGGATAGTTCTGGTCATTGCGGAATGGTTGTTTTCTGGGAGTGCAGTTTGGCTTGTTCTAAGTTGTTTTGAGTTGCCCTTGCTGCGGTGGAGGGGCCCAGTGCAAGTTTTTGGAGAAGCAGCAGCGCCAGGGGAGGCAGTGGGAGCTGCCCAGGCACTGTCTCTCCTCTGCCTAGTTCCTGAGGAACACCCTCAGGTAAGGCCATAACCACCCTTGGGGACGGTCTGGTGAATGGGGGAGGTCCCATGGGCTGATAGAGCCGCTTTTTAATGAGGGGAGTGTGTGTGTGGGTGCTGGGAGGGAGTGCAGGGCTGTTGGCACTGCAAGGAAGCAGCTGTGGTCTTACTGGCTGTTCATGAATGAATCCTTAGGATCAGGAGGCTTGTCCATGTGCTCTTGACTTGGTATTAAAGCACCTGGAAAGCACTGGTGGTGTCATGTCATCCTTTGCTCCTGCATCCTCTGCTCTCTGCCCGTCTAGCCCTGTGAGTACCTTTGGGTGCAACTCTAGGACACTTTAGGCCCTTTACAATCTTCTTTCAACAATCAAGTTCCTTTCAGTTTCTGATGAACACCAGTGTGTTCCAAGTGTGTTTCAGGTCATACCTGTCTGGCACCAAGTACAGAGCTGGTCCTTGCCCTGTGTGAAGGAACCAGCTTGTTGGTAGTCACCAGTGACCTCCTTCTCTTGACACTACAGTCCTAAGTGACTTCTGGTGCACTTAAGGGGACTTGGTACTTCTTTCTGCACTGCTTAGATGTCTCCAGCTGCATTGCAAGGGACTCTGAAGTGCCTTCAGATGTCTTCCAATGGTTGTTCTGTGCTCAGCACAGATGATCCAGTGTCTTAAAAGCCTCCCAGAGCTTTAGGATGTGGCCTATGGTGCTCCATATGTATTTGCTGCACCTCAAGTGGCCCTGCAATTTACCTCTGCTTCCCATAGCTCTACCATCCTTTTAAGGCACATCTGGATCTACCACATCCCTTTGGCAGCACCAAAGTTAATAGCCTTCCAGAGATCCCCAGCAGGGAATTCTTGTAACAGCCTTTTCATGCACCTTCTGGTGCCTTTTTGTATGCCCTGAAGACCTGTCTGTCCCTTGTGATGTACGACCAGACTCTTCATCTTTCTCTGCACTTGCAAGACTTTCCAGGTGAATTGTGGTGTTCTCAGTGTTTCTCATTGCATGCAGGGGCTGCCATGTGCCTTTTATTGGGACACCAAAAGGTCTACCTGTGCTATTCAAGGCACTCCAAAGCCGCCCTTGGACTATGCTGGCCCTGAGGACATCACAGTCTTGGTGTGTCTGAGGACCATGCAGGAATCTGATGACCCAGGAGTGAGGCTGGAAGAAAGATCATGAAGACAGGAAGTGCCCCTCTCTGGGAAGCCTACCCAGTCATGGGTGCATCCAGTCAGGAGCCCAGGTATCTTCAGCTGTAGCTACAGAAACATCATGGCTTCATCTTCTTCGCAGGAGGAGCCTGGACATCCAGTGGTGCTGCTGGTGGCAGTGATTGAGCCTCTGGTTGATTGTCTCTTACCAAGAGCAACCAGTGAGGAATGTGGGCCATACTTTGCTGCCACCTGACCCATGGTCTCCCAGGGTTCCTGCCTTGCACCAGGACAGGCTGGACTTGGTATTGTCACTGAGGAACCACTGGATGCTCCTGCTCCTTGCTCCAGCTTTCTCCCCATGGCTTCACCACTGGGTCTAGAAGAGTGATGACACCTAGGGATGGGCTGGGAGAGCTGGGGGTTGCACCCAGAGCATCAAGTTACTTGGAGATGGGCAAAGGACAGTGGTGACTGTCCCCTATGGTCCCCACTCCAGGCACCCAGCCCAGCAGGAACCAGCATGGCCACTCTGGGAAACTCCCCAGCTCCCTCCTAACACCAGCTTCAGGTCATGATACCCAGGCATGAGGTGCTGTCCCCTCTGCCATTCTCCTCACCCCTAGCATTCTGCATGCAGGTTGCAGGGGTGTTCAGGGACATTGGAGTGAACAAAACCACAGGGACACAGTGTGGGAACAGAAGGGCACCAGGTTTATAGAGCTAGTAATTAACAAAGATTAGTTGGCCAGAGGAGCAGGTCCTTGGAAAAGAGATGAACCCAGGTCAGGCACCCCAGGAGGCCCTGTTATCCCCCCTGCCCCAAGCAATGCCTCTGCCATCTCAGGACTCCAAATACACCATCAAACCCAAGCCTTAGCAACCCACGCCCATAGGGCTGCATCCCCCACTAGGGACCCCCAGACATACCCCTCGGTGCCACCTCAGTCCACCAGGGACCCTCAGTGATAATGCCCCCAAACATGGTCACAAATCCCCATCCTTGGACTGCCCCCATATCAGGTTCCCTAACCCCCCCTCCCCTCCCAATCTCTGTCCCAGTTAACCACAGCCATTGCCTTCCCACCAAGTGCTAGCTCTCAAATAACCCCCTGCCAGGTTTTCACATATCAAGGCCCCACCTCCCCAGGGGACACTCCCTCAGCCACACTGTCCCCCAACCTGCCCCTGCCCTGGGGCCACCCCTGGCCCCTGACATGACACAAGGGCTGCCCACCCAGTACAGAGGACATTCCTGATCCCTCAGTCACTACTATCGCTGTCACTTCCTTCTGCTGCCTCTGGCTCAGCCTCGTTCCGCAGGTCAGCAAAGAAGTCTTCCCCACTCCCCACCGCCTTGCTGCTGAGGGCCCGCAGCGGCCCCCCCTTCTTCTTCTTCTTGCGGTAGTCATCCACCACCAACCCCGTCAGAGTCGAGATATCCCAGAACTTTACTTTCTGGTCATGGGCACAGCTGGCCAGAAGCTGCTCACCTGGGGCCACTGCCAGCTGCTCGATGGGCTCACCTAGGTGCTGCCCCACACAGCCCAGCACCCGGTTCGGCAGGACGTTCACTGCTCTGGGGACAGCAAGGAGCCCTGTGAGGACCTCACGGGGTCCACCAGATGCTCAGCATGGGCTTGGCACATCCTCCTTGCTCCCAACTAAGGCTGGTCTGGTCCCACACCCTTCCCACTCCACCCCATCTCACCCCCCTGACCTTATGACTCCGTCCATGGACCCCACACACACGATGCTGTCTGTGATGGGGACCATGCAGTCAATAGACTCAGCCCTCAGGGCGAAGCGGTCGCTGGCAGCCCCAAAGCCGTCCCAGTTGAAGAGATAGATGGTGCCTTCACTAGAGCCACATGCAACCTTCTTCCCCCTCTAGGCAAGATGGAGCACAGTAACACAGAGGCCGAAGAAGGAACCTGGGGCATAGAGAATCTACAAGATTCTGCTCCACGGCAGGACCCAGTACCCACCTTCAGCAGCACAACAGATGTCAGGTCCCCATTCTGTGGCTCTGAGAGCAGCTCAAAGCGCCGCCTCTTTACATTGAAGACACCCAGGGTGCCATCACCGCTGTGGTAGACACAAGGGGCACGCTGCAAGCATGGGAGACGGTATGGGGCACTTACCCCAGCCTGAAGATGGGGACCCCACGGAGCCATCAGTACCTGGCTGTGAGCAGGATCTTCCCATTGCCATCCACTGCCATGGTGCTGATGTACTCATCCTGCTGACGTGCCTCCAAGATGGCCTCACCCTTGCGCAGATCCCAAATCTTCAGTGTCCCATCGTCATCGCCCGTGGCAAAGATGTTGGTGTTGATGGGCAGCACGCAGTTGATGGCCGAGCTGTGGAGACCCCGGCACTGTCATGGTGGGCGGGTGGCAACTGGGGTGTAAAGGCCACTGCTGCTGGGACACCCGTACCTGTGGGCCTTGGCCAGGCGCGTCTCCAGCCGTCCCTCCTCTGCTGTCAGCATGTGGATCGCCTTGTCCTTGGACACAGTGAAGAGCTCTGGGGACGCGGTCAGTGCTTCCCACCCTGCTGTTCCCAGTGACCCCCACACTCACTCTGCCCATCCTGGGAGAAGGCCACATCCCGGCACGACTTGAGATGATGTCCTGAGGACCAGAGCTGCCGGTTGTCACCCTCGGTGCGGGAGTACGAGAATCTGTGGGCACCGCGTTAGCATCACCCCCAGCCCCGGGACACCCCCCCCACCGTGACCCCCAGCTCCACTCACAAGTACACGTCGCCGTCGACGTCCCCCACCGCCAGCAGCGGCCGCGCCGGGTGCAGAGCGATGGCGTTGGCCGGTGCCTCCAGGTCGATGTCCTCGGGGGTCTCCCGCACCCGCCGCTCAGGGCACTCCTGGAGTGGGGATCCGGGGACGGATTCAGGCCTGCACTCCACCCCCGCCTCTCACCCCCTCCATAACGCGCTCTGACGCCTCCATCTTCACGCACCCCGCGCCCCACGGCCCACGAGCCCTCACCTCCCCCATCGCCGCCATGTCGGCCGCGTGCGCGCGCGCCCTCGTCGCTCGCGTGGCCCCGCCCCTTACCCGTAGAGCACCTCCCCCTCCCTGCTGACGCTCGGCACCGGTTTGAGTCCCGCCGGCCTCAAGAAACAATTTCGCTGGCCTGCCTCGCCACCTCGTTTTCTTTCCAGCTGCTCAGCAGTGGGAGCCCTCACAGGGAGCATCTCCCTAGGAGAGAGGACGGCCATAGACCAGGCACTACTTCTGCCCCTTTTAAGGCATGGGGCTGGCAGAGCATCCCTGTGTCCTGCCCTGCAGCCCAGCAGAGCAATACCATTGGCTTCCGGGTTGCGAGGGCAGTTGCCTGCTCATATCTGGCCCCACCCCAAAAGACACCGTATATAAATACCCTTAGCAGGCGCGGTAGCTCATCCTGAAAAAACCTCAGCCCAGTGCTGCCCTGAGCCCACCCCAGGCACATTCTCTCGGCCCATACAAGCAGGTGTTCAGGAAACTTTTAGACATTTTTATTACGTCTACTACATTTACACATCACGGGCTTTATGGTAAACTCGGGGCGTGAGTCTCAGCACAGCCCCACAGCACAAGGCTGGAGGGGACACATGCTGCCCAGCCCAGAACAGAATGTGGACGGTGCAGAGGCAAAAATCACACCAGCAAGCGACCACCAGGGCAGGATGATGTCCATGATCTGAAGGCATCAGTACTTGGGACGTTTCACTTCAACCCTGGAAGTCAGAGAGGCAGGATGTTGGTGAGGATGCAGGGCAAACAGCTCCATCATCTTCCTATCCAGGGCTCAGCACTAATAGCCAGAGTTTGACCCCACAGAACAGTGAGGGGAGAGACAACAGCTTCGCAAGGCACCCAGTGAGATGGTGCAGAGCAGCCCCTAACGAGAGGTGTCCTGAAGGTTTGGCTGGACTGAGTGGGACAATAACACTTTGATGGGGCCATTCTTCACTTATAACAGCCCCTCAATGAGGTGGCAGGAGACAGCTGGACCCTAGAACTGCCCAAAACAAAGACTTTACTAACCCATCAGCCTCCAACTTCTTCCTCTTCTCGATGATCTGCAAAGAAAGCACAAAGTCACATTACCCTGGAGGTGGTTGGTGAATCTCCCGGACTACACCAGCAGCTCTTGCCCCGCACAGACAATAGTCCAGAATGGGGTACCCACCGCACTGATCTTTTTCCACTGCCGGTCCAGCTCTGCCTTGTCATTTGTCTCCTTGAAGCGCCGGGTCTTGCGTCCCTCAGACATCTTGATCCCATACTGGAAGGCTGCCCTGAGAAAGGAGGCAAAACTCAGCACTCACAGGGGAGCCACTGTTCCTCCTCACCAGTTCCTTAAACCATCTCTCCCCGCTTTAAGCCCCTTGAGGACCCAGGTTTGGTCACTCTGTGTCCAAATCCTTGTTCAGTCCTTTACTCACTTGGGAAGAGCCTCTTTGTTGTTCATATACTCGCTGTACTCCTCCTGGGTGTCAAAGTCCCAGCGGCCCAGAGGTCCTTTCTTGTTACCCTGCAAGGACAGAACACTCAGAGAAGCTCCTCAGCTGACACTTGCTAGAGCTTCTCACAGACCCATGAATCCAGGCAAGATCACAGTTTTCCTCTGGCCCCAGTTCAACAGGCTTGTGCACCCAGTTTCTGAGATACCCTCCCAGAGAAACCTCAGTTAGGAAAATCTGTAGAAGAGGGAGTTGAGAGGAACAAGCAAACCTCCTTAAACACCTCCTAGTCAGGTACCACAGTGTCTCAAGTTGCTACCTGGGGCAACAGATCCCACCCAGACCCAGGCACACAGGAGATCAAAGTTCAAAACAGACTGAACACAGAGCTCTAGCATGTTCCACCTCTCTACCGCTTTCCAGTGGTACCTCTCAGCTTGTACTGATACCTAGTGCTGACATACCTGATCCATTTTACTGTAGTCCACCTCTTCATCACTGTCCACGGCCATGTCATCCATCCTGTAAAGAAAAGCAAGGAAAGGATTTTGAGTCCACGGGACATGGATCAGGCACTTGGAGCCATGTCTTGTGGTACTTGGTGCCTGGATCAGAGAAAAGTTAGTCCCAACTGTAAGCCCCTGCAGGTGGGCTACAGCATAGGGTGTCTAAAGTTGCAAAAGCTCCTAAGATGGCTCTGCAGCCTGAAAGGTCTTCTGCTTTCTGGCCACAGCTCAAGAAGCTCTGAACCAGCAAGAAAAGGCCAGGTCTGCCAGAACCAAGGACTTGGGGAGCATTTTCAGAGTAGGCTGCAACTTCAATGCCAGGACCTCTTCTCCCAAAAAACAGCAGGGCTGATGCTCAAGTTCTGTCTGCCAGAGAGCAGCAGCCCTCGGCACACCAAGCTCCCAACTCAGTTTCTCGATGCTTCCTTACGTGGCAGGATAGCACTCGGCATAGCTGTTTGACATGCCAAAGAAGTCCCCCAGCTGTTTCTTGTCTTCTGGCTTCTTCAATGTGACAACAGTCAAGGAAAGCACCACTGGCTGAAAGGTTGAGCACTAAAAGCCACCTCCTGCCATAACCCAACCAAACTGGAGGCCACAGAGCTTCAATTTGACGCACCAGCAGCACAGCTTGGGTGCTGCTTTAAGAGGAAAAGCCCTCCCAAGTAATGAAGAACAGCCACGCGGTCAGACAGTAAAGGATATGACTCTGTTCCTTCCCAGCCAGCAGCTCCAGCAAACTTCTCATTGATGGACTTGATGAGCTCCTTCGCTGAGCCAGGTCCTGGGGTAGACAAATCATCAGGCTGAGTAGCTCACCACAATACCTTTGGGGCTGGGCACAGCTCCATTCTACACCACCAAGTCATCAGGACACAGTAACAGGCAGAAGGAAAGGCAGCATATGAAGCAGAAGAGGAGCCAAGAGAACATCAGAGTACGGCAAAGCAGTTCAAGCACACACAGGGCCAGGCTGGTCCTAGGAGACCCCAAATCCTCCTTGGCTTACAGACAGAAGGCTGCTTGAGCTGCTCTGTTACAAGAGAAGGACCTGCACAGGCACTCAACCCAGTCTGGAGTGCAGCAGCCTGTTGGCATGAAATTCTTAGCCCCCAAAACCCTCATGCGAAGAAATTTCCACCGTCATGCGAAAATTTGGGTATCATACAGACCAACAAGCTGAATGGATCTGAAATCCAAAACCCTGCAGATCTTTATCCAAACACCCAGCCTAATTCAAATGTCCAAACTGCTTGACTCACCTTTGTCAATGTCTGTAGGCTGCAAAGAAGAAGAGATGCCATGTCATCTGGGAGGGCAGAGGAGTGAGACAGAGATCAGGTGGGACAGTCCAGCTTCACAGAGACTCACCTCATCATCAGCCTTGGGCTTCTCAAAGTAGCTGTGTCTCTTCTTTTCCTCCTCCCGGTCCCGCTCCCGGTCTCTGTCACGTTCTCGGTCCCTGTCCCGCTCCCGGTCCCTCTCACGTTCCCTTTCACGGTACCTCTCACGCTCCTTCTCCCGTGGAATCTTTGTAGTGGAGGGCACATAATCCCCAATGTCTTCAAAAATGCTAGAAAAGAACCTGTAGTTACAGGTGCTGCAAGAGCAAAGGCTACTACCACCTCTCTTTGAACTGGGACTTAATAAAGGAGCATTCAGCAACACCACCAAGAGCTAAGGATGCCCAATAGAACATCTGTCAGAGGTACTGCTGCTTTCTGCTTGCTTCTGCTGCCTGGATCCACTTCTTGTGAAATCAAACCAGAGCTGGCTTCCAGTCTTGTCCTACAAACCACAGCTTGCTCCAGAAGAAGTAAACCCAAACGTAAGGCAGAGAGATAGGACCTCACAGGCCATGGGCAGGGAGGCACTCACTTCATATCAGCTTCAGGGGGCTTCTTCTCATCCAGCTTTCCTGCAAGGATACAAGAGCAGTGAGCAGCACATCATCCACACTGCTGCCTGCACTGTTCTCCTGTCCCCAGCCTGGTTTCCAAGCCTCAGGAGGACTCAGGAGGATGCCCTGACTCCTCTTTGGTTACCACATCAAGCTCCCTCAGGAATCCATTTTTGTCCATCCCAAAGAAGTTGGGCTTTAAACAGGAAGAGCAGAGTGCCAGGAGGCATCCTAGCAGCTGTAACTTCTCCCATGTGAACCCACCACAGAACTCAGAGAGCTGTTGGAAATCGCTGTGCTTGAAGCCCACTGCCTCACGGTGCAGGACAGCACAGCAAATACATTGTGTTCCCTTGCAATATGCTTCAAGCATTAAGTACTACTTGGTTCCCTCCAGCCCCTACCTTTGTCTTTTTTCTTGAGCTTCTTGTTGCGGGTCCCTTGCCTGAGATAGGAGAGGATCTGCGTCAGTTTACTGATGACAATGTCATTGGTAGTCAGCGTGGTCTGGGCCTGGAAGAGAAATCCCCAAGGAAGTGTGAGACTCCCTTGGCAGAAATCCTCTCAAGCAAGACCTAACTCAAACCAACGCAGTCAAGCACCCTGGACTCAAAGCTGGGTACCTCCATGGTTGGGCAGTCAGCCTTGCTCCGGATCAGTGTGGTTGGGATATCGGTGTCAGCGTACTCATCATCCAGATCCACCACGTAGGCCATCCTCCCTGGCAGGAACAGCTCATTCCGCTCGTAGGCCTTGCTCTTGAACAGAATGCGGTAGATGTTGCGACCTAAAGAAGGAAACATGTGGAGGAGCTGCTCTTACAATGGACAGGCCCACAGTGAAGCATACTTATCAGAAACATCAGAATCACTGCCTTTCTCCAGCCCTCACATGCAGGACATCTACACCTCACCAACTTCCTCCTCCTCCCTCCAGGATTTCTCCTATGGTACAAGGTGGGGAACAGCCACATCCACACAGTCTTACCAAGACGGGTCTTAAATTCTATTTTGTTCTCAGGATCTTCATCTTTCCTGAACAGAAAGAAAACAAACAGAAGTGTTGTGCTGAGTATCTGCCTGCACTGCACCCTCCTCTCAGGGAGGCCCCTGCACTCAAGAATGCAAAGTCCTCAGCCACTCACTTCGTTTCTTTCTGGGGCTTCTCCATCATTTCCTCCTCTTCCTTCTCCTTGCTGGCAATCTCAGCTCGTACCTGACCACAAAGTAAATCCATGTGTTACAGACCCATCCTGGCCACCGCTGTCCATCAGAACCAGTAAGCTCACTGTCACCAGTGCCCCAACCCTTCAGAAATCTTTCCCAAAAAGTGAAAGGTGCACTGACAGGAATGAAGCACCCATCAGTAGCAACTGCTACCCTCTGCGCCTCTGGGAGTGGACAGGGCTGAAAACAAGCAGCACAGTGACATGTATGCTCACCTTCTGCAGCAGCGCAAAGTCCAAACCCTTCACCAAGTGAGTGTGCTCCATGTCACCACCCAAGAACTTGGACTCCTGGATCAACTGTCTTCTCTTCTCTGCAGCAGATTTATCCCTGTGCAGCAAAAAAACCAGACCAAGTCAGGAGCCAGCCCCTCAGGAGCAGACAGACGGCAGAACAAGGCCACATTGCAGGCTCACGTACGCCTCTGCTGTTGGTCCCACTGCCCTGTAGTTGGCAGTGGTGCTGATGAGCTCCGTTTCCTCGTAGTCCTTGTTCACACCATCTCTCCTCTCCTTGGCTCGATCCCTGTACTTCTCAGCCAGTTCCCTCTCACGCTCTATCTCCTGCTGCCGCAGCTTGGCGTAATAGCTGGGGTTGGAAAACAGCTCAGTGTTAGCAACATGGTCACATCTTTAAGGCACCAGTCAGGTAACAGAACCCTGAGGTGCATCACCTGCCTGTTCCATTACAAACCCCTTTCCCAAAACCATCCTAAAGCATCAAGGAACACAAGACACCTGAAGAACAACAGGTGAGAGGAAATGGCTGTACAGAGGCTAATAAAAGAGAAACTCAGTCTTCCCACTCCCAGGGAAGAGGTAAGTACATGCATGGACATGCCCCAAAATATACAGATGTCCCAGCATTGCCCTGCTTTGACATACACCTACAGAGCCTTTCTTGCTTCTTCACTACCGTCCTGCAGAGCCCTCCTGCATCGGTTCCCATAGGCAGTGATGGTCACTCAGTCTGAGCTCTTCTCACTCTGCTTGGCTCCAGAACCCCAAAATAAACCAGGCCTCTCAGGGTTTTGTTGCCAAGAGATCAGAAGCTGCTTCTATGGCAAGGACGTGGTGTACAAAGACAAGGCCCAATACACTGCTTTCCCCATCTACCTCTTCTTCTTCCTCCTGCGAGCAGCTGGGTCTTCATCTTCGTTGTACTCCCGGGGCATCCTGCAAAGGAGCAAGAAACTGCATGTAGACTCTGCAGAGCCACAAAAACACAGGCAACACCACAGAACAGTCGCTTAGACCCAGCAGGGCATCAAGACCCTCAGAGATAGGAATGTGAAGCCCCAGAGGGAAAGGAAACACACTTTATCCTACAGAATCATACTCACTCATGGTGGCGAGATTTAGATGGTGGCGCAGATGTTGGCGTAGCCCGTGGGGTCATAAGAAGCTTTCTGAAGTCTTCATTTGTCAGCTTGGACCTGCAAGGAAGAAACCATTGCCCTCAATGAACTTCAACAGCCTGATAGTTTCCAAGGAGACAAAAGATTTACCGGTGTATTCTGTACGATGGACTCAGACACAAGCTTCCCGTGGAACAAATCTGCCATAAGTCCCACAGTCCAGCCCTGCCCCGTTGTCCCACTGCCATACTCACTGGTGGAAGGAGTGGGAGTCGTCCACATCGTGGCCATCAGGGGCCAGTGGGTTAGAGAATGGTTCATCTGGGGGACAGGAGGAACAAGAGTGCTCAGAGCCTGCCTACATGACTTCACTCCTCTGTCCAACCTCAACAATCCCCCCAGCCCAAGACCTCACCCCCAGCCCACCCCACCGTAAATCTCCCCTGCAGAGCTTTACACCGAAACACGCCCCCGGGGTATCTTCACTTTCCACCCCGAGCATGTCCTCACCTCCAGGGCAGGGAGACATCTTAAAAACCATCTAGAAAGACCTTAAAAAACCCATCTAATTCCAAAGCCACGCCTTTACTACACCAGATTGCTCCAATCCGGCCTGGAACACTGCTGGGGAAGGGCACCCAAGTCAGGGATGCATCCATGAAGGGATCCACTCGGAGGACCCACTTACCCCTCAGGCTGTCACAAGACAGAGTGTGCCTGCGACCCCCCACGGTTTCCCCGATGCCACAGGCCCAGGCCGAGCCTGCACCGCCCCACCGCTGCTGCTCCCCCAGGTGCTGCCGGTTACCCCCACCCAAGGACCGGCTACTGTATTCCCGACGACGACCTGCATCCCCCGGTGCCTCCCGGTCCACCCCCCTACTCACTATCGCGCTCCGGCATTGCTCCGCCGCTTCCTCGCTGCTCCTCTTCCCAGCACCCGTCGCGCACGCTGCCCCGCCTCCGCCTGTCCCATTGGCCGGACGCCGGGGTCACTGCGCTGCGATTGGCGGAGGCGCCGGAAGCCCTGTCCCTAAGTTGTTGTTGTCGTCGGGGGACAAAATGGCCGCGGCGGTGGTGAAGGGGATTGGGGCGGGGCTGGGTCGTGGTCTGCGGGAGCTCCGCGTCCACCTCTGCCAGCGGTCGGCCGGCAGCCGCGGCGTCAGGTGAAGCCCGTGAGGAAGGGTCCGGGAGGTGCAGGCGGGGCGGGGTGAGAGCCTGGTGAGGAGGGTGGACAGCAGCTCCTGAGCCCCTTGTCCGGCTGGGGCCTGGTAATGGGGGGAACAGTAGGGCCTTAGCCCTGGCCTGAGCCCCTTGTCCCGCCCCAGGGAGTTCATCGAGCAGCACTACGTGACGCTAAAGAAGGCGAATCCCGATTTCCCCATTCTGATTCGCGAGTGCTCCGGGGTCCAGCCCAGGCTTTGGGCTCGCTACGGTAAGGGGTGGATTTACCTTGGGGAATCGTGTTATTGCTTGGGGAGGGGAGGCAAAAAAGGGGCAAGAAGGTACGTTGTTGGCTTGTAGCTATGAGCTTCCCCGGCCCCACAGCGTTCCCGTGTGTGAAATTGTCTTATGTTCTGAAACACCCACTTGGTGTTTCACAGCACAAAAGCTCCTCTATAAAGGTTTTGTTTTCTTCGTAAAGCCACACAGGCTGGAGAAAAATAATGTTTACACAGTGCCCCCTGAAGCCTCCTGGTCCTCTGACCCACAGGGGAATATCTTCCATGGTGAGAGTCTGCTGTAGTACCAAAGCACTGCTAAGTGTCTTCGTACAAGCAGATTCAAAGGCACCGTTGGTGGCTCTACGATGTGGTGGTGGCCTCTGCATAGCCAGAGAGGCAGGGAGAGATGTTGGGCTGCATCAGGTTCTCCCCAGGGGAAGAGCTGAGAATAAAAAAAAGTGTGAGAATGGTCACTTGGGTACAAGGAGACCCAGTGGGTGCAAAAAGGTGATGCTGACACACTAGTGGTAGGACTTTTGGTCACCCTCAAGCCAGAAAAGGACCAGGCACCTGCCCCCTCTCTCATACTCAGTCTTTCCTGCAGAGTTCGGCAAGGAGAAGAGTGTGTCACTGAGTAACATGTCTGTGGATGAAGTGGCCAAGGCGCTGGAGAACGTTGTGAAAAACAAGGCATGAAGAAAGGCAGGCGGAGAACATGAACATGTGAAGGCTTAACTGATTATCTTTATTGTAAAAAAAACCTTACATCTTTAACTTATCAATCACATAAATGCAACAATGCTTATCCTGAACTTCCTGTGTTGGGCTTGAAGGAAAAAGGAAGTGCTGGAGAGAAGGACCAGCATGCCCGGTGCAGTGAGCACTGGTACTTAACAGCTGGCGGTTTGACACCTCAACAGCCCCAAAAAAAGCAGGGCATAGATGCCTTCTTGGAGTGCAGTGGGAGGGGAGGGAGGTCATGTGGCCTAGAAAGACAACGTGGTCTGGCAGAGACTGGTGGGGGAGGCTCCCAGGGGCTGCCTGATCATGTCCAGCAGTGCTCGTGCCCGATCCTGGAGTTCTGGGGTGTTCTGGTGCTGCTCAAGGGCCTGGTGTCCACTTTGTCTGACAAAGTCAGCAGCAGCCTGTGTGAGAGGGTGAGGTGGGACCTCAGATTCTGCATTCAGTTTTGGTCCCTAACTCCCAGGTCAATGAGAGTCTGGAGTGTGTCCAGAGAAGGGCAACAGCTGTGGAAGGGTCTGGAGGGAAACGGGGGATGTTAGCCTGAATGAAAGGAGGCTCAGGGGAGACCTTGCTCTCAACAACTTCCTGAAGTTCATGGGGTTGCAGCAAAGTAGGGCGATTCTTCTCTTTGCCCCAGGAATAAGTGCCAGAACAAGAGGAAACACCTCAACTTGTGCTAGGGGACGTTGTCCTTGAGGAACAATTTCTTCCCTAAAAGCATTGTCTAGGCCTGGCCCAGACTGCCCAGGGTAGTGGAGTCCTCATCCATGGAGGAGTTAAAAAGCTGTGGAGATGTGTGAGGGATGTGGTTCAGCGATGACCTGGCAGTGCTGGGGGAATGGCTGAGTTCATTGAGTTTACAGCTCTCTTTTAACAGAAATCCTGCTCTTACCTCTGGCCAATACAGGAAGAGAAGGTGTAGCAACTCCAGGCACTGCCCCACCACTTCAGGGTCAGGCAGTACCAGGGTGGGCAGCAGCAGGGGCAGGACTGGCTGCTGGTGCAGCTGTTGGCAATAGGCTGGGCCCTTCACAGCTATATTGCACAGAACTGTCAGCACCTGGACAGGGATAAAACCATCAGAGGAACCTCCTTGGAGGTCCTGCCAGGTGCTTCCCCAAAGCCATGTGCCCATCACCCTGAGGATGTTTCAGGTCAGGTTGCCCTGGGCAACCCTCTATACTTAAAGATGTCCCTGCTCATTGCAGTGGGGCTGGACTAGATTTTAAGATCCCTTCCCACCCAAAGCATTCTGTGATTCTGTAACCTTCCAGAGCTTTGGGGTCTTCAACAGGAGACCTGCCAAGCTCTTTTCACTGTCCCAAACCAACTTGAGCACCGTGTGTACAAAGTTAATCTTCCTCAAAGCACAGCAGTTCCCCTCCAGAGCTGGTGCACAAGGCCAGATCTTACCAACACACTGGCCATCTGGGAATAGGACAGGAGCTGCAGCAAGGCTGGGAGCAAGTCCAGGGAGAGCAGAGCAGAACAGAAGAAGGGCTCATCCGCTGAGTGGGAAAGAAAAGGAACATGTGAGTAAAATGGAGGTTTCTGCAAATTAGATGCTGTGAGTCTGCCTGTGATCAAGACAGCAGCTCCAGCTTTGCTGCCAGCCTGGTGGGACACTCACCTGTGAGGTTGTTCAGCAGCCAGAGACACTCTGGCACAATGAATGGGTGCTGCTGGAGGAAGCACTGCAGGATGAGGAAAAGAGCGACAAGCAGACGCTCGTCCAGGATCTGCACTTCACAGCTTGTCTCCTCTGCGAGCAGGTTGCTGACACAGCGCAGCACTGGGCACACAAGCTGCAACAGTAGGAAAGGCCAAAGCCCTTTAGCCTGATCACATCCCCATGGCAATGCCAAGACCGCCAGAACTCCTGCCCGTATCTTACCAGCTCCAGGCCCTCAGAAGCATCCTGGGGGATTTCAGAAGCCAGCTCGAGCAAGAGTGAGGTGAGAGCAGGCAGGGCCCCCAGTGACAGTAGGACTGTGTTGGATGTATGGCTGCAAAGGGAAGGGACACTCAGTAGCCAGCCCAAGTAGGGAGCTAGTTGTACTCCTGTACTCAAGCTCTGGTGAGGCTGTGTCTCAAACATGTTCAGTTCTGGACCCCTCACTACATAGATGTGTGGGAGCATGTTCAAAGAAGGGCAACAAGGCTTATGAAGGGTCTGGAGCAGAAATCCTGTGAGGAGCAGCTGAGGGAACTAGGGTTGTTTAGCATAGAGAGAAGGAGACTGAAGCTCCTTTCAGTTATTAATCCCTACAACTATGTGAAAGGAGGTTGGGGCAAGGCTGAGGACAGCCTCTCACCCTGGCAGCAGGTGGTAGGACTAGAGGAAATGGCTGCAAGCTGCACCAGCAGAGGATTAGGCCGGATGTTGGGAAGAATTTCGTCAGTGAAAGCGTTACTGAACACGTGAACAGATTGCTCAGGACAGGACATTGCTTTCAGGGAAGAAGTTGTTCCTCATGGCAAACCTAAACCTTTCCTAGCACACTTTAGGGCTGTTTCCTCTTGTCATTTGGAAGAACAACCCCCACCTTGCCCCACACCCCTGAACTTCAGGGAGATCTCCAGAGTGAGGTCTCCCCTGAGCCTCCTTTTCTCTAGGCTAAACTCCTCCAGTTCCCTCAGCTGCTCCTCAGAGCACTTGGGCTCCAGACCTTTCCAAAGTAGCAGATTGTTTCTGAGCTTAGGAAGTATTTTAAAAGCCCATGGAAAAATAGATCCACTGGAAGTATCTATGTGGGATTGGAAACAACAGCCTAGATCCTGTGAGCACACCCACCTTCCTTTCTGCTGGGGCTGCTGAAGGTGACAGTACTGGAGCAGCCTCACCAAGGCAAGCAGAGATGGTTGTCAGCAGCCAGCCCTACCAGGTGACAATAGGCCAAGCTCTAAAGTATGAGTTTTCAGGGAGTACAGGAATGTGGGCAGCAACCCCAGACATGAGGTGGCTCAGAGGACTAGAAACAGCCTCCTCAGATTTATCAGCTGTTAACACTCAACAAAGGAACTTTGTGATCCCATGAAGTACAGCTGTGTGCTTAGGTACAAGAGTGGCAATGTCCAGGGTGGCAGGGAGACAGGGGCAAGGTGAGGCACTCCCAGTCTCCTTGCAGGACCTTGACCTTTTGCACCTGTCTGGCTGCTCACATGGAACTCCAAATGAGGCAGAAAGCATGTTTACCTACAGATGATGTAGTGGAGACACCATGCAAACTCCACAGCTGCTCCCACCCCAGCCTTGAGTCCAGAGCAAACCAGTCGAAGCATGTGCTGGGGAAGAACGGAGTCTAGAACCAAACTGGGGGAAAAAACAGCAGAGTGAACAGGGCACAGGCCACAGCATGAGCAGGACAGACAACAGACAAGAAGATGCAAGCCCTTGGCACTGTGCAGGGAGCTGGTCTCCCCCATACTGGGGCGACATGATCCAAAACCACACCTGGAAAACTCTTCTCTGAGGGTTAGAGCTTCAGGCACCACTAAGGCCCAGCACAAGCCATCCCTGGCACTGGAAGAGCCTGGGGACACTCATGACACCTTGGCTGAGGTGACACTTTTGGCACTGGGGGCTGTGAAGCAGATCTTTCACTTCTCAGGAGGAACAGCCAGAATTTCCCTGCAAGCCTACCCAGCTCAATGCTGTCCTTTACCAAAATACCATAGCTGTCTGCTTGGATGAGGCTGAGGGAAAATAAACCCCATGCCCTGATCCGCAACAAAACCTGCATCATTTCAGCAAGATTCTGCTGTGAACTATTAACATCACTGGGATGGGAATGGTGTTGCTAGCCCTGGCACACAAATGCCACGCCAAGCCCCAGGGCCCATCCTGATGCAGGGTTGAGAGGATTGGACTCACGGTATGATCTCTGTGGGGGCTTCCTTGGCTTGGAGGAGCTGTGAGAGAATGTAGCCCAGACCTTCCAGCACAGCCTCATGTGGGGACTGCAAATCAAACAGAACAAAGCTAATCCCTCCTGACAGAGATGAAGGATCCTAGTGCCAGCCGCTGTGCTGGTTAGAGGGTGATGCCTTTTTGTGCCACAAAACCAGAGGCTACAAAATGGAGTGCAGGAGAGCCCATGAGAGACCCTCAACTGTGAGGAAATGGCCCTCTGCAGAGCGGACTCTGCCCATGGCCATGGCTGGTAACTCAGCACTGTCAGCCAGCATGTGAAAGAGCATAAGAGAAGGGCCTGAGGGTGTTCCAGGGTAAAGCATGAGAAGAGTATAGAATCATACAATGGTCTGGGTTGGAAAGGCCTTAAAGATCATCTAGTTCCAACCCTCATGCCATGGGCAGGGACACCTCCCACTAGACAAGGTTGCTCAAGGCCCATGATCATAGCTGAGCTATTTCACTCACGTGGATGCAGGATGCCAGCACTGGAATGATGCCCTGAGGCAGAAGCTGCTTCCTCACTGCTTCACTTTCTACTACCAGGTTCCCCAGCGTGTACAAACACAATTCCTGAAACACACCAAGAGTGGGTCACCTCTGCTGCACTTCCCAGCAGGATGCTGGCCAGCCAGCAACGTCTCTGGGTCTCCATACCCTGGTACTGGGGCACATGCTGCCCTGTGCGGTGCAGAAGCTGTCTTCAGAGGGGTACAGGCAGACAGGTACTGTTGGAGTCTCCATTCCCATTCCCAGAAATATCAGCATCAATTTGTCCTTATTTCTGACAGCTGGAGTCTGATAACTTTTACTCTGGAGCTATTCAGGATTCAAATTATTGCCGAGACCCCTCTAATTCTACACTATTATCTTAGAGACAAGCACTGGGGACAGTCCTGCTCCAAGAGGAAGGCTGGACTTCCAGAGGGCCCCTTCTCACCAGGACTCTTACGTGAGCCACCTCAGGCTAAGGCTAGCCAAAAGAGTTCAACACTCAACTATTGGCAAACACAAGCATGGATCTTACCATGAACTCAACACTGTGTCCTGAGAGGTAAGTGAGGAGGTAGGAGGTCACTGGAAGACATGCCTCAGCCACAGTAGGGTCGCTGGAGTGGGACAGCTCATGGAGACAGCGGCCTGCCTCCATCTGGATGTCCGCCAGACTGCTGGTGAATAGTCCAATGAGTGTCCGGATGCTGCCGTCCAGCCTGGTGGAACCCAAAGGGTGCTGTCACCTCCTGCCTCCCTATCCTTGGCTCATCCACTTACCAACTGAACCACTTTGGTCAAGCAAAACTTGGGCTGACCTGACAAACTTCTGCTGAGTCTCCTTGTTCTGCAGAGCCCAGCGGAGGCAGCTGAGGGACTTTTTCTTGTCCTCTGAACCCTTCTGCATGCCTCTGAGCAGCTCCAGGACCTATTGGAAAATTTAAAAACGGGAAAATTTCAAGCAGGGCCAGGGTTAAGGTTTCATCCTGGCAGTGTTGAAGGCGAAGACGGTCATGGACAATCAAGCTGTTTCTCACCACATCTGGCAGTAACTTAGAAAACACTCCCAAATCCACCTCCACCCAGGCTTCTCTGCATGCCTGGAGGTTGGTAAACACCCCACAGACCCACATTACCATGGAGAAGATAATGCTCTTCACCTCATCCTCCGAGAGAGGGTCTGGTGTAACCTCTGCTCCATCCTGTCCATCCTGTGAGTCCTCCCGCAGAAGCCTCTTGCTGATGAGCTGCTCCTGTCGCCGGGCTTTCCTGAGAGCTGGGATGGAGTAGGGACCGTCACCACTAACTACCATGGTCATGGTCATGGTCGCCACGCTTCTCTATCCCACCAAATTCGGAACCCAACAGCTCCTCATTGCAACACCCGTAAGAAGGTGGTAGAGGAAATTAGGCAGAATATTCATGGATTAAAGAAATAAAAGTATGTAAACGGCTTCCCCTGGGGGGAAAGGATGTCCCAACCACCCCCGGGGGATCCCACAAACCCGCACCTGCCTCCCGCTCCCGCCGCCGGGCCCGCAGCTCCTCCAGCCCGAGCGCGCCGGGGCGGTACCGCCGCCGGGACCACATGACGAGGGGCAAGGGCTGGAGGAAGAGGAGGGAACTAGGGCGGGGCTGGAGCGGGGCTGCGTCGGGGAGGAGGGTCGTTTCGGTTGCGAGGGGTGGGGCTTTAAGGTCGTCGAGTAGAACCATTACCCCAGCAGTGCCAGGATCCCGTAACAGCTGTCCCTCAGCGCCGCATCTCCACGGCTTTGCAGCCCCCCCAGGGATGGGGGCTCCACCACTACCCTGGGCAATCTGGGCCAAGACTGGACCAACCTTGCGAGGAAGAAGTTGTTCCTCACAGCCTGAACCTCCCTGGTGTTTCATGCTGTGACTTTTTCCGTGGGGGAAGAGATGAACTTCCACCTCACTGGACTTTCAGGAGTTGTTGAAAGCAGGAAGGTTTAGATTGGATGTTAGAAAGAAGTTCTTTACTGAAAGGGTGGTTAGATACTGGAATGGATTGCCCAGGGAGGTGGTGGTGTCACCATCCCTGGAGGTGTTTAAGGATCGAGTGGATGCGATGCTTAGGGATCTGGTCTAGCAGTTAGATAATAGGATGAAGGTAGGACTCGATGACCCTGGAGGTCCTTTCCAGCCATGATGATTCTGTGATTCTGAGATTCTGTGATTCTCAAACTCTTGCTTTAGCAGCAAGTTTCCTAGTAATAAAACAAATACAACAATGACATTCAGTTACGTCTGCTCCATTGGCAGAAAGATGCACCTGCGTGGTAAGCTGCTGGCAAGTGTCCATCTAAATAAGCTTGTTGTAGCATATGCATCTGTTTTGTTCATAGCTTGTCATAGTTCTTGGGCCATGTTCCTCTGGCTCGGTTCATAAACACGTGTTTGCATAACTATATCTATCTGTAAGACTATCTTTGTTGAATCCAAGTGCTGTCACTTAAAACTAATCAGGACTTGTAAGGACTGTGAAATAGTTTGCGTTCTACCTCTTACATAGGAAATGTTGCTGGTCTATGTGTGCTACCCTAGTCCAGCCAGAGTCAATGGGGATGTAAGCAGCGCCCAGCAGTGAAAGTGTTATCGGGTATTTTCTACAAAGCCGATTACAAAATAGATTGGGATGGAAACAGGAGCATTCAGAAGTTCCTGAAAACTAGATGTGTTCAAAGTAAGCTATCTAAAAACAATCCCTCTGCAATAAATCCTCACATAAAAGATAAAATATGAAGAAACAAAGAAAACATTATAATGAAACCAGTGCCAAGAACCAAAAATAACTCAAAGGTTAGCAAAGCCAAATGAAAACTGACTGCACAGGAATTTAAACTCACTTCGCTGGAGCAGTTGCCCTCTCTCAAAAGCACACGTAATACTCCATTTAGCTGATTTCCATGGCATGTTGCACCAGAATTATTTCACTTATTCAATACTTTGAGAATGAAATGTTCTCTGAAATTGCAAGTTGTTAGTAACAAACTGAGAAAACCAGTGAAGGATGATAACAGGCCTAAGACTCACATATGCAGCTGAAAGAGTTTGCAAGGAGAGAAAATGATGTCTAGCTACAGCTTCTCATACAAGTAAAGGAATTTATGGCCGATCCACACAATAAACACCTGTCTTAAAAAAAAATAAATCCCTAGAGTGTCCCAAATACAGACGAAGGGTGAAATCAGCGTGCACAGCGCCTTTAGCTTTTCTTACTGGTGTAGGATCGCAGTGTTCTCTCGTGTTTTCATTCAAGACAAACATTTCCTGGCTTCTGCAAAGGAAAAGGCTTTGCAGAATGTCCTGTCCTCTCCTTCCTGTAAAGTTACTGTGCATTAATTATCACTCACGACAGTTTCATTCCAACAGATAAGTCAGTCCTTGAAACAGAGGTGAGAAGCTAGTATTGTGTGAGAAGTTTCTATCCTGCACTGGTGAAACTGGGGTGAAAACTGCTGCTGAAAATAGCATGCATTTTTTTCTCTGGTGCTTTTTCCTTTCTGTCTGCTCCAGAGACGATGAGTTAGAGCACCAGGGGTAAATGTATTTGGCCTGTGGGTGACACAAGAGCTTGAGGACTAAATGTGGTATCTCCAAGTCTGATTTTCATTTTGGCTGTTTTCCCTGCAAATTAAAGCCCCGGCATTGGAAGTATGACTGACTTTTGGCTTTGTAGCATTGCCGTGTGTGGGAAGTCGTCTGTGTTCAGGTCAGGTCAAGATCATGCAAAGATCCAGCTTTCTGCTTTTCTCGACTCTTGGTGTTCCCTTCCTACAAAGTGGGTTAATAAGTTTATGAGAATTTTCTCACTGAAATATTTCTGCCAGAATTAGTGAAAGGAAGCCAGTGATGGGGAAAAGCATGCTGAAACAACTTAAGGCGTGCAGAAGAGAGGCATCATAACCTGACCAGGTTGCGACCAGCTGCCACAAACAAAGTGCATGGCTCTTCTAGGAAGTATTTGGTTGCTGCATCTCAGTCTCCCCTTGAACACACTTTGAAAGACTATCCAGATCTGCACTTCCAGCATTCTGCAGTCTATAGCCTGAAAACATCATAATGGCATTACTGGTTTTAGAAGAAAAATAAATAAACAGGACATATTTCTTTCCTCTGCACATATTTCCATGTGTAATCCAACCTGAAACTCCCTTACCCACTGTGTTTATTGCTGGAAGGCCTGCAGGCGTTTTGCAATACAGTTCATCACAGAATCACAGAATCATCAGGGCTGCAAAGGACCTCCAGGGTCATCTAGTCCAACCTTTGTCCTAGCATCTAACTGCTAGCCAACATAGAGGAAAAGGACTCCCAAAGAAGCAAAGAACACACAAATTCAGCAGCTGTTTAAGGCTTGGTCTAAATCCTATTGAAGAAAAAGAAAAACATATATTGAAATGAAACAATGGTCTCATGTCTTCTGTAATCTCAGCATAAACCCACCAGATGTGTGAGGATGAAAGTCACAGAACTATTTGCGTTATGCTTACTAGATGAGCATTAGGATGCATTTTGGGGGGCTGTGGTCCCAGTGTGGTTCCTGAAGCAGTAAGGGGTAGGGTAATTTTTTAATAATTTTGTTTATTTCATTCCTTGCAATAGTAGTGTCAAGTTGTCCCTCGAGTCACCGGTGTATTCCATTCAACAGTAGTGAATTTGACAAAGGATGAGGAGAGCCGACTGTATTCCAGAAGGACAGAGGGAAACTAGAATCATAGAATCATAGAATCATAGAATCACTACGGATTGGAAGGGACCTCGAAAGATCATCCAGTCAGAACTAGGAGGAAATGTATAAGCTTTACAGAAGACTATACAGAACCTTTTGGAAAAGAAATTAAACATAAACCCTGTTCCATCCTGCAGTATTGTATTCCTGGGAACTCAAATGGGGTTCCAGGTGGCCTTTTCCCCTCTTGTACCAAATAATGACTAGCTAAGGGCTAGCTGGAAATTCTTCTCTGCTTCAAGCCTGTGTTGCTTGTGTGACCCTGAAACACAGGGAGCTTCTCCAGTTCAAGAAATAGTCCGTGATGTGCAGAGACCTGCTAACTGTACAAGTATGCGCAGTAGGAGCCTGTTACCGTTAGTACTTGATCCCTTATGTAGCTCCTTTGTCGAAGTGTCTATACGCTGTTCTTTGTTTCAGACATCTATGAAGAAGTTTGGTATGTGAAAGTGCTGAGTGGGAAAACGTGCACTCTTCCTGCTAGTGCTTATTTGAGTTTGCGTGGCTAACCTCAGAAGTGCAGCAAACTGTTGTTTGAATTTCTGTTTTAAAGAACCGTGATCAAACTCCTGTCACCTGAAAACACTGAAGTTAACGGTTAGTACTACTAGGGGCTAGCATGTGGTCAGTACAGTTTAGTTGTTACTTTGGAATTTTAACAAGTCAGAACAACAGAGTTGTTTGCCTGTTGAAAAGACCATTTGCCCAGCAAACACTCTGTTAAAAACTGTGAAGCTAACAAACAGATCTAACACGCAAGAGAAACGTTCCAGGAATTATCTGGAACAGTTAGATTAATTTAATTTCTTTTAGGAGATACCGTAGGAATTCACGTGATATTACTGATAAAGAGATGTGCAGAGAAGGCAAAGCTATAACCATTTTTGCTAACCTAGTAGCAGAGAGGAGGAGTCCTGCAGCACTTTTATGTTTTGAGTGTGTTTCTTTCCCCAGTCCTACCCCTACCTTATTCCCCACTGTTTGTTCCAGCTTCTTTTTCACTTCACACGAATGCCATGGTAGACTTCCCCCGTGAGCCTGTGCTCCTCTGTCGCTAAGCAAGACAGACCTACCTACCTAACACATAGGTTAATAGTATTCATATCACCTGGCCCACCTCGGTGGTATTGTCTAAATATCGTTAGTTTCTCCTTGCTCACAGGGATTTTCTATATATCTGTTTTTTTCAAACCTTCTACCTTCATGCAGAATAAACACCCTAAAATATTTTCACCATACTTTACCTTTTCACTACACCTTGTCTTTGTGAATGAATATTTTGTCTGCGAATGCTTTCAATAGTCAAGGTTTTTCGCACGTTCTAGCAAATGTCTTCACACAGATTTATCTTCTCCCGGTCCATCTGTACTGGGTGAGCTCCCTGCAGTATTTCTGTATTGCCAGTTTGCCGCTGTATGGTCTGACTTCTGAAATAATGTTCTTGGCATCTAGGCATCTAGGCAGGATGTTGTCTTCTCATTCTAAAGATGTGTTTATAAAAATGTTTTTTGCTAACATCTGCTGTCACTTTTCCTTTGACAAACCACAGGCATTTGGAGGAAGAAACCCCACTAACCCTGAACAACCTCATGTCTTTATCTTCAGACATGTTCATCTGTGTAAAGCAATTGCATGTAGTTGTTGTGTGCAAGAAATGTTATGGTTACGGACATTTTGAGCAGCAGATATAATTCTTGATGCTTAAAGCCTGAAGCAATTTGTGGACCTCTGCTGTGTGCACAGGAAACGGAATAAACTCTGGCACTTGTTGCTAGGCAAATTGAGCCTACCAACAGAGCACT
This sequence comes from Phoeniculus purpureus, assembly GCA_028565055.1. Taxonomy (NCBI): domain Eukaryota; kingdom Metazoa; phylum Chordata; class Aves; order Bucerotiformes; family Phoeniculidae; genus Phoeniculus; species Phoeniculus purpureus. The sequence goes on from JAOXOE010000765.1 coordinate 125,425, forward strand.
TAAAAGTAATCTGCAAAGATCTGGCAGTTCAACAAGTAAGAATGCTGAATTGCTTCCAGCACAGTTTGCCTGTGATGTATCTCGAAAATCTAATGTAAACCTCTTTTCCTGACCGGTAACTCATGCCCACGAAATGTAAACCCTGCTGCTCCTGTAGGCTGTCAACTCCATGTGGGAAAAAATCCAACACTTTTTTGGGGTTTCTTACCGGGTTGAGCACATTTGAAGACCATTGTTTTAGCAGGAATTAATGAAGCACACAGTTGCTCTAATGCCTAGCATTTGGCTTTTGAAAATCAGTATGACACTAGGAGGGTATGGCAAAGGAGTTTAGCTAACGTTCTGAGTGAGTTTGGCATTTGCTTCTGCTCTGTTGCATGCATGGACACTGGACAGAAAGGGAAAGGATTACTGGAGAGGTCACAAGAAGCCATCATCCATTTCCAAAGCATCAAGAACAAACAAGCAAGTCATCAGTCATTTGAGATGAGGGAAGACCCTCTTAATATTATGAGTGCGCTCGGGTGGGCAATGTAGAAGCGATCAGAAACATGTGTGACGATGTATGTGTTCTGTTTGTCTGCTCCTAAAGCATTTCTAAGGTTTAAAAAGCTGCCAGCTGTCTAATTCAAGTTAAATTAAACAGTGCTCTTTCTGAATGCATTAAGACACACCTTTTTCAAGTATTTTCTTACATATAAATTTATTCTAAAATCTTTGTAACAGAGAACAGTTCACTAATTTATGTTCAATTAAAGAATAACACTTCCTTTATTCCATTCTAATTCAGTTTTCTCTCGTGGACTGCTACGTTGTAAGCATCAACCAAACATCCCAGTCGCACACATATTGTAGCTTTGTAGCTTTGATGTGCAACTGTAATATAAATGAGATTCTGCTTTGCTCCATGATTGTCATTCAGACATTCTTTGTGAAGAACATGAATTTGAACTAATTGCAAGTTCTTCTATCGATTTGTTAAACGTTACTGTGATTACAAAGGCATTTCCTGTAGGAAAACTGCATTCTGGTTGGGAATATCTTCTGCAAAGCCAGAACTGATTCTTGATGTGATCACATCTCATCCTTTTGACTGACTAGGTTGACTCTTTGTAGCAAGCTACCTCTTCATGCTTTTTCTTGCCGTTTGCGTTTTCCTACATATGTTACTGCCTTCTTATTACTCTTTCTTTTGCTTCCTTTTAGATTTTGAGTATGTATTTTTAAAATTGACTTTATTTCTCACTCTCCTTTTTAATTTTCTCTTCTTTCTTTGCTCTAAATCTTTTCTGCAAAACCTGCGATTTGTCCTCTGTGTTCCACATTGAACCTCTGTCCGTCCTTCTCATAGAATCATAGAATCATTAGGGATTGGAAGGGACCTCGAAAGATCATCTAGTCCAGTCCCCCTGCCACAGCAG
>JAOXOE010000765.1:126945-157041 GCA_028565055.1 Phoeniculus purpureus
GTTTCTCTGAGATGTCTTGGCACAGGCAGGCGGGTGGCTGGCTGCCACAGGTCACCACTGATGTGCCTTGGCAAGACCAACTGGAGAGATCAGGGTGGGAGGAAGTAGGAGATGCCGCAGGTTGAGACACCTTGGAAAAGTCACACAGAGAGCAAAGAACTAGGGGACCAATCACCCAGCTGCCTGCAGGCACCAAACCTTGCCCAGCCATCACTATCACGCTTGCCTTCCAGGGCAGCAGAAGGGTCTGGCAGAAACGCTGTCCCTGCCAGACCACGTATCCCTTCCCCCAGCTCCCCACGGCATCTGTCTGCCCAGCCATGCATGTGGGCTTGCTGCTCCCTTCTTGCTCCAAGCAAGAACAGTTATAGTTTGCAGCGCCCAAGAGGGCAACCACAGTGGAAGGGGGAGGCTCCTGACTGAAGATGGCCCTGCTCCTGGGTTGCTTGTGCAGGGTCAGGCACTATGGGTTTGGTCTTTGAAGCCACAAATCTCAGTATAGCATGCCTTATTCAATGCTCTTTTCCCCTTCCCAAGCTTTGGCTCCCTGCCTTCCCTCAGGAGGCAAAGCCAGTGCCCTGAGGGGGATGCTGGCCATCTCTGCATGTTTATCAGGGCTGGTGGGGCACTCTGCCTGTCATTGAGTGTTGGGATGTGAAGCATGAGACATGCTCAATCTTTCAGCAGTTCACAGGGACAGGATGAGAAGCTACCAGCACAGGCTGGAGCAGAAAAATACTTTATTAGGTATTAAGGAAAAAAGTCTTCACTGGGAGGGTGGTGAAACACTGGCACAGGGACCAGACTGGAGCAGGAATTGCCACATTTGGAGATGCTCCTGAGCAACCTAATCTACCAGCCCATCTCTGAGCAGGACTGTACCAGACACCTACACATGTTCTGACTGACCAAAACCATTGTGTGATTTGGAGAGCCCCAATCCGTAGCAGCCCACAGCAGGCAGAGGTGATCACTGAGGTGAGGGACACCCACTGCCCAGAGAGCCCTGGTTTCAAGAGAATGTGAATCTTGTGTTTGTCAAGGAACCTTCTGCTTTCACACACACCTTGCTCAGAGGTGGGGTGTGCTCCACTTGGAGCTCCATTCCTACTGAAAGTCATGGTCCATGGACTCCATCCTGCAAGGTGCTTGAGTTGAACAGCACCCTCCTACTCCCTGGCACTGGTGCAGACAGACTTTTTGTACCAGGCAGGTTTGGAGCCAGAGGGTGTTAGTAAGATTTTCCTAAAGTAAATGTTGTTCACAGGTGAGATGATGTAGTTGCGGTGACCAACCCAAGGACCACTACTGGTAAACTGGATTCTTATAGACAGCAACACATAGGAACAGATTGCCCAACCCATCTGCCTGGGTTAGATGGAATCTTGAGACACAGGCTCAGCTCCAAGTATGCCCTCTGGAGCCATAATTTAAACGGGGAACAAGTCCTACTCAGCTTCTTGGTGAGCACTGGCTCCCTGTAGAACACAGACTCTGCTCCTCCTTCAGAGGGGTGGATTTTCTTGCAAGCCCAAGCCTACAAACTGAACTGTTTTCTTGAAGAAAGAACCTTTGGACCCAAAGCAGAAAGGCTGTGTCCCCACTACTATGACAAGTTGGACTTGTTCTGCCCTGGGCATCCTCTTAGACACATAAAATACCCCCTGGGAATGTCTCCTCATCTCTGGGAAGGGCTGAGAAGGAAGCAGAAACAGTGAGCAGTGGTGGGCAGTGATGTGATACTTGCACAGGGCAAGAGCAGAAGCTTTGGGAGAGAGGAGGTAACATTACTCCTCCATCAGGCACCAGCATGACTAATCTTGGTCAGCCCCTGCACTTGAACATTTGAAAGAAGATTAAAAAAAAATATTTAATGCCTGGAAGAAAATAACCTTACAGGGAGAAGTGCAAGCAAAACTGCCTGAACTCTGTGGAAAGAAAAGTCAGCAGAGGTTTGGTGGTAGGACCAAGGAATCGTCACAGGGAGAGAATGCTGAAGACAATGGCACAGTGAAATTCACATAGACTCAAGGCTTGAACCAGCTTCATGCACAGGGTAGTGAGAGGGGATCAACCATTAAGAACTGCTGATGGTGTCTATGCCCCTTGGTGTCTGCAAATCCATGTAGAACAAATGTGGGTTCATCAAGTCCAAGTTCCCCAGTGTCTCTTGATGAAATGGAAAGATGCCCTGGGGAGACTTCTGACTGAAGTCACCTCCTCCAGCAGAGAAATCATTGTGGCTTTCCCCTCTAAAGCTTCCTTTGGCCTCTCCTCTCTCTTTCCTCTGTTCTCCTTTGTCCCTATTTCTGGTTTTTAGCCACTTGCTTCTACGGAGTCATCCTGGATCTCTTGGGGATGCATCTCTAGAGAAGAAATTCCAATTCTTCGAGTCCTGGACAGATGTGGGAATGTTTCCTGCTTCCCTGTAGCCCCCTCACTTCATTTCCCTATTCCCCTTCCCAGGACGGGGATCACTCCTACCTTCCCACCCTGCTAGGGACTGTGTCCCCCCACAGCATGTTCCCCCCAACATCCCTATCTGCTTGCAGAAGCCCTGCAGCTCCTCCAGGTCTCCCTTTTCTCCCCCCCAGCCCTACTTCTTTCCTCTCTGTCTGGGAGATCAGTCATGGAGGTGTCGACAGGCACGCACCCGACTCCCCCGGGGAGGATGGGGAGCGGGGAGCTGGGAGGGGGTTCTGCTGAGAGAAGGCGAAGCTGCCATCAGCAGCCGCTTTGATCTACAGACAATTACAGATGAGTGTAGGACCTCGCTCTGCTCAGCCAATAAATAATGGAATTTGTGTGTTGACACAGACAGATTTCCCCCAAACTGTCAGAGAAGGGGAGATGAGGAGTGAGTGAGCAGGAGCTGGAGGGAAGGGACGAGGAGGGCCTGTGGGAAAACAGAGAGGGGGGGAAAAAAAGAACAAGTTTGGAGAGGCAACACCAACAGGGAGGAGAAGGAGCCTGAGGAACATGTATTTGTAGAGGGGAAGGAAAATCAAGACAGGAACTGTGGGTGGAAAGCTGAGTGCGGGGGGGAGCTGCACACGCAGCAGGCTGGAAGCAGAGGGGGAAAAAAATCTGAAGGTGGAAAAGAAAGAGAAGGAGGAACAAAGGGATGGCAGTGCCCGCCGGGCTCCCCGCTGCCTGGCAGATCACACGGTCTCCGAGCAGGGACCATGTTCCCGCAGCTCTGCGCAGCGCGGCCCCTCGTCCCCCTGCAGGTGCTCAGTGCCACGGTGCTGGTGACGGCAACACGCGTGAGTGGGTGAAATGATGCCGCTGGTGCGCAGCCAGCAGCAGAAAATTTGCTCTGAGATCACAAGTCCTCGGAAAACCTCCTGCAGATGCCCTATCCCCGCACTCCCCCCCGCTCCTCCCTGTCACCCTCCCCATCTCAGCAGCTCCCTGATCCTTCTCCAGCCTAGAGCTGTTTGTTCTCTGGCTGATGATGGTTTTTTACTTTGCTTGTGACAAAGAAATAGCTCCCCTTGGCTCAGGAGCCTCACATCGAGTCCAGCAGAAACCATCCATCCCTCCAGCAACCTCTAGCTCAACATGGCTGCGGCAGCACATCCGACAGGGGTGTGGGGAACCACTGGGGCTGCTTATTTTCTCCCAGTTTGGAACACTCAAGAGCATCGGTTGTTTCTCTTGGCCCCGTCTGTGGCTCAGCCCTGTACTGATTGCATGGAGAGTGACCCCACTTGCCAAGGTGTCCAGTCCAAGGACTGCTTTGCTGTTGGGCTCCCCTGTTCCCTGTTTGGCCCTTTTTGAAGATTTCCCATCTAAACTCCAGATGGGAAGCAAACAGTACAGGTTATGGGCTGGGCTGAGGGCTGACTCATGGCACGTCCATAGAGATTAGAAGGGCAGAAGCACGGACTCCAAGACTTGTGTGGGACTGTTCCGCAGCATCAGGTTGTCTGATGGGGTGTATGAGACCCAGGAGCCTCACAGCCCCCACAGCTTGATCCCAGCAGAGCAGAGGTTCGGTGGAACATCATCCTGGCACTGCTGCATCAGGTCAAAGCAAGGCAGGAGCAAGTGGATTCCAGCAATATCGCCTCTGGATGTTGTTTAGCTGAATGATGGCAAATGGCAAGAGTGGCTGCCTAACTGGGACAGCAGTAGCTTATGGCCTGAGCAGTGAGAGGACTGGAGCTCCTGCCAAGCTCTTAAACCTCTCTTTTGGGAGGGTGGGATGTAAAACTAGTGTAAATCGCTAGAAAGCTGGGTCTTTTTGCTAATAAAGTCAATGAAGCAGGTAATGATTCAGCTGGCCAAGGCAGAGCAATGCCCAGGGCCAGGCTGGGACCCCTTCTTCTCCAAAATCACTCCAGGTCCCAAATCCCAGTCACTCTACTAGCATGGTAGGAACACTCGTCTGGATCCAATTGCTGAACGGGCTCTGAGGGGAATGAGGGTAAGGTGGGTCAGCAGGAGAGGATGGGTTGAGGGGGTGCCAAACTGCCTCCTGGGCTTCTCTGAAGGAAGAGGAAGGAAAAGGTGCTGGGTGTTGTCAGCCCTTCCATAAGCTTCCCTTGTCAGAATGAGACCAGGGAAGATGAGAGCTGGGAGGGAAGTGGGGACAAGATAGATTTGTGTTTTCTCTAGGGTCTGCTGTGATGCCCGAGGGCTTCTCCAAACACTGGCATCAATATTTAATGGAGTGGAGGTGTAGCAGCCCAGCTCAGGCTGAGCAGCATTCCCAGCCTAGCTGGGATCGATGCGGGATGTGCAGGCAGATCTACTGAATGGGGAGATCCTTTCCCCAGGTCCTCTGAACCACATGCCATATGAAACTGCCCTGTAGCCACAGCAGAGCCTTGACCCCTCCATTTGGGCACTGGACAAGAACAAGCACCAAACTGGCTTCAGGCAACACCTCAGAACACTTTGATAGTGACACTGGGCAAGATACCCCAGCCTGGGTGTATGACCCATAAAAAACCTGCTTGTTACTCCACTAGATCCCAGTGGAAGAGCTGCATCCCCTTTGGCAAGAGTGAAGAGAGAATCAGCAGGCACAAAGCATCTGGACCCATTTGCTCTGGAGGGAAGCAAGGAGAACTGCAAAGCTGGGGTCTCTGTCTTTGCTATGAAAACCCCAAGCCCTGAACTTCTATGGGCACAACTCTGCATGGAGAAACTCTGCCAAAGTCACTGCTCCAGTGCTGGGGGCTGTGAGTGAAGGGTTAACACCCCACAGCAGCACTAAGCAGTGGTGGAAGCAAAGGGTTAATGTGGTGGGTGCAGGGAATATTACCTATCTCTTCTCTAAATATTATTTCCTCCCATGAAACCAGCTTTTCATCCTTGGCTGGAGGCAGCTCCCGCTACTGCTGGGAATCAAGCGAGAGCTTGTATCTGCCTGTGCACACACCAGTGCTCCCAGCAAGCCACTGAGACCACAAGCCCAGAGCTGGGCCACTACTCCCCAGGTGAGAGCAGCCCCAGCGGCACAGAGCTGCTGGGGATAACAGGCGTTTCCCCCAGTCAGCAATCTCATTAATGGAGCCCTGTCCCACTGTTTCTTCCCCATTTCCCAGGAAACGGGAGCTGCAGGCAACGCTGTGCAGGATGCTGGGAGCCACCTCTCTCACAAAGGTTTTTCAGGGGGCTGCCCCTTTTGCACTGCACCCCCGGGGTTGGACAGTTATGGCTGGATGCTCCATGGGAAAACTGAGGCTGTCACCACCGGCTCCAAGGTGGCAACTGGGGAAAGAGAAGGGTACAGGGCAGCTTCTGCCCCTTCCCCAACAACACAAACAAAAACTACACGGCAGTGAGGGTCTAGCATCTGCAGAGCCTGGTGGCTGGGATAAAATGGCTGCAGTTAAACCTTCTCTGAAATGCCCTAAACTTTGAGTATGTCTGAAACGATGGCAGCATCCTTCTCGCACCCCGGAGGGCACAAAGACACAAGCGTCTCCTCTCTTGCATCCAACCAGAGCCACGTGCCGCAGTCTGAGGAGCGCTAGAGACGTGGCTGGAATGAAAGTCGCCCTTCAGCTCGTGCGCTCAGCAAGCGTTTGCCGAAGCCAAAGGATTGCCAAGTTAAAAGGGTCAAACCTCCAAGGACAGTGGCATCTGACTGGCTATATATCATTTCAATAGTGTCTTCAGCGGGGATTATAATCTGAATTGAAGCGGAAAGACCCGAGGCAATGAAGCTGTCAGCAGTCTAAGATTAAGGAATTAAAACAGCAGCACGACATTACAGGATTTGTTCTAGATGTATTGGAAAGCGCTGGCTGAACACACGCAGCCTTCCTCGGGTGGGAAATCTCATATGTGCACCGAGAAGGGCAAGGGCAAGGATTTCATCAACGTACATGAAAAAAAGAGAGCAAGGCAGAGCTATGTAAAACCCAGCCACGCAAAAGATAAATGCTAACTGCAGACAGAAATGAGTCACACAAGGTTTGACGGCGGTAAATAAATGCCAAAACAAAGTGGATTCAGGAGAGGGCAGAGGTGACGCAACACTGACAGCCAGCAGACAGCAAAAACCAGACCTTAATATACTAAGGCTGGTGAATTTTGAAGCGCAGCCCAGATGGTTCTTGGAGTGGTTGATAGGAACACAGGTCCCCAAGTCTGCCCTCCTTTCCCTTTCCCCTTTTCTTACACTCGTCTCCAGAATCCCTTCAAAAAGCCAAGATGATGGCAACTACTTATGTAAGGCAGCTGAGAAGGTGACACAAACCTCACCTTTGCCTCCACTGAGGTTCCCCAAAGGCCACTGCTGGCTCTGAGCAGCAGCATGGGGGAAATCACAGCAGCTCTTCTCGGTGGGAGGCAAAAACTCACAAAACAAATCAATCACAAAACTCCCACCAAAGGACCCGTTAAAATGATCCATTTATTTCCAGCAATCTGCACACACCTTTCTTTCATTTGTGCTTTGGGGATGGATTTCTCCCCTGCCTTACAGGTATCAAGTTATGGGATGAAACACAAAGGAAAGTGGGAAAGTGTTCCCTGCAGATAAAACACAGAAGAATTTCAGAGACCCATGCTCCATGCAGCCACCCAGCTCTGCTCAGCACAAGCGCAGAGATGCAGGTTGTATCGCTCAGCCCCACTTGCTGAGGCCCATTTCCTTCTATGACACCACCCAACTCCTAACAGAATAGCTCCCAGCATCTCACAAACAGCCCAGCTGACAACCACAATGACCAGAGCTCAGAAAACAACGCCTGTCTGACAACTCAACTATTCTTCAGTCAGGCCACCTGCACCGAGCCGTTGCACTTTATTGACACAAAAATGCATCCAGCACAACACTTCCCTGCAAGCATGAGGCTGCAGCGTGGTGATGCGCAGCCAGATCTAGGACACAGAAGGAGATGGGAGGCTAATGACAGGTGGAGCTTGTTCTGCAGCACAGGTAGAGCACGGAATCGCTTTTTGACTCCTTGAGCCAACTTCTACTGGGAGATTTACAGACAAGTCCTCAATCAAGTCTTTTTTGTTTTTTTAAGAATTATCCAGAGTTCCCTAGGTAAAAACTATCTGTTTCACGAAAGAGGAGAGTCCAGAGCCACTCAGTGATTCTTTTTGGTTGAGCCAAAACCAGAGAAACCCATCACAGCTGCCATTTCATCATCCTCTTCAAATGTCAGATCCTCCTCCGCCCGCCTCTTCTTCTCCCTCTGTTTCTCCTTCTTGTAGGCTTTGGCCTTCTCCTCCTGCAGCAAGGGACAGAACAGCAAAATCATTTGAACTCGACTTGAGTTAGCTTTTGAGACACTGGGCACAGCATCGTTAACCCAGGTCCTAACAACAGCGCCCAGTTGTGTCTAAGGAAATAGAACAGCCAGCAGAAATGCCTAGAGGAGTTTCTGCACTGTCTCCAGACCACCTCACAAGCAGAGTCGTGTCCACAAGGTACAGTCCAAGAAAGGTGTTGTAACATTCTTCTGAATGTCAGAAGTTTCATCTGGACCCAACGCTGAGGCAAGAAGCAGCACTTTTATCACAGATGACCTTTCCCCTCACACAATGCCCTGTTCCAAGACTGCTGGCTTCTGGTCTGGCAGAGTGTCAGCTGCTCACTGGAACAGAAGCTAAAGCTCTGAGCAGCTCTAGGGGGTGGGTTTGGCATCAGAGCTTTTGCTGCTCTAATCAAAGCGGTTTGCTTTGCGAGGATCACAAGCCCTGGAGCAGTGCCAGGCTAAGACTGGGCAATGGCTTCAGCTCTCAACTTTGCACCTGCCCACCGTTCCCATCACTGTCCACTGCACTGCAGCAAACGGAGACAGCCCTGCCCTGGAGAAAGCTACTCCAAAAGCTGCTGCTGCTACTTTCTGTGCTGCCATACACTGACTGGCAGTCACTTTTCAACTCATGGCACCTCCCCGTGCTGCTGGAGCACCCATCTCCTGCCTTCTCCAAACCAAACCGTCCCAGCAGCAGTTGAGGTCTGCTAGAGAGAGACTCAACTGGGCAGTGACTGTTAATGTTTGATTGTTCAGTGACTGCTGACAGTAGAGAAGCCCCTTAACTGCCAGAACTCTGTCAAGCTTTCAAATTAAATTGATCTTCCTGGCAGGGAGCTGACACGTAAGTCCAGGTTTGAGAGGGATTTGCAGTCTTTCCTTGCCTCACACCTCTGCACACTGCTCAAAAAGCCCCTCCACATTCAGGGAGGCCACACAGAAGCAACATGCCTCATGGAGAATTCCAGCACTCCAAAGAACCACAGAAGGCAGACCAGAGGACATAGATCAGAAGGCACAAGTTCAAACACAACTAATAGACGACAGAAACCAGGTACACTGTCAGACTTGTACTGCTCAGTGGAAACCTAAAACATCCAAAGTTATCCTCATGCAGACAGACAGGAAAAGGCTTTCCAAGCAGATGTTTTAAAAAGAAATGAGGAAACAAAACCCACTTATGGCAGCAGACAAGAAGTCCAGCTACCAAGAACAAGGCTTTCATGGAATGAGATCAGGAGCAAGGGTTGATTTCCTCACAAAACACATTTCTGGGGAAGGGATGGCTTTGCTTTGTCAGTCATAGCCTAGACTCACCTCCTCACGGAGTTCCTTCATCCTCTCCTCAAAGTCATAGTCCTTCTGCTTTTCCTCCATCTTCTTCTTGTTCACCTCAAAGCGTTTCTTTACCTGGTCCAGTGTGGAACGCTCCACCCGCATGGACATGCCCAAATTTCTCTGGTCTAGAAAAAAACAGTTGCATTCAGCCTTATTCTAAGCCTTTCATGGTCCCCAATCCAAATTCCAACATCTCAGCAGAGCAGTCTCCTCAAGCCTATCATCTGTACCTTTGACATACCTTCCAGGGCCACAATACACTCATGCACAACTCTACACGCTCTCTAGGCATGTATACTCCTTGTAAAAAGGAGGAGGAGGAATATTTCTTTAAGGTTCCCTGTTAGGATGCTCCCCACCATCAGAACATGTTGGTGTTCTGATGCATCGGGAATTTTAATCTTTGACAGGTGGACAAAAACCCAAAAGGGTTGGAGTGTTGAAGAAGGGGCCAGAATAAATCTGGCATCTCTAAGCAGTGGGAGAAGCTAAACAAGGCATCAGTGTCTCTCAGTAAGAGCTCCTGCTTGCATAGGACATTTCTAGCTAAAGCAGAGACATGAAATATTAAGCCAGGCCTCTGAATTGGTGGCTGCTCAGAGCAGATTCCCAGGTTTCTATTCAGAAGTAAACCTGGCTTGGAGAAGCCATCCCTGGCAATGTTCCCAGCCTGCACTGCCCCATGGATCCAAACAGGCTGTTGCCTCCAGCAGCCACACACAGGTTTGTCTCAGGGGTACAGCAGCACTCGGACCCTCAGTGTACACATCAGGAATTACAAGAGGGCTGTAAGAACAAGCAGATTTCAGCCAGATTCAAGGACTGAATATAAAATGTCCAAACTTATTCAGTAAAATATATTGCATCGAAGAACATCAGCCACCTTCCAGCCTCTCAGGTCCATGCACAAAGTCAAGCCAGGACTTTTAACTCCACACCCTCTTTTAAGGACTACCCACTCCTAGCAAACTGCAGCCTCCGCCCTTGTAAACTCTGATCTGCACCCTGAAGTTCAGAGATTGGCTGGTTTTGAGCTTCATACTCTGCTTTGACAAAGAGAAGCTGCCAATCCAGAAGTTGGTTAGTCCCAAATCTTGACTTACTCAAGCATTTCTTCAAAGTTTCAGTGCTGTAAATAAGTCTCTCTCCAGCTATTTGGAGGAGACATCAGGATTTGTTGACCCTGGACTTCTCACAGACACTCTGAGTGGGGAAAATGCATTCTCATGACCAGGATAAACCAGTCACTTCTGGGCTTATTTCATGAGCATGGTCCAGCAACGTGGAAGGTGGCAGGAGATAAAGGCAGCATCTCTCCTGAGCAAACACCATCTCCATCCTGATTTGCAGAGCACACTTTGATTCCTTTGAGACCTCAGACATTGATGATGTATAAAGAAGACATTTTATAGGGAAGAAATGTTTTATGCTGAGGATGGTGGTGAGACGCTGGCCCACGTTATCCAGAGAGGTGGGAGAATCCTGCTGCCTGGAAACATTCCAGGTGAGATTGGACAAGGCACTGAGCAATGTGCTCTGGTTGAAGATGTCCCTGCTCACTGCAGGGTGGTTGGACTCAATGAGCTTTGAAGGCCCCTCCCAACCCAACACAGTTTGTGATTCTATAATTCTATGAAGGGAAGAGCCCCAAGCACTGCAGCACCTAAAAAGACAGAAGACACTTACGTTTTTTGCCATTGATGTGATCCAGAAAGTTAATGGAGTCTTTCACCACGCAGTCACATACATTACAGTAGTATCTGGCAAAAGACAGAGAAAATATTAGCTCCAGAGCATAAGATAAAGCTTATCTCACAAAACAACTATCTGAGATAATCTATGATCTGTGACACTGATCTACACCGATGAAATGATTGTGACCTACCCTCCCATCTCTGACTGAGGGGTGGTTTTGGTGATAACGATGGTTTTCCCCAGCTTTGATTCCAGGTCCACTTTGTAGTCTCGGTGCCGCAGAAGTTCCCTTTTGACAGGCTGAGCTGGTTTGCCTAAAATATGAATAAAAAGCCAAAGTGTTTATCAGAAAACATGGAAACACAGTGTGTGGATTTCATGAAGAGAGGCCTACTGGAATTGATTCGTGTAGAAATGACACTTTTTATTCTAAATCAGTAAAGGAGATAATTTCCTCTTCTCTGTTTCCTACTCCCTATCAGAACCAGGTAGATCTGTAAGCTATGTCACACTCCGAGACCATCTGGTTTCTGGGAGCTGGTTGTTCCTCTGCATCCCCAAAGAACAAACAGAAGCAAAGGTTTTCAGTAATTACTTTTGCCAAAACCCACATGTTCAATGGTGAGTGCAGGAAAAACTATTTGAGCAAACGAGCCTTGAAACAGCTATTTCCTGGTAGGATTTCATTTCCAGCTGCTCTCTCTTTTCCCAAATTCAAAGGGTTTGGGTGACTCAAAGCCTGCCTGGTGCCAGTATACTACGCACCATCTTTCTTTTCTCTCTCTTCCGTGAGCCTCTTCTCAGCGAGTTTCTCATATTCATCTTTGTCCCACTTTCGGCGAAAGTCCAAATTCTTAGTCTGAGAAGGAAACAGAGTGCATTAACATTTCTGAGATTAGTGGTGGAATCACTTGGTGCATGAGGCCACAGCAGTAAATTAGGGGGTTATGTCCCCATGTCCTCTGTTTTCTTAGCTGAGAATTAGAGATAAATCTGAAGAGAAATACATGCAGCATGACTATACCTCCTGCTTTTAGAAAGATTTGCCCAGAGAGGTGGGAGAAGCCCCAGCCCTGGAAACATTCCAGGTCAGGTTGGACAGGATTCAGAGCAACCTGCTCTAGCTGCAGATGTCCCTACTCACTGCCAGGAAGTTGGACTGGATAAGTTTTAAAGGGCTCTCCCAATTCAAACCAGTTTGTGATTCTGTTATTTCAAAAGCACTGAGAAATGTAACAACTTTATTTTAATAGCTCCTGAGATTATCAACCTTTTGCTTTGAAAACCAGACACTGTATGAGCTGGCCTGCAGTCAGAACACAGGAAAGGGAAGAAATCCTGTTGAGACAGCCCAGCCCTTCAGCAGCTTCCAGGCACTCTCCATGCTGGAGAAGTTGCAGGGGAAACTGAATTCAGGTGAATCTGGCACTGGAGAACACGAAAATTGTTGGGGTTGTATTCCCAAGGGGAATTTTTACCCCCACTGACTGGACAAGAAACCCACTTCCATTCAAGTCTACTCGCAGCAAACAGCACAACCTCTTCCCTCTCTGCACACTATGAAGGCTCCTGCACCTGATAACGGTCACAGCTTGTAACTCAGACACTTCTTCATTTTGTTGAGAACTCTCGTGTGGTTAGAGCTGCGCTGCACTTGGCACGGCAGCAAGAGGCTGTTGGTTTCATATTAAAAAAAGGATGGATGTATTGTAAAGCACCTCCGGGAAAGAAGACCCCCCCCCACACACACACACTCCATTGCCTTCTCTGTTCAGCCAAATCAAGAATCCAATCACAATCCAAAGGAAATAAATCCCATTTGAAGCAAGAGAAGCAGCACAGCCATTTAACGGCTTCTCCTCTGGCAATCCTTCAGATGGAACGAACAGCTACTGAGAGGAATGAAAACGCCTTAGGGAGGCGTAGAAAAATTCTCATTTATTCCCAGAGCCGCTTAAGCACTTTAAGCATGTCATAACAGGTTTTATTAACCACCCTGAGCAAAAGAAAAGAAAATATCACCGAGTGCAAATTAACGTTTGGGGATATTCTCTAGAATCTCAACCTTCCTGCATAGCAGCGCATTATCACAAATCAGAGCTGGTGGGAGCCCAAGGAGGAGGTGATTTCCTCACTGCTTCATTTTCCTCTTCTAATAAAAGGGAAAGAGACTTCCACAGCTCTTTTCCCAATCTCCCTTGTCCAGGGACAGGGAATGAAATTAAACCCAAGTGCCTAACAAAATCTTGGCTAGATGTCATCCAAAGGAACCTTTTGCAACTGACCTGGTTAAGGCAGGGTGGCTGCAAGGTCTAAAATCTTTATCTAAGAACTGCTGTGGGTGCCAGAAAAGATTTTCCTAAATAAGTAACAACATCTGAAAACCTGAAGTGCCCCAGAGCCTCCTGCTCCCTGTGGAGACAGACATAGAACAATCTGCCTAGTATCAGGATCAAAGCCTATAAAATAATACAGGAGCCTCAAGCATGGCACAATCTAACAAGAGCACAATGAGAATAAACCACCGGCCCTACTGCATTCCCAGGCTGACATCCTGCTTCTGACTTCTCTTAGCCTCACGGGTCCAAGTGAACATTGGCCAAGAAAACACTGGTCCATGTGGTGCTCAAATCTCACTGGTGGGGAGGTATTTAAGACACTCTGGCTCACGGGTCAGGCTACACCAATGGCATCCACCTCATTTGACCTCCGAAATCCCATCCTGTGGGATCCAGGGCCTCACTGCCACTTCACACAAACCAAGCAACACCAGTGCAAAAGCTTGTAGTGACAGGACAAAAGGTAATGGCTTTAAACTGAAAGAGGGTAGATTTAGGTTAGATATAAGAGAAAGCTCTACACTATGAGGCCGGTCAGACACTGTAACAGGTTGCCCAGAGAAGTTGTGGATGCTCCGTCCCTGGAATTGTTCCAGACCAGGCGGGCTGGAGCTCTGAGCAACCTGGTCTAGTGGGAGATGTCCCCGAGTGTGGCAGGGGGTTTGCTCCCTTCCAACCCAAACCACTCTGATTCTATGAATACAATAACCGAGTGACACAGATGCCATCGGAGATTGAACAATAACAGTTGTGGGAAGGTCAGTTTCTCCTACAACTTCAGCTGGGAAACCCCTTCCTGAAAGCCAAGAAGCGACGGGGGCAGGCGAGAGAGGGGGAAAGCACGGAGGGAGCTGCTCCCACTTGCTATCGCGCGGCGCCAGAAGGCCCCTAGGATGGACTGGTCCCTGCCAGGTTGGGGACCTAAAGGCGGGCAGGCACCCTCACAGCGAGGGCCAGGGCAGAGTTGGGGCAAGGTTGGTTCTTCTCACACCGCCGTAGGGGGAGGCTTGACCCTGAAGAGGAGTTGGGGAAGTGGTCACACCCCCTTTTACCCCTGAAGGCACCAGGGCCTCTGAGCGGACCCCGAATCTCCCGCCGCCCATATACAGAAAACGCAAAGATGTAAGTAGCAGCGATGGGGCCTTCCCACGGGTCCCCCTACTCCGTCCCCGGCCCAGCTGCGTCCCGACCCGAGCGGTTCCTTCCCCGCAGCAGGCCCCGAGCGGAGCGCAGCGCAGCCCATCCCGCCGCCCCCCACCTCTCCCGAGCGGCCTCAGCCCCAACCTCCGGCCCCGCCCACGCCCTCCCGAGCAGCCGAGGCCGCCGCTAGCTCCTACCCCGCTGCCCGACGCCATACTGACGGTGAAGGCTACCAGCGAACGACAACTGTCGCGCCGCTGCGGCTGCCGCAAAGCGCGGCCGCCGCAAAGCGCGCCGGTCCTCCCGCACACCGGCGAGTTCGCGTCGCCGCGGGCCTAGAGCGCCGCGAGGCGTCTGTCACGTGGTATCAGGTCCTCACTGTGTTCGTCTCCGCCGCCCTGCGCCACGGTGCTGGCTATGCTGCGGCTCGGTCTGTCCCGATGCCGGCTGCTCCGCGGACCCGTGTGCCGGCGCGGGGCGGCGGGTGACACGAAGCGGGGCTCGGCTCTACCTCTGAAGACCCCCAAGGTACTGGAGTGCGTTTACCGGGTGTTACCAGCAGCTCCCCCGCCTGCCCCCAATTAACGTTCACTCCTCGTCCCGGCTCAGGGCACCCGCGACCACCCTCCCGCGTACGTGCAGCTCCGCGACCAGCTCCTCGCTACTGTCGTGGCCTGTTTCAAGCGGCACGGCGCGTCCGCCATCGACACCCCTGTGATGGAGCTGCGGGTGAGGCGGCACTAAGACTATCCTCTACCGCTCTCCTCCGCCACCGGGGCTGAGGGACCGCCCCTCTGCTCTTCCTGGGGTCCCTTCAGCACATCGTTTCCCCATTGGGAAAGAGCTGGAAGTTACCCCAGTATGGGGCATGGCGGGAGGGGTGGGAGAAGTGCCAGTGCCTTTGGGGTCCTTGTTGGGGACATGGACAACCCTCCCGCCCCAGGTCACAGCGAAGATATGTGTCGGGGTTGGGTAGGGTCCATGGCCCCGCTGCCAGCACCGCGTCGAACACCTCTTCTCCAGGAGATGCTGACTGGGAAGTACGGGGAAGGCACAAAACTTATCTATGAGCTGCAGGACCAGGGAGGGGAGCTGCTCGCCCTGCGCTATGACCTCACTGTATCCTGCCCAGTGGCATTGGAGAGTCACTGCCAGCTCCACTGCTGTGGTTCACCCTGTCCTGCTTATGGATCCACTTGGGGTGACAGGAACCCCCTTCTTGTCCTAGCTGCTCTGGCTGCTGTCAGCGTGACCCCACTCAAACCACCCTGCAACTAGGAAAAAAATTGTTCGTCACAGCCAACCTAAACTTCTCCTGGTGCAACTTGAGATGTACCAATACACTCCCTGTACTAGTTTTTGCCTTCTCCCAGTTATGCTCCCCCCCTTCTCTGCATGTTCTTTTTCTTAACTCCTTGGGCACCCAGGTGCCCTTTGCTCGTTACCTGGCTATGAACAAGATCACCAACATGAAGTGCTACCACATCGCAAAGGTCTACAGGAGGGACAACCCAGCCACAAGCAGGGGCCGCTACAGGGAGTTCTACCAGTGCGTGAGTGTTGGGGTGGTCGCCACAGGAGAGGACAGGAGGGTGTGGGGGGCGCTGGGGTGCCTTCAGCTGCTGTTTGGCTCTGGGACAGGCCTTGTAGAGTCAGTCTCCCAAAATAAGACAAAGCTTGCACTCAAAAGTGAGATTTATTCTCATCAGAATGGTTTATTGCACCCACAAATGTTAGTAACCAACAGATTTGGAGGTCACTCAAAGTGAAAACCATTTAATGTGATGTGAGGGACATGGTTTACTGGTGACTTGCCAGTGCTGGGGGAACAGTTAGACTCAAAAGGTCTTTTCCAACTGAAATAATTCTGTGATCCTCTGATTTAAGTTGTAGGGATGATGACCCAAAACATTCATATATCTTTAGATGAGGGCTCTCAAACTTCAAAGGAGTTTCCTTGGACAGTGTCATGATCCAAGGGGACATTTCCCAACTCCTGACCCTGTCAGCAGTTGAGAGGTATCAGGTCATGTGCATATCTGCCACAAGCTGAAGCACCTCAGCTTTGCCAGGAGCATCTGCTGTTTCTTCTGCCTCAGGATTTTGACATCGCTGGGCAGTCTGATCCCATGATTCCTGATGCTGAGTGTGTGAGGATTGTGCAGGAGGTCCTGAGTGACCTGCATCTTGGGGACTTCTTCATTAAGGTGAGGTCAGAGCTAAGTAGTTTCCACCCCTCTGTGCTTTCCCTTCCAGTGGGCTTTAGGTACTGGTGAAAAGACCCAAGCAAACACTGACAGTGTCTTCCTGCTCCTCTGGGGCAAGAAGAAACAGTGGCAGGGGTGGATCTCTTCTGGGCCAAGTGTGTCTCTCCCACCCCCAGGTCAATCACCGACAGATTCTGAATGGCATGTTGGCCATCTGTGGTGTCCCTGAGAGCAAGTTCTTAACAACGTGTTCTTCTGTGGACAAGCTGGACAAGGTGAGTGTTGTGCTTCTAAGAAGATCCTTCCCATCTCAGTGGGAGTGGATGTATCAGGCTGGGGAGGAGTATGCAAAGGATTTGGGGAGCTCTGGGTGTGGTTAAGAATGAAGCCTGGTGTTTGCAGTCATCTTGTTAACGGCCCCTGTGAGGGAGACCTGGATGGTTATACAAATTACTGACTGCTGTCTCCAAGTCCTGACTATGTGGGCTGGTAGAGATTATGTGAGAGGAGAATGTCCCACAGGAATGGATTTTCTTTTCTTGCCTCACAGATGCCATGGGAGGAAGTGAGGAGTGAGATGGTAGGAGAGAAGGGGCTCTCTCCTGAGGCTGCAGATCGCATTGGGGAGTATGTCCAGCTGCATGGTAAGTGCTGGGGGCTGAGCTCTTGGCCTTGTTCTCATTGTTCCTCCTCATGCACCCCACACAGGGCTGCAGAGGCTGCCACGCTGGCAGACCTGAGGCATGGCTGGTTCCCACAGGTGGCCTGGATCTTGTTGAGCAGCTTCTCCAGGACCCAAAGCTATCCCAAAACAAGCTTGCCAAGGAGGGGCTGGAGGACATGAAGCTGCTCTTTGAGTACCTGACGCTGTTTGGCATCACGGGGAAGGTGAGGAGGTGCACAGGCAGGAGGGGAGGGGATTGCTTTTGCATGCCCCCAGTGATGGAACTTCCCTTGCATCCTGCAGATCTCCTTTGACCTGAGCCTGGCACGGGGTCTGGACTATTACACGGGAGTGATCTTTGAGGCTGTGCTGGTGCAGCAGGAGAATGACCATGTGGAGGAGGCTGTCAGCGTTGGGAGTGTGGCTGGTGGCGGTCGCTACGACGGGCTGGTGGGGATGTTTGATCCCAAGGGCCGTAAGGTGCCCTGCGTGGGGGTCAGCATTGGCATTGAGCGGATCTTCTCCATCCTGGAGCAGAGACTGAAGGTGGGTGACGCAAGCGGTGCACTGGAGATGGCTTAAGGAAGCCACATATCATTAGTGTTCTACAGCTCCACAGCATTTGAGGGTAAAGAATTTTGAAGGAGGTGTTAGCAACCCTTGAATGTACCTGCACAAAAGACAGAGCCCCTTTCTGCAGGTGTGGGCAGCCAAGGACAGCATTTCATAGCAGAAACCAAGGACATGTTAGGGACAGTTCCTGAGCTGTGGTACAGGCTCTGAACATTGTGCCCCAGTCACTTTGCTCTTACCTTTTGCCTGTAAAGTTTTCTGTCCTAGAGTTTACAGGGTGATGAACTGCACTCTTTGCTCTGTAATGAGCACCCTGGGAGGAAATTAATCACTGCATTTAGTTCTGAGTTTGTGATTCATAGTGAGGCTCAGGCTTGTACCTGGAGAATCAAAGGAGATGCTGGAAGGCTGTCTAGGTGCCATCCAGGAAGGAGGGAGGAAGGCCAAGGTCCCAAGAGTAGAGCAGCACATGACTAAGTATTGTGTCACAGTGTAGATCCTCTGGTGTTCTCACTGAATGTGCCTGGATTGTGTTATCTGTGTTAAATGAGCTTGTTTTGGGGAGCCAAGTTAAGGTATGAAGGTAAGACAAGAAAAGCTTAAGTCACAAGCTGTAGATTCCCTCAGAGCTGGTTGCTCCCATGAGTGTGTCTGTCTCTGCAGGCTTCTGGGGAGAAGATTCGAACGACTGAGACACAAGTGCTGGTGGCTACACCTCACAAACACTTAGTTGCTGCAAGACTGAAGCTCATTTCTGAGCTGTGGGATGCAGGGATTAAGGTAAAGTAAGGAATTTGGCTTGGCAGTGATACCAGTGAGGGAGAGAAATCCTGAAGGGAGCTGCAGCACAGCAAAACCAGCTCTATCTCTTCGAGATGTGGGCTGTCTTGTGTTGTAGCGGGCAGAGAAGAAGAGCTGAGACCACTAAAGGTAATTGCTTGCTGCAGGAATAATGAAGGAGAGTTTCTGTTGGGGTTCTGGTGCTGGCTGTTTTGCTCGAAGATTCATGAGATCAGATTTTGCATTGACTGACCTTCTCCACTCCCTCCTAGGCAGAGATGCTGTACAAGAGGGATCCTAAACTGCTGAAGCAGCTGCAGTATTGCGAGAACACAGGCATCCCCCTTGCTGCCATTGTAGGAGAGCAAGAACTGGCAGACGGAGTTGTCAAGCTGCGAAATGTTGCAAGAAGAGAAGAGGTGAGTGCCTCATCTTACACCAAGTTTCAAAAGCACTTCTGCAAACCAGAGATTACTCTGGTTGGTTCCTTTGTGGTACAGATCTGTTGGTGACAGAAAACCAGACACAGTCTGTGATTGGTGTTGATATCCCTAGTAAGGCTGTAGGGCTCTTGTTCTGGTGCTATTATCTCCTTCCTCTCTGATTGCTTTGTAGGTTGATATCCCAAGAGAAAAGCTCATCAATGAGATCAGAAGGCGGCTGGAGCCCTAGGACATTGCTGGCCAGAGCTGTTTGACTGAACTGTGGTCCAACTGGAACCCTCCAGCACCTTTAACCATTCATTTACAGCTCAAGTCTGGTCACTGTCTACTAGCCTGAGGCGAAGGCAGTGCCAGCACAAGGGGATCTGCTGGGGAAGGAGCAAGCCAGCTTTATACATTACAGATAGTGCTGTCACAATCTTAACCTTCTGGATGACTGTTCTGAAGGATGGGTTGAGCTTGAGGGTTCCTGTAGCTGTGCAGCCTTTTGCATCCCCTAAGGGCAGTGGTTTGAGCACAGACAGATGTAGAGTAGCTCAACAGGACTGGGCCGAAGCTGGGAGTGTATGTGAGGGGAGTCAAATCTCAGCCTGTGGCCGCGGAAGGTTTGTCCCAAGTGTGGGGAAGAGCTGGCCCAGCCGATGGAGCACTCAGAGAAAGGGGCATCCCGGGCCGGTCCGTGGACAGACGCTGGATTTTGATAAATTAAATAAAAACCATTAAAAAATTAGAGACCACAACCTAGCCTGCCCCTGCAGCCTTCACCCACCACAAGGCCCAGGCGCCACGGGAGCGTGAAGTGGGCGGGAAAACCGCAGGAAGGGCCGTGCGCGGGCGCGGAGCACCGCCCCTTGCGCTGCCGCGTGCCTGAGGCCCCGCCCCGCGCAGGCGCCAACCTGCGCAGCGGAAGCGGTGATGGCGGCGGAGGCGGCGGTGCGGGAGCAGGCGGAGGTGGTGCGAAGGCTCAAACAGGACCAAGGCGATCCCGACAAGGTGCGGGGGCGGATACTGGTACTGACATTCGGGGGAGCTGGGATGACTGGGAGCGGAGGTGGTGCTGGGAGACTGGGGTGACGGGAGCGGGAGGAGTTGGACTGTGGAGAGGGGGCGGAGCACTAGGGGGTTTGGGATGGGGAGAAGAGGCTTGGGAGAAAAAGTGTATAGGGTGCCGTAGGGGTTGCTGGGCTAGGGATGGCATTGGGTGGGGTGGGAGTACTAGTTTGGGCTCGGAAGTGGTGGACTGAGGTGCCTGGGGAGACTGAGTCCCCTGCTATTGAGAGCAGGAACTGCAGGAAGGATGCTTGAAGGTGCTTGGATCGGGAGGAGGATGCTGTGGTCAGCCTGTACTGGGGTGCATGTAACAGGAGTGGATGGTGCTGGGACTGGCATGGGAGATGTTGAGGTTAGTGATGGTCCTGGGGGTCAGAAAATGGTGGGAAGATTGGGGTGCTTGTAGCTGAAGTGGGGAGTAGTGGGGTGAAGCTGCTGTGGGAAACTGGGAATAGTGGATTTGTTGAGACTCGGTGTACTGAGAATGCTGAGGCTGAAAGTACTGGGCTCATCCCCAGCTCCTGTCTTTTTCCCTCCCTAGATTACAAAGGAGGTGGCCAAACTGCTGGAGCTGAAGGCACAGCTTGGGGGCGATGAGGGGAAACACAAGTTTGTGCTCAAGACCCCGAAGGTAATGTCCCTGAATAGGGAATCTGATTCCCTTTTGGTTAAGCCAAGAGGTCTCGTGTCTGCTGGGCTCACTCCTCTTGAAATGAGTTCTCTGTGGAAATTGGAAATTGTTAGTAGTTCCACAGCTTCAAAACATGTCTGTCCTTTAATTCCACTCCTTGGGTTGGCTCATTGTGCAGGGCGCTGGTGGCAGCGTCTATGTTGAGGCTGTTATCAGGTCTTGGCCATGCTGTCATGCTCGAAAGCCCTGGACTCTTTGACTGGTGAATGTTAGCTCTTATTTCGGCGTCCTGAAACTCCCAGATTAGCTGTAGCTCTGCAGTTACCATGGCATGTCATGTCTGAGCTGTGTCTTCCTTGCCTGATATCTGTTGTCTGGACTGATCGCTCTGGTTTTGTTAGCAGTGTAATAGCTTCTTCACATTGTCTCTCGAATCTGTCAGCTGCAGGCCTCTAACCCATTCTGTCCTGTGCTTTTTCTCCTTATCATCCCCAGGGCACACGGGACTACAGCCCCAAGCAAATGGCCATACGTGAGAGAGTTTTCAATGCCATTATCACGTGCTTCAAGCGCCATGGAGCTGAAGTCATTGACACGCCAGTGTTTGAGCTGAAGGTGAATGAGGATTCAGCACTATTGGCTGAGACAGTGAGAATCCTCCAGCTGAAAGCTTGTGACGTGATGAGCTTCTTTTCCCATCTCCCAGGCATCCTCCTAATTCTGGTTCTCTGCATCGTCTAGGGCTGATCCCGTGTCACTGAAGATGTTTTTTTTTTCCTGTGTCCTTTTGTTGTAGGAGACACTGACAGGAAAATATGGTGAAGACTCAAAGCTCATCTACGATCTGAAAGATCAAGGAGGAGAGCTGCTGTCCCTGCGCTATGACCTGACTGTATCCTGCTGTAGCCAGTACTGAGTGGTACTGTCACCTTTATTGCCCTTCTTTCAGGGCCATGCCTTCCAGAGGAGGAGGAAGGACGTTCATGGCTCTACCCCTGCACTGATAAGGAGAGCATGAGCAGACAGTGTGGTTCAGCGTGGGCAGAAGTCTTCCTCAGCTATTTATTGTACGTTGCTTCTGCTTGGTGATGTAATGCTTATACGTGGAGATGTGGGAGTTGGGGAGATAGTGAGGACCCAGCACTGCCTGTGACTGGTAACTGTGTGGGTGATCCGTCCCTGTTCGTGTCCTTAACCTTTCCACCTCAGGTGCCCTTTGCTCGCTACCTGGCGATGAACAAGATCACCAACATTAAGCGCTACCACATTGCAAAGGTCTACAGGCGGGACAACCCAGCCATGACCAAGGGCCGCTACAGGGAGTTCTACCAATGTGTGAGTTTGGCCTTTGACAGGGACACTGCTGAGTGAGGCTGGAGCCTGGGGGGATGCAACACTGTAAGAATGTAGCACTGAAAGCTGCAGTAGCTGTGGAAAGCTGAATAGGATCCATTAATCTTCTCCTGAGTGTGTGAAAAGCAGATTAAGAGTAGGAGAGTGAGGGTGACAGCTGTGATGCAGGGTGCTGCTGTGTCAGGTAACTCCCCCATGTCTCTGGCCTTCTTTGTGCCTTGGAGGTGGGCGACTTCTTGCCCCACCTCCTCCAGTCTGGTGGAGGTGAAAAATTTCCTTTGTGCTTAGTCCGTCTTTATTTCAAGAGGAATGGGAAAACCCAGAGGGCACATTTCAGAGCAGGTAAGACAGCAGCTTCCTTAGTGGTTTTCCCAGAGTGGTAGCCCAGAGGAACAACTTTGTTCCACTGTACTAACACAGTCCCGAGGGCCTCAGATTGCAAGTAAATTCCCATTTGAGATTATTTGTGTTTAATTGTACAGCTCCTGTGGAGACATACTGGCTCCAGCTTGGTAAACTTCTGGTTCAGGACACCTTGGAGTCTCTACCTGCTGTCTCCTCTGAAAGGCTGTTCAAGATCTCTTTCCCTAGGATAGTTGGAAAGAGTCTTCTGATATCCAGGCTGAACTTGCTTGTGTCTGATAGTTCACTTCTTGTGCCAGTGCAGCTCTTTAATCAGTAGCTGTCATCCCTTTATATGGATTCTTCCTCTTTCTTGGATAAACATTTGGTAACAGAGAAATCTTCCTTGCCGTAGGCCACATAATTCATGCTGTGTTACCTTCTCTCCCTGGAGATGCAACTTAATCCGTGTAGCATTTTTTGTATCTTAACTATAATTTACCAGTCCTTGGTTGTGTGTTTTTCGTCTGTGAGATTCACCTGTCAGGTACAGCAGCAATGGCACTTTCCTAACAGTACCAGACCTTGCCCAGCCCCCACACGGATTGCATCAGCCTTCGGTGTACTTGGCTGATTGAGGCACAACTGGCAGGATTGCAGCTCTTTCCTCCTTAATTGGCCCAATTTCTCTGAAGCCACATTGAAATTAACCCACTTAATTACAATTATTCTCAAAAATCTCTCTGAAGGCTTTGCTTTTGGGGATTCATAAACAGGAGTCAAATAAGAGGGCTTGTGTTGTTTCTGTATTTTATTTCTCTGGACATTGTTGTCTTTGCTGTTTTCCAGTCACCAGGTACCAGCCTCTTAGAACTAGAGCCCAACAGTGAGATGTTTTAACTGCTGGTTCATCTCTGGTGGAGTCTGCTCAGGCTTTCTGCTTTCTTTTCATGTCTTGGCAGTTGAAATGGTGGTTTTACCTCGGTTGAGATGCTTCTCTTCTTCCCTGATCATTAACTTCATTAGGATGTGTGTTAGGAAAAAAAATCCTAAGAATCAAGGCAAAACGTTTGGCATTTAGGTCATAGCAAATAAGTAGTTTTCTTTTCCCCTTCCTGGTTCCTTTCTCCTGTTCCCTCACATCCTATTTCTGTTGCTTTTTGTAAAGAAACCACTGTCAGCAGCAGAGTGGAAGCTGTATTGCTGTGGTGGTGCTGATTTGCTCACTGGCTTTGCCTGTGTCCTCAGGACTTTGACATCGCTGGGCAGTTTGACCCAATGATTCCTGATGCTGAGTGCTTGAAGATTGTGCATGAGATCCTGAGTGACCTGCAGCTTGGTGACTTCCTTGTTAAGGTGAGACTGGCAGGTTGCTCTGTGCCATAGGGGGAAGCAGTAGTCCTTGCCCTTGGCTCAGCTCCTGCTGGCCCCTCGGAATCAATAGAATAGTTCAGGTTGAAAAGGGACCTTAGAGATCACCTAGTTCCAAACTCCCTGCCACACCTCCTCAGTGCATGCACTGCATTGTCTTCAGACTCCCACCAAGTCATTTCTGGGTCCAAGACCTCTTGTAGGGTAAGAGATTAGATACCTGCCCTTGAACCTGTCTGGGACGAGCTGAAGAGCTATATAGAGAAACTGCCTGTCCAGCTGCTGCATATTTAGGCAGTGCTGAATCCAGATGCCTTTGGGGATGAGAAGACACCACTGCAAACAGGGAATGGTGGAAGAACCTATCTGTGATGTGTTTGTCTTCCATAAGCTAGTGTCTAGGGAAGAATCTGGAGCACAAGTGCTCTGAGAAGCAGCTGAGGGGAACTGAGAGGGTTTAGTCTGGATAAAAGGAGTCTTGGGGGGGCCTCATTCTTGAAAACTCCTTTAAGTTCAGGAGGTTGGAGCAAAGTGGGGTTTGGGTGATTATCCCAAGTAAGAAGCAACAGAATGAAGGGAAATGGCCTCAGGTTGTGCCAGGGGAGGTTTAGGTTGGTTGTCAGGAACAATTTTATTTCCCAAAAGGTTTGTCTGGGTCTGGCCCAGGCTGCCCAGGGCAGTGGTGAAGTCCCCATTCCTGGAGGGGTTGGAAACCATGGAGATGTGATGTGAGGGATATGGTTTACTGGTGACCTGACAGTGCTGTGAGATTGGCTGGACTTGATAATCATAAAGGTTCTTTCCAACCAAAATAATTCTGTGTTGAGCCTGGAAGGTTGCAAACTCCCAAGCAGTCTTTGTTCTGTCTAATTTCATTGTAGATATTCTCACTGCCCATGGAAGTGAATCATTTACCCTTTAGCCTCAGTTACCTGCTGACACTAAGCACAATTAAATCACAGAAGTCAGTATTGGTTCAAAAAAACCCCCAAAACCTTAATGAGATTTTAACACAATGAGAGATCATTTTGTTTTTACACAGAGAGCACTGAATTAATCTCCTTACTTTGTGGTCCGTTCCTGAACTGGTTTTACCTTCCCACGAGAGGACTTGTAGGCCCTGCTGATTTTTCTGTTGAGTGGAGGCATCTGGGACTGTAGGAGGAGAATAAGAGAGTTCTGAACAAGCTTGGGAGGAGTTGGTTGTGCTTGTTGTGGGCAGACACGCAGCTTAGCTCCCCTGAAGTGGGAGACAGACAGAAACTGCAAACAGCATAAGGTATTAGAGACATATTCCATGCTTGAACCTAGAGAGGAGAGAAACTGGCCACCACTGAAAAGTCTATTTGAGTTCACAGTTAATGACTTGATCCCTCTCCCCCAGGTCAACGATCGGCGCATCCTTGATGGGATGTTTGCAGTTTGTGGTGTCCCAGACAGCAAGTTCCGAACAATCTGCTCTAGCGTCGACAAACTGGATAAGGTATGGAGTGCAGCTGCTACTGCTAGAGTTTCCATGAGTCTCTGAGGCCCCTCTTGGGTCTGTGAGAACTGGCCAGAAAATGCTGATAAACCTTTCCTCTGGAGGCAAAGCAGTCACACAGGGAAAATGGGTTCAGTGCTTGCTTCTCCAACATTCCTTGAGGTCCTGATAAGGGGAAGTGCTCTTCCTGTTTGAGTTTCAAGATCCCAAAACTTGAGTCTTCTGAAGGGGCTGCTGTTCGTGGACCAGAATAATGAAAACCTCCCTCCAGACCAGGCCGGGGGCATTGCATAACCTTTTCAAATGCATCAGGTGCAGCTGGGTGATGTGAGGAATCAAAGGAATTGTAGAACATCCTGGACTGGAAGGGATCTTGAAAAGGCATCCCAGTCCAAGCTTTAGGAAAATTTCAGGCCTCAATTGTCAGGCAAGTGTGACATGACTAGAACATGGTCAACCCCTGTAGTGATGCTGGTCTGTTTGGTGTTGCGACCACAGCCTGTGTCAGCACTCTTCTGTGTCTACCAGAGGAGTTTTCCTTAAAGCAGGTTCCTTGGGGGCCCTTTTGGGTGCTGTGGAGTGATGGTAGCCCATCCACCATCCCCTGGTCGCACCAGTCATGCCACTGCTGTGGCACAGGTACTTTTATAAACCATGCTGTGTGTAGGCATCGCTGCTTGGAGAGTTACCCAGGTTTGGAGTGACACAGAACAGCCCTCTCTATGTGCAGCTACTCCTATAAGGCAGGTGGTACTCCTAAGGCAGGTTTGTGCTCAAGCTGCATCAGGAGCAGCAGCTGCCCTGAAGTTCTCCAGGGCATTCAGTCTCTTAGGGAGGAGGGAAAGATGCCAGTGTAGATACAACCTTTTATTTGGAGATGATTGTCTTAACCATAGGCCCTAGTCAGATATAAAGATGCAGGGATCAGTCTGTAAGTGTATGTACAGTCCTCCACCAACAGCCAAGGGCAAGGAACCTCAAAGTGAAGTGCAGTGTGAAAACCTGGTTTTCTTGGCTAGGAATCTTGAATTTCTGTGTATTCAGAGTCCTGCAGGGGACACAGTGACTGCATCCTGATTGCATCCAGGACTGCTGCCAGCTTTTGCTGATGTCAGGGTTGGGATACAGACTGTGCAGAGGTACCAAAAACGGAGTTATGACAATGTCCCATGACCACTGGCATCTCTCAGGCACCTTGTTACCATGCTAACACCGACAGGATTCTGCCCTGTAATGATCTCTTGAGGGCAGTTATGTCTGTGTCATATGTACTGTGTATCTGTTATATACTGGACAAGACCACCCAACGTTTTCCCCAAGAGACACCACAACCCTGGAGCAGTGGGTAATACTCCTCTCTCACCTCACAGATGCCATGGGAAGAAGTGAGGAGTGAGATGGTAGGAGAGAAGGGGCTCTCTCCTGAGGCTGCAGATCGCATTGGGGAGTATGTCCAGCTGCATGGTAAGTGCTGGGGGCTGAGCTCTTGGCCTTGTTCTCATTGTTCCTCCTCATGCACCCCACACAGGGCTGCAGAGGCTGCCACGCTGGCAGACCTGAGGCATGGCTGGTTCCCACAGGTGGCCTGGATCTTGTTGAGCAGCTTCTCCAGGACCCAAAGCTATCCCAAAACAAGCTTGCCAAGGAGGGGCTGGAGGACATGAAGCTGCTCTTTGAGTACCTGACGCTGTTTGGCATCACGGGGAAGGTGAGGAGGTGCACAGGCAGGAGGGGAGGGGATTGCTTTTGCATGCCCCCAGTGATGGAACTTCCCTTGCATCCTGCAGATCTCCTTTGACCTGAGCCTGGCACGGGGTCTGGACTATTACACGGGAGTGATCTTTGAGGCTGTGCTGGTGCAGCAGGAGAATGACCATGTGGAGGAGGCTGTCAGCGTTGGGAGTGTGGCTGGTGGCGGTCGCTACGACGGGCTGGTGGGGATGTTTGATCCCAAGGGCCGTAAGGTGCCCTGCGTGGGGGTCAGCATTGGCATTGAGCGGATCTTCTCCATCCTGGAGCAGAGACTGGAGGTAGGTGACCTTGCTGCTCCACTAAATTTGTTAAAAAAACAAAGATTTTGTTCTCTGAAAGGGAGACTTCATGCTGGGAGTCTGCCACAAAGCATCCAGCCAAGATGAGGAGGCAGATAATGATTCCTGTAAAGAGCTGGCTGAAGTCCTGCAGTCACCAGCCCTTGTTCTGATTGGGGACTTCAACTTTCCAGACATGCTGGAAATACAACACAGCAGAGAGCAGGCAGGCTAGGGGGTTCCTTGAGTGTATGGAATATGGCTTCCTGACACAACTGGTAGAAGAGCCTACCAGGGAAGGTACCTCGTTTGACCTTCTTTTCACAAACAGAGAAGGACTAGTGGGAGGTGTGGTGATTGGAGGCTGTCTTGGCCCTAGTGATCATTAATTGGTTAAGTTCTCAATTTGTAGTGATGTAAGGAGGAGGATTAGCAACACCTCCACCTTGGGCTCTAGAGGGCAGTTTGCCCTGTTCAGAACACTGGGTAAGAGAGTCCCTTGGGAGATGGTCCTGAAGGGCAAGGGGTCCAGGAAGGCTGGATGCTCTTCAAGAAGGAAATCTTAAAGGGCCAGGAACAGGC
Source organism: Phoeniculus purpureus (assembly GCA_028565055.1). Classification (NCBI taxonomy): domain Eukaryota; kingdom Metazoa; phylum Chordata; class Aves; order Bucerotiformes; family Phoeniculidae; genus Phoeniculus; species Phoeniculus purpureus. Next base: position 154,700 of record JAOXOE010000765.1, read on the forward strand.
TGTCCTCATGCGTCACAAGATTAACAGGCAGGGAAAATGGCCAGCCTGGTTGAATAGGGAGCTTTTGAAGGGACTGAGGAAGAAGAGGAGAGTTTTCCATCTTTAGAAGGAGGGACAGGCAGCTTGAGAGGAGTACAGAAATCTTGTCCTATTATACAGAGAGAAAATTAGGAAGGTAAAAGTTCAGCTGGAACTCAACTTAGCCACTGACATAAGTGACAACAAAAAGAGTTTCTGTAAATGCATCAACAATAAAAAGAGAACAAGGGAAAATCTCCATCCCTTGCTGGAAGCAAGGGGGAACATTACAACCAAAGGTGAGGAAAAGGCTGAGATACTTCATGCCTTTGCCTCTGTCTTTAATGGACAGATCAGCTACCCCCCAGAGCGTTCAGCTTCTTGAGCTGGAAAATAAGGATGGAGAGCAGAACAACCCCACAGTAATCCAAGAGGAAGTAGCTAATGACTTCAATAAGGCCTTTGCCACCATCTCCCACAGCATTCTCCTGGAGAAGCTGGCAAATAATGGCATAGATGAATGTTCTCTTCACTGGGTAAAAAACTGGCTGGATGGCCATGTCCAGAGAGTTGTGATGAGTGGGGTGAAACCTAGCTGGTGGCCACTCAACAGTGATGTCCCTCAGGTCTCATTTTTGGGGACAATCTTGTTTACTATCTTCATGGATGACCTGGACAAGGGGATTGAGTGCATCTTCTGCCATATTCAATGGGGGTTAAATCTATCTTTGTAGTCTCCCAAAATGCTGCTGCATGTTTCCCTCCCCAAAAAGCCTGTTACAGAGAGTTCTTTCTTGGCAGCCAGACACAACTGGGATTTCCCCCAGCACCTCTGGTCCTGGCCAGGTTTATTCCTCTGCAGGTGACCCTGTAAAGGCTTGTCCTGTCAGCAAAAGCAGTGGCAGGGAAATGCCACTTTGAATAGCCAACATCTGCCATGGGAGCAGGTGGCTCCTGACAGCACTGGAGTGTCTCAGCTTGTCACTGTTGATCAAACCTTATCTGGAAAGGGGGTAGCTGCTTCTGCCTGTGGTATTAAGCACCCACGATGGAGTATCTGCAGAGGTTCTGCTCCAGGATAGGCTCTGTGGGACCTCCGTGAGGCTCATGAGTTTATGCTGTTCAGCCCACTGAGCCTGATCCTTTTCACCACTGAATCAGTGAGTCTGAGGTGATGACCCATCCTTCTTAAAGAGTCTTGGACCTCTCTGTACATACATGGTGTCATAAGCCTTTTCCCCTCTCTAGGCCTCCGAGGAAAAGATTAGGACAACGGAGACACAGGTGCTGGTGGCCTCTGCCCAAAAGAAGCTCCTTGAAGAGCGGCTGAAGCTCATTGCAGAGCTGTGGGATGCTGGAATCAAGGTATGACCAGGTTATGGCAAAATCAAGAGGTACCAGGCCCATGGTCTGTGCCAGGAGTGGACCAAATCTGGCTTTGCTTTGGGAGGAAGGAGTTGTGAGGACAAGGTGGGCAGAGGAACAGGCTAGTTCTGACGATAATGTGTGCTTTGCTGCTCTCCCAGGCTGAAATACTGTACAAGAAGAACCCCAAACTGCTGAACCAGCTTCAGTACTGTGAGGACACTGGTATCCCTCTCGTCGCCATTGTGGGTGAGCAGGAGCTCAAGGATGGAGTTGTCAAGCTGCGCGTTGTGGCAACCAGGGAGGAGGTGAGGCCCATTGAGGTGGCAGCGCTGGCCTAACTGATGGGAGAAACTTCTGAGGCCTACTGATGAAACTTCTCATGCAGAAGGTGTGGCAAGGGGAAGGTTCTCTGCATGCAGTGGGAAGAGGGACATGCGCTTGGGCTGGTTGGCTCAAGGTGAGGCCCATGAAGTAGTTGTGATAGCCTTGTGGGTGCCACTAAAACAAGATCTTGGCATTTGATACATTGGCTCCCTCATTAGACCTTTCTAAGCAGTTGTCTCTCCAGGGACGACCGCACACAGCAGCGACAGCGCCGGTCCTATTTTATCGAGGTTTCTGGGTGATCTGGGGTTCCCTGAACAGGAAAGCTCAGGGTAGAGGGGAAGACAGCCCCTGAATTTTGAGTGGTCTTGCGGGAGAAGCCGAGCAAACACCGCAGGGGGTGCAGAGCCGGAGCCTTTAAGGGAGGCAAAGCTGGAAGTCGCACTCAGACTGCAGGCAGCAGTGAGAGCGCAGCCGCTTCAGCCACTTCAGCTGCTTCAGCCACCAGGGGGCAAAAAAAATAATATGGTAACAAGGCGGCAGCAGAGGAGGACCAGGCTTCGGTCACCACTGCACATGGATGTGGGAACCCAAACAGAGGTCCCCCAACAAGATGAGGCTGTGCAGGTGAC
>JAOXOE010000765.1:157141-179746 GCA_028565055.1 Phoeniculus purpureus
AGACCCAGGTCCTGCGACAGACGGCCCACCACCGTCCCGGCCTTCGCCTCCTCCGGCACCGAGTACCGCACCTGACCGACCACCAGCGCCCACACCACCTGCACCACCAGCACCCTCAGCAACGAAACCCAGCATTCGGCCATCGACCCACACCGATCAATCCGCGATCCCAACAAGGCCTCTGCACAGCTCCTCTATACCGCCCGCACCCACCGGCTCTCCTCTCCAGCTCCCCGGTCTGTCCCCCCGCGCTGACAGCCGGGTTCTTCGCCGCAGCGGGGCGGAGCCGCCTCGTCGCTCCGCTGCCGTTTCTGAGCCTGCAGCGACACCGTGTGCTGCTCCCACGCCTCGCACGCTCCCAACACCTAGTCCGCACTTACAGCTCTTCTCTCGCTAGCTCTTTCACTTCTCCTTTCCCTCTCTCTCCCCTCATTTTTTTGACTTTCGTTTCTTTACATAGATTCTTTCCTTTCCTTCATTATTCTTACTTCTCTTTCGTCCTTTTTAATCTTTTTTCTCTATCTTCTTTTCTTCCTTTTTTTGTATGTTCTTGTTCCTTCTTTTCGTTTTTATCTTCTCTCCCCTTTTCGTTCTTGCTCTGCCATTCCTACGTCTTTACTCTCTTTGCTCTCCGTTTTCCATTTCCTTCTATATATCCTCCTGCGCCGTTATAGAGACCATGGAAGCCAGAGCCATCAAAGCTAATTGCGAGACATCAGCGGTAACTACCGGCATTAGTCTCCGAGTACAAAGAACGCTGTTAGGGAACCAATTTCGTTCCGCATCTCGAGTTGACGTTTCATTCTTTCTCCTTTTTCCAACCATCTTTCTTCCTTAAATACTTCCTTGCTTCATTTCTTCCTAGCACTTTTCTAGTCCCTTTCTCCACTTTCATTCTTTCTTTACCGCTTTCTGTTCCACCACCATTTCTGTGTACTGATGCAGCATCTCTGCAGTAGCTCGTTTATAATTTCTTCCTGTTTCTTCCTTTCTGTTGTCTTTCTTTCCGTTGCTTTTTGATTTATTTTTCTGAGCTTTTTCTTTCCTCTGAATTATTAATTCCTTCCTATTTCCCCTCATTCTCCTTAACTTCTGTTTCCTGTTCTACAACCTCATCCCCACCGCCGTTTCCCCCCGATTCTTCTGGTTTTGTCTCAGTTTTATCTCCCGTTTTATCTATGCCTGGAAGCACCAAGAAAGGAATGAGTGCAGCCAGTGATGCTTTGCTGGTCCAACCACAGAACATTCTCAAGCTGTAATGTACTCATTATGATCACTGAGCTCTCAATCCAGGCAACATCTGGTCGATCCAAGAAGACGACATCAAACGAAACAGGAATAATACTACAGCTGTCTGTCAAACTGCTGAGTGATCAGTCTGTAGCATCACTGGCTGCTTCTTCAGAAATCCCCCACACACACACATTTTCGGGGGAGTGGAATTTATTCTAAATTAAATTTCCCTTTGAGGTTATCAGAGATTTCCAGGCAGATAAATAGAAAAAAAAAATTAGCTACATTCTGCAAATGCTTCAAAAATCACTGGACAGTGTACACTCCTCCTTTATCCACTTACATGACAGGAAGCAGGAGGGACATCTGGAAGCTCAGGACACTGGATAAGCAATTCCCACAATGATGGCTACCTGCCTGAAATTGTCACCCAACAAGATGCCATCCCACTCTCTCACCCCCTGTTACGAACACACATGAAAGAAGACAAAACAACAAGATGGCAGGTTTTGGCAAGATGAGAAAACCAAAGCATCGCACTGCACTGTATTGAAATGCAATGTACACGAATTTGCCTTTTGCAAGGTGCAAAGATGTTCACCAGGAAATCAACCTTGCACACCAAGCATTTTCCTAAGTTTTTACACCAGAATCCTCTATACTATGCCCTGGGAAATGTCTGCTAAGCAGACATTCTCCAGTTCTTCACCAATGACATGGCCCATGTTCCACACAGCATTTCTATTTTCTCTGGGAAAACTCACACTCAAAGCCATCCTCCACATTACAGATGCCTCAGGCCCCACTCTGTGCCACAGGGAGGCTGCCACCACAGCAGCCAGACACTGCTCCACCACAACAGCATGCTCTAGCAATAAAAACTATCCCACAGTCCTTCATTCTCCAGCCTCATCAAAACTAAGTTCCAGGCTGTTAGATTCCCAACCATGATTTGAAGCTTCAGGGTAAGATCTGCTGCCTGCCCACTCATCTCTCTTCTGCCCCAGTTCACATTCACCATTGCCTGCCCTCAACTCCCACAGTAGCCCAGACAGGCTAAGTTTAAAAGCAACTTATTTTACCTCTGTAGCTCATATACACAGGCCACAGTTCAAAATATTATTGAACACCATTGAGCCCACTGACTTTTTTGTATCACTGCTTGGCTGATCTCTACAGCATGGCCAGTTCATATGGAAATCTGCAGCTGAAGGTAGTCAGGCTTTCCCTGGGCAGCAACGATGCTTTCATTCCAGGTCCATCACTGATGCCATTTTTGTACTTATAGCATCAAAATAAAGATAAACTTTTCCTCATGCACCTTTTAAACTCACCTGCATTGCTTTATCCTGACCAGTGACGTTGTCTTTCTGCCCGAGAAAGACATTCAGACAGATCGTGTTTCACATCCCAAATCGTTGTGGCAGCTCAGGCTTTGAAGATGAAGTGTGGTCTTTCCCTCCAGTGCTGCTCTCTTCTCGAGTGGAATAGCCCACAGAAAATAGCAAAAGGGACCTCTAATTTTTCAAGGTGCAGACAACAAATCGATGTTTTTAGTAACAGAGAACCTACAAGTACGAATCTACATGGCTTGATTTTTGACAACTTAATCTGGAGATGCATTCCCGACTTCTGAGTTTCCTGGAATTCTCTGGCAGATTGTTTAAATTAGTGTAGCAAAAGGAAATAAAGCTTGGAGTAGAGATCACTGCCTTGGCTTGTGGATAGGAAGAGATGCTGGGACAGGTTTGCCGTCAACAAATTCATCATGCTTGCTTCATGTAAGAACAGGACAAGAGGTGTTTACAGCAGGATAGGTTTGGTTTTGTCTTCCCTACTCGTTCACTTACTAAATTAATCCACTTACCTGGAATAAGTTCATCTTCTCTGGATGAATATTTCATGTCATATTCATAGGGATAGCAATATAATGCCGATGTCAGCAAAAAGAGCAGCACTTTATTTTCATCTTAGAGTTGTACTAACTGCTGTAAAATGCAGTTAGGATGTTTTCAATCAGTAAAACAGCTGTTAATGAGATGACAAGCACTGACGTCAAGGATATAGGACACGGTGTCCCTTTTCCTGTGGTCTTTCTGCATCCTTTCTGTATCCACTGAGCAGCAGCTAGAAAAAGTGGTTCCACAGTGCCAGAGATCTAAACTTAGGGATTTATTCTGTTTCCATACACAAAGAAACAGAGTCCAGGATAACTTACATGTTGGGGGAATTGGTTCTTGTTTACTCGAATCCAGCCCATGTAAGATTCTTGCATTCTGATGAAAGCCTGAGTAGCAGTAGAGTAGTGGGCGGCCTTGGGAAATCCTTAAACATTGTAGCATCGCACTACTACCACAGATGTAGCACTAAATTCCCTTTTACATCACCTGCATCCATAATGAGAAGGCACAAACGTTGTAAGATAAAGCTGAGACGATCCTGCTAAAAGCACTCGAGTTGGTAGAAAGCTTAGTTTATTTACTCCAACTTTGGTCTGACTCAGAGTAGGTCCCGTGCCACTGACTAAGCAGCAAGAAGTGAGGGGTGGTGATCCATATCAAGAAAGAATCTGTAGAGAAAGATCAGTAAAAGCTACTTACCTTTACACCCTGACAGCCCACCAAATGCCTGGGAGTTACTCTGAACCTCCTTCATTAGATAGGAAGGTCTGAAATCTAGTTAAAGCGTTGGGGGGAAAAGCGCATCAAAACTAAACAAAAATAACAAAAAGGCTCCAACAGTCATCCATCAGAGCTCACAGATTGAATGCTGGATTCTTCAAGCACAGTCCAATGGCAAACACCAGCGGAAAGGTTCATCTCCTGTCGTTTTTTCGGCAGTGTAGACACACACAAGTTTCTGGGATACTTGGGAAGCTCTAGTTCGACCCCCACTGGATTCAAAGTATGACTTCAGCGACACTTTGAGACATGGAATCAAAGACAAAAACAGCAGCTCCGGCAGAATCGCTACTGTGACAGCTGGATACTTCCAGCTTTACCATCCCTGACACGAAAAATGCCGCAAATGAAACGAGATCCTAAATGGAGGGTTCATCCTCTCCTGAAAGGCAGGCGAGCCCCGAATTCACACCAGCTTTGTCTTCTGCGAAGTGGTTCCTTCACACTTCTTTAAAGCAGTTTAGCGATTAGAGAACGGCACAGAAAGCCCGGAGTCCGGTTTCAAAGCCTCCCTCAGACCGCAAGCGTTCAAAACAACTTTAAGAGTGTCCTAATCCCCGAGGCGGTGGGGTGCCACCGGTCTTTGAGCGGGTCATTCCACACCAGGCAGTGCCGTCGGAGAGAGCAGGAGGAGCTGACCAGCTCAGACTGAGCTCAGCGTCTAGAGCGGCCACCAAACATAACGGGAGCTGGCTCAGAGAGCAGGGAACAGGCATCAACACCCGTCCTTTTCCAAAGCTCTCCCGATGCCAGTCCTCGCCGGAAACTACATTAAAAATTTAAAATAAAATAGTAAAATAAAATCCACCGCCTTCCTCCCCCCAGCTATTCCCAGACCGCTCTCAAGCCAGCAGAAGGGCGCAGAACCGCTTCTCTGACGCAAAGCTGACTGGCTCCTTCCCCTCCTTTTCCTTTCCTTCTCCCGGAAGTTCCCGGCAGCACCCGGCAATCCGTGTCCCTCCCCATTCCCTGCCGGGGGTGGTGTCAAGCGGCTGGCGGCGCAGGGGATGGGCATCATCGCGGTTGTTGTTGCCCCTAGTGGGTTTGGCTTCTCGCTCGTCCCCCTTGAAGGGGGAAGCGGCGGTGAGACTGCAGCACCAGAAGAGGTTTAGTTTGGCCATTAGGAAAAATTTCTTCAGCTATTGGAACAGGCTGTCCAGAGAAGTGGTGGAGTCACTGGAGGTACTGAAAAAACGTGCAAATCTAGCACCTGGAAACATGGTTTAGTGACCATGGTGGCACTGGGTCGACGGTTGGACTTGATGATACTGGAGGTCGCTTCCAATCTCAACGATTCTATGACTGTACAGAGGCAGAGATGCTGGCTGCACTTGTTCTCTGCCTTTCTGACTCGTCGCTCTAGGGTTCATCCTCAGATGGTCTTTATTTAGGTTGAGGTGTTCTCCCTGTGGGGTTGTTGGGAGGCTGGCTTTTCCACTGTCTCAAGGGTTTCAGAAGCATGGTGCCCGGTTCTGGATTCTGCCTTTAAGGGAGGGTAAATCTGCTATCACAGATCACACCAATCGTGGGCAGGTGGAGAACTCAATCACTGATTGCTTTGGATTGGAAAGGACTTTAAAGCTTCTCCACTTCAACCACTGTTCAGTAAGTAGGGCCATCTTCAAACAGAGCACGTTGCTCAGAGCCCCTTCCAACCTGGCCAGGAATATTTTCAGGCACGGGCTTCTCCCACCTCTCTAGGCAACCTCGGTTAGTGTGTCACCACCCTCAGTGTGAAAAAAGTCTTCCTTTGAGATGGTCTAAATCTTCCCTCTTTTAGTTTATGGCCATCACCCCTTATTCTATCACTGTGGGCTCTGCTAAAAAGACTGTCCCCATCTTTTTTTAAGTATTGAAATGCCAGAATAAGGTCTCCCAGAGCAATACCCTCCAGCAATAAACATTTCAACGATTCATTCCACAGTGAGAGCTCGAGTGATAACCGCTCCACGCTCCCAGCCTTCCTCAATTAATACTAATTGACATCTAGGCGTTCGCAGCACTCCACAAGTCCCCGTTTTCCCGAGGGAAACGAAGGACTGAGACCCGACGATGGATTGAAGGTGCTCCTGAGCTCCGCAGGCAGCCCGCCCCTTCGTGGGGAGGGACTAAACTGGAGTTCGTAGCCATTTGCTCCAGGAATGCACATCAGACAGGAGGATAAAATGTAGTGAATATTATTTATGGGTGGCAACGAGTGCTGGCCCAGAGGAAGACCAGGAGAGATTGGCTGCCCTACCTCGAGGGGGGAAAGACAAAAAGCAGGATCCTTTGTGGGATCCTGTGCCAGGGCTGAAGAACCCCTATGTTTTCCCACACTGGTTGTGCTACATGGGGACCCTGGAGTCTGGCTGGCCAGTTCTTTTGCCTTTAAATTGCTATGTTTATTCCCCAGACGCCATTAGTTACCACTGGGGAGCAGATGGTTCCCCTCTGTCCCAAGGTTCATCCCAAACAGATTGCATACAATTTATTAATAACCCAACAGATGCTCGGGCACTTCCCAGCTCAGATTATATTTCCTGATTGCTCAAATCCCAGCCTGAGGGAGCTGTTCATTTACTTTCCACCATTCCTCTTTGTGCTTTACCGGCACTGATCTGACAATGAGGGAAAGGGTGTAATTCATGTCTCACTCATCCCACTCTTTCATATAAGCATCCAGGAATTAAACTAGATCTGATGCCAGCCTTGGTTTGGCCCTTCCTAACCCTGTACCCCTGGCAGAACTAGCGTTGCAGGCTGACAGGTCTGCCCCAACACTCTTCAGGGCCCTCTGGTGCTGCTCTCTCAGTCGGCACTGGAAGCCAAGGTGCCAGGTAGCTGCCCATCTCACCAGCGCCTGTCAGGGATTCCTAGTAAAACAGCAGCAGTGGGGACTTACCTCCGTGCTTCCCAGGGTTATGCTAACTGGGTCACAAAGAGCCAAGTTATTCCTCCGAGAGCTGCCTTCTGGGGGGATCATTAAACTAACCCCACAAAGAAAACAGATGCTGCCCTCACCACAACCTCCCCCAGCCTTGGGCAGGTCAGACAGCGAAATATGCAATGCTGAGGGCTGATGACTCGATATCCCTCAGAGAAACAGGGTCTTAAGAGCAAAAATAAACAGTACAAAAAGAAACTGTACAAAAATAAACAGGTTATGCTCTGCAAGACCCCTCCCATAACTAGGTAAAAGGCTTTGAGCTCCAGAAAAAAGCCATCACAGACCTTTCAGCAACTCTGTGTTCAATTTTAATGTATAAAATTGGCTTTTCTTTGGTCTGTAGGGAGCAGCACAAAAGCAGCAGATTGTTTATCTTACTGAATAAAGTAAATGCAGGTCTCTGAGGGATCTTACGCAAACCACTTACCTTGAAACACAACCCCACGGGAAAGTGAGCTATGGAGAGATGCATGCTTAATGTTTTACATCTTCAGAGCAGCATCCGAGTGGTTGGCTCGGCACCAGATACCATTAGGTATCACAGAAGGTGGAGGCTGTGGTTATAATTCAGAATGTAGAAGTCACTTGTAAGCTATAAGCAGCACAACATTTGGCGTTGAAGTTTAGTGGCGCATAACATAGGAGTTAACCCTAAAGGCAGGGCTGAAATTATGTCTTGAAGCTGATGAAGGTTAATCGTTTAAGTGAGAGTTTGGAGGGAAAGTGCATATATTTTTAGGATACATACTGAAGGGTAGTTTTAAAGTAAAAACAGGAAGCACGGCAATCTTTCCTGCTCAGTGGCAACTGGGCTCAGTAAAAGGCACTTCACTTTCTGTGAATGCAGGTGAGAGACACTCTCAGCAATAACAGGAGAAGAATATTAAAGCCTGTTACATTTTTCATAGCTCTTGACATTTACAATGTAATTCCACTTCCTTGCCTTCACCGCACTCCTTATGTCCAACAGAGTTGTGTGGGGGTGAGTTTTCTTTATTTCAGCCATGGTAAATAAAGTGAGAGCATTATGCAGCTCCTGGAAAAATAATTCCTTCCTCCTTGCTCTACAACAGTAGGGAAGGACTGTGTGAAATTATGCCAACCAGGCTTAATGAAATGAGAGTCACCATGTGAAAACTGGGGATGTTGAGATAAGGTGGATGACCAGTGAGCTTGAGGTGAAGAAAGGTTGTGGATATCACAGACTGAGTTCTGGGTGATTTCATTTGGAAACCACATAATACCTTGCACCTGGCTACCACGGCAATTTTCTTTCCTATCATGGTTTCTCCTAATACAACAAATTTCATGCAATTCCACCAGAATGGGAATGGAGGGGAAAAATCAAATGCTGGTACAGGGTTCCTGGTCAGAGAGTGGATATTTTATCCATTTTTTTAATGTTCTGCCCACCTTTTTTCCTTCTTTCTGTAACAACAAACATCCTGTGGTAGAAATTCTCGTAGGTTGATAAATTAGACAAATCCCACACCATATTTTTCTTTCACTTCCCTTTGCTGCACACCAGATGTGCAGGTCCTGAATGCCATCTTCTTTTGCTCTAACAGGCCTCCCAAATACATACATCCTCAATGAATTGTCCAGGCTGGGTCACAGAATAAAGCATTGAATGAGCAAACCCAGCAACAGCAACAAAAGCACAGTCCATGTTAATGAACGTTCTTAAATCATTCACCACTTTGAACCTCTGACAAATTGTTACCACAATGAGTAAATAGTTTGAAATGCCATAAATACGTTAAGGGAATATTGAATTATGTGATCTGTTGATGTTTTGCTAATTTTTCAGTCCCAACCTCCTCATTGCTGAACTCAAAAAAGGGGAAATACGAGGCCAATCCAAATTAACAGAAGCTGCAATATGTAGAACATCAAAACACAACAAATGAAAGTCACAAGGACTCACTTTCTTCATTCTTCTCCTTTTTTAGCGCCATCACAATTGCCTTGAGAGTGAAAGGATCAGCCATACTCGTCATCATATGGAGGACATCCTAAAGTAAAGGCATGTGGAAATGTTTGGAGAAGTGAAAAAAGAGGTGGCAGCTGTTCAAAGTAGGAAATAAGGTTTATTACCTGCACTCTCTGCTGCTGCCTGGACAGATTTCTAAGCAAGTACCAGTAGTGATGAGGGTGCAGGGTCAGGCCCTGGCATTGTCCTTGTACAGTTTGTCAGGAAGGCACAAACCTCCCTCCAGGCAGTATTCTTGAAGGTACAAATCTGGTAAAAACCTCTGCCCACATCGCAGGCAGAAAGGATTGAATTATCATCCCTGTTTCCATGTGCTTTTGATGTCTGGAACACTGTTTGGACTAGCTGGTCCTCTTCCACTTCTTCTAGGTCACATCACAGTTTTATCTAAAACATTTTCTCAATGCCCTATATCCCCCAAATTTCCAATGCTTAAGCTCAGGTGAATGATGCCAGGATTGCCAAGGAATTGTCTGTTTTCTTGCTGTAACCACAGAATGGTGTGCCTTGGGTTAAGGAAAGGAAAAAGCTGTGATAACAGAATCACATAATCATTGTGTTTGGGAGAGATCTTTGGACACCACGTCTGGTCCACTCCCGTCTGCTCAAAGCAGATTGTCCAGAACTGAGCCTAGTCAGTGATTTTACTCTGTATGTTGATTTCCTTGGCATTGGTTTTCAGCATTTAGAAGCTAAAAAAAAGTGGATTTGTTTGAAGAGCATTGCTTGGTTTGCTTTGTTAGATACATGTCTGCATCATTCCTGTTTTGGAGATCTGTCTGTACACATGAGCTTAAAATGCCTTTGTCTTTGTCAAGCCTGCTGTTCTGCGCTCATCTTTAAGGCAACAACCAGCTGTAAGCTCGCCAGAAGATTTTGCTGAAAAGCACCCCTATAAAGCAGCAGGCAATCCAGTTAAGCCAATGAATGACAGACCAACAACTCAAATCCAGAAAGAACTGAAAGCTGCATCTAGATTGATACTTAATTTACTACCAAAATAAATAAAGAAGTCAAGCTTTAAGCACCATGACGTTCCTAGAGGAAGGGAAAAAAGCTACCGTAGATTAGCAGCCGCCTCATTTGGAACTGAGAGAAAAAGCAAGAAAAAAAATCAACTGAAGCCTGACTTGCAGTCTCAGCCATTGCAACGAATCCAGATAGCAAAGTCCACTACATTTTGTGAACTGCAGGAACCAGGGACTGAAAATTTCCATCAACCACCCTGGTTAGACTTGCAGCGTGGACACCTGTTCCTGAACTGTAATTTTATTTTGCTTTCCTCAGGCTTTTGGTCTTTTTTTGGGCAGAAGCTCAAGCCTGCCTCACATGCAAACACAGGTTTATGAGCAGACCTCCTGCCTCTGGTTCCTGTCCAAGGCCTTGCTTTGGCCAAAGGGCTCACTAGAAAGCTTTAGCTTGAGGGATGCTGCAGCTGCTTCATTTGCTTCCAAGGGCACTGAGCAAAGCTGTTCTTCCGATTTTTTTGCTAAGATGAACTCCTTGTTAGGCTTAGTCCATTGCCTTGTTTGCCACTTCTCAGTGTTTCCACTGAATCCCAGACAGACACCAGACACACAATCCTAGTGAAAAGCTCAGCATGTAAAGGGGGAATTTATATTTCACTTCGTGCCTTTGCTATTGGTTTTACAAGTGATTGCTCATCAGAAACCAATTACCCCAGAAAGACTTGGGTCTGGGTCTCTACTGATGTTAGCAGGATGAATAGCCTCATTTACAGTCTCTCAACTGGAAAACAAAAAGTAATGATAATAAAAAAAAGTCTTTTCTAATTCTCTCTGTCTCTGTTGTAATTCACAAGAAAATTAAACTAATAACTCTCTCTGTGAGTGTGCTATGCAGATGCCAGGAGTCAGGAATAAATGGATGAAACTATCCCAGGCAAAGTCCCCAGGGAAGGAACCTCTGCGCAGACAACTGTTATGCTTTGCAAGATTCAGAGCTTCTCTAGCAATGCAATCAATGCAGAGAGCATGCTGTTTCATTTTTCTTTCCTTTTTTTTTCCTTCCTCCTTTTCACTTGAATTCCACCTGCAGGCTGCAAAATAAACTTCTATGATTTTTTGCTGGGTTCATTTCCCACTCCATCTCCATTTTCCATATGTGTATAGAGGTCCTTTGTGGTGAAAATTCTCCATGCCAACAGAATGAAACCTTTCTCAAGTGGCACCCAGAGTGATCTTTCTTCCTCAACAGACAGCCCTTTACTAGGCAGAAAGGCTCAGGGGTCCCCACTGTGTTCCCAAGATCTGTGCTGTGATTTGTCCCCATAGCACAGATACGTGTTTTTAATTTCTCTTTTATATTTTTTAAGATAATATAGCATTAAAAAAAAAAACCCCTCTGTGACTTGCCCTGCTGGTATTCCAGATGGGAGGAACAGAAATTATCTTCTAACTCCTCCCTTGCAAGATTCAAAGTGTCTTACTGGTCAGCTGTTGTGCATCATGTGAGAAACGTGGAGGGAGCGCAGCTTCACTAAGGATCTGGCACTCTGCAGCATGGTATCTTCATGGATCCACTTGATGACTGAGACTGAAAAATATACCTGGCAGTGATCTGCTCAGCCTTTTGCTTAAAGCAGGGGCAGATTTGATCCAACCTCCCTACGAGTCTGTGCCAGATAGAAAACTTTAGCCAAAAGAGAAGCAGAAAAGGGGGCATAAGGGTGGACCCCGCAGCAATAGGAGAAGCATGTTGAAGTCAGTTCAGATACCAAAGGAACATGACCATCATAGTGTGCACTATCTGACAGGTATTGAAGGAGTCAAATGGCTCCTGCCATGTGGCACAACCAGCCAAGAGGCTCTTGGGTAAAATGGGAAAAGGATTCGACAATTCAGCTCCAGCTGTAGAGCTCCTTACGTGCTGGGCCAACCACCAGACTGTTTTGCAGGGGTAAACTAAGAGGAAAGAAAGATGGTTTGGATAAGCAAACAAAATATAAGGTTGTATTTCCTGGTAACAGGAAAATTAAGTTTTAGTTTTAGGAACTGATTTCAGGATTACACGCCTGAAGTTTGGTCTCCTAGGGGAGACTGCAAGCAAAAAACAGGTCTGTTCCGCTGGTATGTGATAAAATGTCACGCACAGACAGGTGCTGGGCACGTAGGATTTGATCTCTACTTCTGGTAAATTGTATTAAAGGAAGATCAAGGTGAAGACCAGGGACAAGAGGGAGCCAATAGGTGAGATTCAGCCCCAGGTCAAACTCCTTGCATTTCGATACCTGTAGAGCTTTGGAGTTTCAGGTAATATAGATGGAACAACTGCAGAGCATCCGTAAGTTGGATGCAAAGAAGCAGCAAAAAAGTAGCAAAAAAGCAGAAAAATTAAGCTTGGAGTCCTCAGCCCTCACTCTTAACAGTATGAAAAAAACCTTCTGTTGCTTAAAACACCAAGAAGTATGGACATGGACTTCAGAGGAGACTCATCAGACTAGTCAGGCTTCCCTGAAGTGTGGGAGTCTAAACTGACCTTTGAATTTCAGATAGACTGGGGCTGAAAAGAAATCCCTTTGTAGAGATCTGCATTATTGTTTGCACCATGGTAAACTACAGTGCTTTTTTAGGGCAAGATCCGGATACAGAAATTCAGTGGCTCATTGCAATAGAACAGAACAAATTCAGACAGCTCATCTTTTCTCCGGGTTCGCATAGCAATTTAACCCCAATTTTTCTATTTCACATGCAGTCTGCTATCACAGAGCCTCTGCATCCTGGCCTGTCAGAAATCCTACTAATGCTCATAATAATTTTCTTGATTGATGGTTGGTTTTCCATCTTCTCTTTCCTTTGTGTGATTTATTTGCTGTATGGGCAAAATGTATGATAAGGCAGTTCTGGAGCTCTTTAATGACGTTTTCTGTTGTAGACATTATTGAAATGTGCAGATTTGATGTGAAGATCTTACTGACCCTTCTGGGAAATCTTTGCTCTGCCTTTGTATCTTATGATACATTTGTTCACCTATTGTTGCAGACATTCCTAGCAATGAATTAAAATAAATATCTCATCACAAATGCCTGCAGATCCTCTACACGTATTTCTGATGGTCCATTGCACAAATGTTTTATTTTTCAATCCGTTTAACATGGACTGTTTGCCCCGCTTCCTGGCATTGGAGAAACACTTTGATTTCCGAATGCTGAAATAACAATTGCTTCTATTGTTTAAAAGAGGCAAAGATGGATCATTTATTCTAACACAAGATTTGTGAATCATTGAATTTCAGGGAAGATGAATCATTAGCCAAAGTGCAGACTGCTCCAGAGGTCATATTTAATTTATTTTCAAAGCCTTCGTTTGTGCTTTTTAGTCCAGTATGTCATAAGTTATTCAATACACAAAGGTGTCTACTTATGTCTCACAATAATTAAGCTGATTAAGTCATATTATCACTAACAAGAAGCATTAATTCCACTTGAGTGAATGGTGCAAACAGAGTCAGTGACATTTCCACCACTTAGATTGCAAACGCATTATAAGCAAACTGGGGACACAAAAGCTTCTCTTAGCGCAGGACTGTTTCTGCATCTGATCTCCGTGGAAGGGTTGGCAACTGATGTTTTCAGAGCAGTAAAAAAAAAAGAAAAGGTGCAAAGGAGCAGAGAAAATCAGCTCGTGACAATCATGCAAACCATTTCTCAGTCTGGGAGAGGCTCAATTGTTATGACAAAAGCTAAAGGATATTTGTCTCTACAAAACCTCTACTGAGATCAAAAAGGAACCAGGAGAAGGGAATCCAGCTAGGAACAGCAGGCTGTTCTGTAGAGCGAGTCTGGGGAGATGTTTAAGACACTGAAGCAATTTGAAAAGATATTAGGATGGACCTTGACCCGGTCTTTGCTAAATTAAGGTATATTTTTTCCAGCATCTTCAAGTGAGAGAGGAGAAGCAAAGTCCTACATCTTTGGAGATGATAATTAACGACTGTGTGCCTCAGACTTCATTGTTAATTAACCACCAAGTGCCACAGACTTTGGGCTGAATCCAGAACCCTGCTCAAACTCCTACCGGTACAAATGGATTTTAGCTCTATCTTGCACATGCTGACCCCTCTGGGGAGATTCGATCTCCTGTGTTCAAGGCTGTACTCTGCCCAGCCTGACCGCATGCGGAGTGCTGTGTCCTCACTAAGGTTTCCTGGGGGCTTCACTGGCTGCTACTCTACTCCACGTCTGACTAGATCAGATTTGAGTGCCAGTCCCTCTGGTTCTTTCTCTCTGGCCTCTTTTCTTTCTTCCTCTGGATCAATTTTGTCTCTCTTGCATAGGCTTTCAAGTCATTACAGTGATATAAGTAACGTTTCCATCCAAAGAATCTATTCAGCACTAGCAAGAGCATGAAAAACCTTTATTTGTGCTGGTGCCCAGAAGCACTATGTGCCTGCCTAGCCTGGCCTGCAGCATCTTGCGGCCAAGTGCACCACATGGCAGCCTTCCCAGTGTTGTAGAAGCAAATCTCAGGCTGGCTGGCTGGTCCCTGAAAGCCAGATTTGCCTCGAGATCTCTGAGAGATCTGGAATATGTGAGAAGGGCATACAGAGAGCATGCTGTGGAGTGTGTCTCCAAAGAATCTCTCATACCCAGTGCATTACCAGGCTACAGAAAGCAGCTAATGTTCACAAACTCTGCAGAAGTGTAAGCACAGGAAATGTTGTTAAAATAACTGGTTGTAGGGCAAAGACCTTGCATTTTTAATGACACCCTGTCCCTGCAGGAGATCTTCTGAGATCTCACCTATTAGATGGATGATTTTGACCAGGCATGCCCTTGAAGAAGGAATAGTGCCATGGTTGAATTAGGTTTAAGCATGTGTTCTGTTCCCCTAAAGCAAGTCCCTTTTTACTGCCCTTTCTGTCAGTATGTTGATTGAGGAGAAAGGTTGAAACTGAGCTCTTGTCTATGCAGGATTTCTTTCAACAAAGACAAAGGAAATCCTCAGAGAATGTGAGGTGTTGGAGCCGGGACAGGGCACTGTGTTGACCCTCAGATCGATCCCTTTTGCAAGGAGCCTGACCTGAACATGCAAACCTGGGAATCAGCAGAGGCACAGGTGTGTATGTGTGTGTCTCTCTCATCTCCTGGGCTAAGGATGGCCAGAAGTAGTAAGAGGGGAGAGAAGAGGGAGAAGAGAGCCATCAGCTGAGACTTAGTAGAAGGGGGTTTAAAAAATGCTAAGAAAATAAACTGGAGATGACACTCTTGCAGGGAAGTGGCAAAAACTTGCTACTCTTGGCTGCTCAGTCCCACAGATTTCCAGAGATGCAAAGTATCGCTTTCAAATGCCCATGATTTTGGGGATTAATTTTGAGATCAACTTATTTCCCTTTGGCAATCTGAAACAAAATGCTGGCTCCGTGCACTTGGTCCGATTCTGGATAACACAAAACACGTATACAGAGAGCTTGTGCTGTGTGAGTTAAACCACAGCTGCCAGCTTGGCTCTGCGGTGGAGGGGCTGCGGCTGAGCCTCTGTGGACTCACCGGAGAGGGGCTGGAGTCCTGTCTAGTGCCTGACTGACACTGCCTGAAAATGGCAGGGAAGATAATGACAGAGCTAGTACAGGAGAGGCCAGCAGTGAGTTGGGTCCATCTGATGACCTTATTACTTTTTGAGGCTGTTATTAATTTTATTTTATTGCTTTGCATAATTCTCTTGAAGCAGTGAGAGAGGCTAATGCTGTACAGAGCTTTCAGGCAGTGTCTGCTTTGAGTTCTTTTTACCCTTAGCACTCTGTAGACATCACTGAAGAATGCACTTAGCAACATCAAATCCTTCATCCTACTGTCTAATTGGGACATGGACTATTTCGTCTACTTACAGTCAGGCAGATGTGAGCTGGGACTGAAGTCACCAGAAGCAGCTGGGTCACTTTCATGTCCAAAGCACTGTCCTCGGCTCCTGTGGGGCTCTTCTCAGCGTCCCCTGCCCTTTGCTTCCACTAAAGAGCCTGCTACCCACTTGTAGATAAGGACTTTTCTGGGTTAATCCCAGAATCTGCGCTGCAGCCTCCCCAAGCCAGTCACTAACAAGGAGAGGGTAAGAGAAGGAGAATCAAAGCATAGCCATCTCTGGACTTAATCCAAAGCTGAACATCAAGTTAAGAGTCATCCCACCAGCATACATGGGCTTATCCACTCCCAGGCATCTGGTCCCCACATCTGACACACATCCAGGTTATCTCTGCTGCTCCTGAGACCAGCTGGTGGGTGGCAAACATCCAGGGGAAAACTTCAGCGATACATAGGACACAATGACAATAATAAGTCATTACTGACAGATCCAGCTCCTCTCCCCAGCAGTTCAAAGTCCTGTGTGACATCTCCAGCACACAGCTCCTCCTGGACGTTACCCCAAAATCGTTCTGAATCCAAGGGAGCAGGGGAAGGGACAGTGAGCCCCTAGTATCCAGGTGAAGTGAATAAAATTATCTCTTCTGGACTGATCCAGCAACTAAGGAGGCCAGAAGGACACACGTGTCTCCTGGAGCCAAGAGCTTTACTCCAAGAGCTGAGCTGCTGTCATATGCAGCTCAGGGACATCCAGGAGCCAGGGTGAGCTATTAAAATACAATTTATTGGTACAAATCAGACATCAAGAAACAAACTTGGTTTTAGAAAGAGCTGTCTTGTTCTGCACAGATGGATTGGAAACGAACTGTCCTGTGACAGTAGTGGTTGGCAATGCTGGCAGACAGACTGAGTAAACAGGTGTAGGGTGAGTAGAGCAGGGAAGAGACTGTTCTGCGGCTGGACTCCTGCCCTTGAGGGGGCCTCAGAGTCAGTTAAAAGTCCTCAAAGAGAAGCAGGACACAGTTAGAGATATCTGTACTATGTAGCTGGGGCTCCCAGTGCAGGAGTTCCCCCAGGCATTCAAGACTTGGGGCAAACAGATCTGGGTGAGGGCAGGGAGGGGATGGAGGAGGACTGTCAACTGTGTTGGTGCCCCTCCAATGGCTGGGAGCTATCATTCAAATTGTGTTGCCTTGAGCTAGAGTTACCCAGCAGAGCCTCACCTTATGCATCTTTCAGTTGCTTAAGCAATGTGTACGTTCCAAGCCCTGCTGCTCCCGGAGCACAGACTGGCTGAGTCCCAAACCCTGGCTGTGTCCCAGACCTTGGGTCTCCAGCCTTGCAAGAGTTGGTTCAGGGTTTGAAGGGAAGTGTCTGTAATGACTCAGCTTTGCACGCACTTCCCAGAGAAGACAGGTGCCCATGGCTGCTCTGGACATGCAACACATGAATCTCAAGGGCAAAGCAATAGCCACTGCCCTAGCAGAATGGTAAGGCCTGACTGAACCAGCCTTGGTCTGTGTACATTTTCCGTGTCTGCTGGGACAGAAATACAGGCATGCAGCTCAGTACATTCACACAGCCAGACAAGACAAAAAAGTGACAACACGGATGGCCCATAAGGGTGCACAGGAATGGGGAAACTCAGGGCAGATTTGTTTAAATCTGGTCATATGGACCCCAAATGGTACCTTCTGCCAATACAGCTCTGCAGGACAGTATAGGATAAATACCCTATGGTTCCACATCACTATCACTTTTCAGCCTCTTGCTCCTTAAATCTTTGCCCTACCGTCTGTTGAGCCACTATCATGGAAGCTCCAACAGGTCCTGAGTTGTCCAGCTGTGTTCTGCAGGTGGACCTAGAAGTTGAAATAATGCAAGTAATTCCCAGGACATTGGGAAGGGCCATCCAGGCTCAGCACTGATTGCTATTTCAAGTCGTTGTTGATAACCACACTGTCATGCATGTCACAGTAAGTTGTCATCTTCTTCCTCTTGCCAAAGGTGGAGAAGCTGTTCTTGTTCTCCCGACCCAGGAAGAGGGGCCCATCTTTGCTGGAAAGTAGAGTTGGGGTGCCAGGAATGTAGACATTGTGTTGATAATCCAGAGCTGCAATGTGCCCAGGGTACAAGGGACCATACTGGGGTGTCCAGATGCTGCTAGCGCCTGCTGAAGCCTTCTGAAATTCTGAAGGAAAGATGAAAGCAAGACTGGTCTAAGGGGGATCATATCCATAGTTCATAGTGAAACAATCACAAACATGTCCCAGGGTACAAGCCTGTTGACATATGTCACCAACCTCCCTTCTGGAGACTGGACAGCCTTTCCATCCCACAAAATTCTACTACTGCTAGGCATGTGTCCCCTCACTTGCACCTCCACCAAGCAACACGTGATTCAAATCTTTCCAGCCTCAGGCCCCAGCACTAACCAGACACAGGGGTCACCAACGTGCACAGCCTCTCATGCTCTTTCTGGAGGGCTCTGCGGATTTCTCCCATGTCCTCCAGGCTCTGGGAACTAAAGAGAAGACACTGGTTCACAGCTTTGTTGCAGATAACCTCTCCATCCCTGCATCCACCTTCCACCCACTCCCTCTGTTCTTGCAGTGCTGGATTTGGTACCTCTTTAGGGCAGGTCGCTGTGTGCTTGGAGGAAGCCAGTCCATGTTGGGCTGCTTGATCTGGAAAACACAGGGAAGGACAAGGCCAGTTATTGGGACCCTCAATCAGACCAGTGCTGTCAGCACAAGGCTCCAGCAGACTGGGATGCAGGACATCATCTCCCTTTCCCCATGCTCTTTGTTAACAACTGAGCAGTACCTTCCCTTTTTGGGGAAACTGAGGCACTGCTGAACCGGCCTGTTCACTTCTGGACTTTCCCCACCCTCCTGAAACACTGGAGTTGTCTGAGCCTTGCTCTTTGTTTCTTAATTGCCAAGGCAGATTGCCAAGGTCTTCAGGGGAGAGAGAGAGAGAGGGGCTTTCCCTATTTAGCTCAGTATTAAAAAGCTTATTTTTTTTTTTTGGAGCTGCAATGACAACACAACCTAGGTGAGAGATGCAGAAATTGGCTGAAAACCAAGTGTCTTTGGGGTGAGGTAGCAAACACCTGAGGGAAAATCCCATTAACATATTAAAGAAGTGAGTCCAGCAGTGCCAGGAGGCATGTGGGGAAAGCCTCCTGGCAGCAAGTCTTGGGCTCTCCTTGGAAGAGCTGTTTTATTAAAAGTCAAATGTAAGTGGATTAAACGCCTCATCACTCTCCATCCTTGTAATCGTGTTTTGGAAAGAGTCTCTCATTGGGAAAATTAGACGCCCCTCATTTCAATACCTAACAAACGTTGACATCAAAATCCCACCCAAACAACCCCACTCCCTCCTTACTGGCACACTCTGTCATGGCACAGTGGCCAGGCTTGGGTGCCAGAATTGGGGGCACAAGTGGTGCCACAGGGGACAGATCAGCCGTGGGTGCAGCAATGGGACATTGCAGATCGCTGCTAGCAAAGGCTAGGTAGAGCTGCTGCAATGCTCAGACTGTCCCAGTGTGAATTGCTCACCCACATGAAGGAGAGGCTGCCACCCTCACCGTCCTACCTCCCATGGGACACCAGAGCATCTCTCTGTTGCCTCTAACAGATGCAAAAAGCAGTGATAAGGGATTTCCTCTTGCCTCAGCTGAGCCTGACTCTCCCCTGGTAATTAGACCCTTTGGGAAGCTCAATGGAGAGTTTCCTGCTGCCTGACGGCTCCTAATTCCCTCACTGATCAAAGGCACTGGTTATTCTCTGGGAAAAGCCATGCCTGTTTTTTCTCATGGCAGCAGCTGAAGGAAGAGGCTGGGGGGTGGGGGGGTGCATGGAGCACCAGTAAGTGTTGCTGGGAGTGGCATTACCTGCTTAGAGACTTGGAGATTCTGGCCTGGCTGAGAGCGTTTCCCAGGGTCCTTCTCGTTGTTCCGGAGGGGACTGCAGGGTTTGAGGAACATGAAGTCACTCTGGGCTGACTCAGGACCAAGGCAGACCTTGTAGCAGTACCCTGGGGGTCCACCCCCAGGCACATCGAGGCAAGTGGCAGCCGTGGTCCCTGCAGGGGGCTGTGCCGTCAGGTTGGATGACTTCAGGCCATCAGAAGGAGGTCTGGACACAGGACAGCAGTGGCAGCGGGGCAGTGAGCAGCCATCATCTTGGTGAGAGCGCCAGTTTCCACGGCACCGAATGGCTGTGAGGATGAGGATGGCAAGGAGGAAGGTGAAGGAGATGGAGCCCAGGGAGACAAGGAGATAGAGAGTGAGTGGGGAGGATGAGGAAGCCTCTGGTGGGAGGCTGAACTCACTGAAGTCAGAGAGAGTCTGAGGCATGCTCTCCACTACTGAAAGGAGAAGGGACATGGTGGCAGAGAGAGCTGGCTGCCCACCGTCCTGCACCTGCACCACGAGCCGCTGCCGGGTTGCATCCTGCTCCAGAAAGGAGCGCAGGGTGCGCAGCTCACCCGTGTCTGGTGCCACACTGAAAAGGGTGAAGTCAGTGGCCTGGAGGAGCTGGTAGGAGAGTCGGGAGTTCAGCCCTGCATCTGCATCCACTGCTGACACTGTGCCCACAAGATAGCCAGGCCTGGCTGATCGTGGCACCAGCTCAGTGGCCACAGAACCATTGCGTGGCAAGGGAGAAACAATGACTGGAGCATTGTCGTTCTGGTCCAGCACAAAGATGTGGACAGTGACGTTGGCGCTGAGTGGTGGGAAACCTGCATCCTGTGCTTGCACCTGGATCTGGAAGCTGCGGATCTGCTCATAATCAAGGGAGCGCAGAGCATACATGTGCCCACTGTCTGAGTTGATAGACACGTAGGTGCCCACAGGCATGCCATGGATGTGTCCATCAGCAATGGAGTAGGACAGGTAGGCATTTTGTTGGCAGTCAGGGTCCAATGCACTGACGGAGCAGATGGAAGCACCTGGTGCATTGTTTTCCATCACATAGATGCTGTAGGATGGCTGGAGGAAGCGTGGAGCGTTGTCATTCACATCAGACACTGGGACGGTGAGTGTGCTGCGGGTGAGTAGGGCTGGGGAGCCCATGTCCTGTGCTGTGATGCTTATGTTGTACTCGGGCACAACCTCTCGGTCCAGCGCCTGTGTGGTGACAAGCGTGTAATAGTTGGGAAAGGAAGACCGAAGCTCAAAGGGCACATCAGGGCCAACCTCACAGCTCACATGCCCATTGTCCCCAGAGTCCCGGTCCAGAACACTGATGACAGCAATAACAGTGCCTGGTGGAGCATCCTCCAGCACAGGTGTGGACACAGAAGTAAGGGTTACCTCTGGCGCGTTGTCGTTCACATCAAGGAGGTGCACAAGCACCCGGCAGTGCACAGCCACAGCAGAGGGTCCACGGTCCTTGGCTTGCACATAAAGCTCATGGAGACTTGCCCGCTCGTAGTCCAGGTTCCCCTTCAGCAGCACCTGCCCACTCCGGGGCTCTATGTGGAAGAGCTCTCGGACACGCAGTGGCGCATGACCACTGAAGGAATATTCGATCTCCCCATTAGGTCCCTCATCCAGGTCAGTGGCATTGAGCTGGATGACCAGGGTGCCAACAGGAGCATCCTCAGGAAGGCTTACACCATACGAGGGCTGGTCAAAGATGGGCACGTTGTCATTTGCATCCAGCACCGTGATGAGGATGTGAGCTGTGCCTGAGCGCTCAGGAACACCACCATCAAGAGCAGTGAGCAGCACCCGGTGCATGCGTTGCTGCTCACGGTCAAGGGCACGCTCCAGCACCAGCTCAGCAAACTTACTAGCATCACTACGTGTCTGCACCTCGAGTGAAAAAAACCCATTGGGGCTGAGTCGGTAGGTGTGCACCGAATTGGTACCCACATCAGGATCCTGAGCACTCTCCAGTGGGAAGCGGGCACCAATCACAGCAGACTCAGCCACCTCCAGTACATACTCTTGCCAGGGGAAGGTGGGCGCATGGTCATTGATGTCCAGCACCTCTACCTCAACACGGTAGAGCTCCAGTGGGTTCTCAACAAGGAGTTGCAGGTGGAGTAGGCAGGCTCCTTTGGCCTCACACACCTCTTCCCGGTCAATGCGCTCATTCACAAAGAGGATCCCATTCTCCAGGTTTACCTCCAGGTGCTGCCTGGCCCCAGCCCGTGAAACAATGCGGAACCGCCGTGCTGACAAGGTGGACACGTCCAGCCCCAGGTCCTCGCCCAGGTTGGCCACAAAGGCTCCATGCTCCAACTCCTCGGGCACAGCATAGCGCAGCTGCCCACCTGCCTGGCGCGGGGCAGGGTGTCCAGACAGCAGGAGGAAGAGGAGGGAGGGGAAGAAGAGCTGCCCCAGCCTGAAGCCTGCTCCAACACCCATGGCCTTGCAGTTCTCCCAGGGGTGCAGGATCACACGTCCCTCCTTGCCCCTTGCACTTCCGAGGAATTTTGGGCTCACGGGAACTGCGGGGAGAGTACCCTGCCCCGAGCTGAGGTGTTGGGGAGTCACTGGTGGCTGCTTAACCCTTTCCCAGCTGGCCCCAGGGAGGCGATGCAAACTGAACTCTCAGTGCCACACACCAAACGCAGTCTGCCAGAGCGAGACACACCTGGAGAAGGGACTCGCCCTGGAGAGGTCCCGTTAACGGCTGTGGGAGCTCCGTGGAGCCCGATCGTTGCCCAGGACACCGGTATTCCCCCGCAGATGCTGCACTCGTCCCCGCCGTAGATTAAGAGGAGCCTGGATCGCAGCGGCTGCCAAACCCCCCCTCCCCATGCTGGTCCTAACCTTTACCAGATGGTTAAGCCCCTCCAGACTTGATTACATTTTCCTGCACACCGTTTTCCTTGTAATGCTGAGTTTTTAATTACCGGAGCAGGGGGGGATTACAGCCCCGGATAAAGCTGAGCCCATCAGCGCAGAGGCACAGAGACACCCCCCGCG
>JAOXOE010000765.1:182533-210386 GCA_028565055.1 Phoeniculus purpureus
TCTAGGTGATCCTGCTCTGGCAGGGGGATTGGACTAGGTGATCTTTCAAGGTCCCTTCCAATCCCTAATGATTCTATCATTCTATGATTCTAATTTGCATACTAGTTGAAATAGCCAGATTTCACTTAAGACATCCCAGCATTCTGGTTGTATTAGATGGTTCAAATATGAAAAAAAATTTCTAAAAACACGGTGACGTGCCAGACTCAGTCTTCAGAAGACACAGTGAGTCTCTGCAATGTCTATTCTACTAGTGCGATCCAGCCCCTTTTTAAACAACTACAGAAAAAGCACCTCCTTTCTCCCAGGAGAGTTTTTGTCTCTTTTCTGTCAGATATCCATACTGGAACGCTTATCTTCAGACATTTGGCTTTTGTCTACCAAGTCATGCAGCATTCAGTCCTCCTGCAGTTAGCCACTGCAACAAAGCCAGCACTGGCAAACGTAATCTGTGTCAGGAAAGGCAAATCAGAGACGTAGCGCAGCTCTTGGTTCATTCTGACAGAAGCAAACGCTGCGAATGGTCAGGCACTGGAAGGGGCTTCCCAAGGAGGCGGTTGAGTTGCCATTCCTGGATGTGTTTAAAGATCGTTTGGATGAGGTATTGAAGGTTATTGGTTTAGGGGTGAACTTGTAAGGTAGGGTAGATGGTTTGACTTGATAATCCCAGGGGTCTTTCCCAACCAGAGTGATTGTGTGAAAACAGCTGTGTGACCGCTGGAGAAAAATGAATGAATCAGGGTGGTCTGTACGCAGGAAAATGCAAACAACCAAAAGAAAAAAAATTAAAATCTAAAAATAACCAAATGTTACAGAATCTTGTAAGGATCTTTATGCCAGAGTTTTGCCGGAGGCGTTGGGGAGAACTACTTTGTGATGAGCACAAAACAACGACATCTCCCCCTGTTTATGAATATTTTACAATCACAGAATGATTTGGGCTGGAAGCGACCTTTGAAGGTCGTCTAGTCTAACCTTCCCACATTTAGCAGGAACATGTTTAACCAGATGCTTAACACCTCTAACCACTGTTCCAGTCCTCTAAGAACTTTTGTGGCCCTCTGCAGTGGAGAACTGTTGGATTAGTGACCAAATAAATAAATGTACTTACTTGCACACTGGCACAAAGGAACCGCTCCACCCCCGAATCTTCTTTTTTCCCCTTGGCTACCCTTTAAAACTGAATCGAGGATTCTCTTTCTCAAGTAGGATCTTTTCCATTTCCAGTAAAGCAAGACTGGTAGCAAAAGACAACTCTAAATAGACCACATGAGGCCGTTGATGGTTCATGCTTTGAGATATGAATTCTTTTATTAGAGCTTTACCTTCTGTGATGTTTTAAGACTTGCTGCAGGTTCTTAAAAACGAATAGGAATTGTCAGATTCTGATCTGTCAGCAGTTTGGGAACTTAAAACATCCAGGACATGTCTCAAGAAATCCAGCTGTTCTCTTTGATCCTAGATTAAAGGGCCTGTTAGATATTTTAGAGCTATGTAGTTTCTTACACAGTTCCAATTAATGCGACGCTTGAGCTTTATTCTGTGAATGTACAATACTGTAGAAAACTCCTTGGAATTCCCTCATCTGCTAGGTTCTGCTTAAAAATACATGTATTGGTTTTATAGCAACATCCTCGACCACATTTAACACTCCATTTATACCCTTAAGTTTAGCAATTCACAGAGCTTTAGCTTCACAGATTCTTATCAATAAGTCCCAAAATGCATGCATGGCTTGATTTAAGAAAGATATTTTACTTGTGTTTCATACACAAAAAACTGATAACAGTGGCTTAAAAAATTAACACTACTCCACTTTTCCACAAGTGTACAAAAAAGAAATAATGAATTTACATTCAACGGTAAAGCTTAAAGTTCACTCTAATAATAGTTGCATTGACATTCACATACACAAGCACAGAATAAATATTTCAGGATCCTTATAAGAGCATATAGCATACATACAGTACTTGAATTTTACATAATGAGTGTTAGTAGGGTCAGAAATTCATAATCTCATAGAAAAGTAAAACTAAAGTCAGAAAAAGGTTGTGTGGGAGGTAACACCAAGGTACTTGCACAGAGCTAGCAGGTTATTAAATCCATTTCTGTGAGGAGTTTGCTTCTGCTTCTTCTTATTAGGACAGTTTGTTTGCAAAGGTGTATTCAAAGTGCAGATTAATGTAGAGAAAGAAAAAAAGAGAGAAGGTATTCTTGTATTTATTAATACATGCAAGAGGCAGCCCTCAAGTCACCCAACAGAATAAAGCTGTTATTGGCAAGTGGCCGATATAATGGAGATGTTTCAGGCAATTTTTCTAAAGCACTTTAGTAGCAGCAGTTTTAATTCATAATGGCTCTAGATTGACTTCTGTTTGGGTTAAAGGGCATCATATTTCTTTAACATTTACAGCTATATTTCTTTATAAATAAATATCTCAAATAACAAATAGCATAGTTAACTTTGTTTTTCTCTCTCTTTTGCATAAGTGTCGTGGAAAAACTCTGACCTTTTCAGAGACATAATGTGCAAAGTAACGTTAGAGTGGAAACAGGGACACAGAGCATCACAGTTACATTCCTGGGATGTCAGCCCAGCCCTTCCTACACTCTGAGGGCTGGCATTGCCAGGGTAATGCAGGGCTTGGAGGGACAATTTTCCCAATGGCTTGCTTGGTAAGAGATAAAATTTATGCTGTCTTAAAGAGCTGTAAATGTGAGGGGGCTTGGGTTGGGTGGGTTTTTTTTTGCAGGAGTGTGTACAATACGTCATATGTAGGAGTCAGTATTTCCACACTGTGACTTCTCAAGAACTGAAAAGTCTGGTCATCTCTTTTCAGACATTTCCTACCCAGCCTGAACATCTTGGAATATCTGTGTTCACTAGGCGTTTCCTCTGCATATTTACCAGCTCTTCTTGCATTTTATAACCTGATCTCGTATTGCCTAGCTGACATCTGCACAAGAATATTTCCAATCAGATAGAGGGTGCACAACATTAAAACTTTTAAACCTGTCCTGTAAGTGTCATCAAGACAGGAGCACAGGAACCACAGTGCAGAGTCCAACCTCTCACTGGCTGTACTGTGAAGATTCTCCTTTTCGGCGTAGGAGAAAGGAAACTTGTGTCTGCTTTTTAGATTCTGAAAACAAGCCAGAGTGGAGAAAAAGAGTTAACACCAGACTTAATAAAGCTTTTTTAAGACAAAACCTGTTAAGCATTTTAGACAGACACTGTGAATTTCCTGCTGATTTTTCTCAAGTCTGTACACACAGGAAATTTGTTAACAGTAGGAAGAAACTGGGAGTTGCTACATAGGAGAAATCTGCCTTTATTACAAAAACTGGCTAAGTGGGTTCCTTCAGTATAAACCCCTCACTGG
The DNA here is from genome assembly GCA_028565055.1 of Phoeniculus purpureus. NCBI lineage: Eukaryota > Metazoa > Chordata > Aves > Bucerotiformes > Phoeniculidae > Phoeniculus > Phoeniculus purpureus. Next base: position 185,917 of record JAOXOE010000765.1, read on the forward strand.
TCACTGTTCTCAGTGGTGCTGTTGCCCTTTTCCTTTTTCTCCTGAGTCTTGTTTCCCTTCTTCTTTTTCTTCTTTTTCTTCGTCTCTTCCTTCTTGCCAAAGGTTATGAAGTCACTTTTGTCAATTTGGCTGTTTGGTGCCTCCTGCCGGATGGAGATGATTGCGGGAGATCCTGGGATAATGAATTTGTCTGGCAACTCACCAGGACCACCTTGTTTGGGATTGCCGGGTCCAAACTTAAAGGTCCAGCTGTTGCTATTCACACCGGCTCCCACTGGGGGGGACACCTCTCCTGCCTCATGTTCTGAAAAAGTCAAAACAGCAAGAAAAGCTTGAAGCACATTTAAATACAAGCACTCAGCGAGCATCAGTTTCCTATTTTAAAGTCACGGCTTTACGTCAGCTCCTGGTTGCCCAGCTGCTCATCTAGGTGTTACTGACTGGCTCTTCTCCAGGTTGCTCAGTGCAACTCTACACTGACTCACTTCACATATTGCTGGGCCCAACATGCTCTGGATCCCCTGCTGTGCCTTGAAATACAAGAAGAGAAAAATACTCTATTTTTCTTTTTAATTTGAAGTGCATGGAATAAAGGATCACTGTGATGCAGCCCACTGCAGTGTTTTATAGCACGAAATACAAGCATGTGCATGGCACAGGGGTATGATTGAGGGTGTCAAGTCTTTTGGGATAGGGTTAGAGGAGGGTCCAGGACAGGGAGAGTCAGCCTCAGTAGTATGCACATTCATGCTAGATGTCTTAGTAAACCATCCCGCCAGCTGTGTCCAGGATTCCTTGTGTAAGGAATGAGTTGGTGTATCCAGAGAGGAGGCTGAGAGCCAACTAGCATGTATTGATGTGTGTATGTACACACTTCAGGGTGCAGAATCTGACCTCAGGTATATTCAGTCTTCTTCAGGGTGAATCTCTAACAACCTGTTACCTTTGGCACGAAATGGGGTGACTCTTGTAAGAGTGCTTTAAAACTTTGCTAAACTATGAACTTAGAAGGAAAATGAGAAATTGTAAAGGGCTGGTGCCAAGCTATCAAGAATGGCTCAAAAATAAAGAATACTGCAGTGAGTTCTCGAAATCAGAAAAGTCCTCACTATTCTGATTCTTTTTGACTGTACTAACCAAACATAAAGGTTGAAAAACACTAGACTGGTGGCTAACTCTTGGTTCATTGAACTGGTGTGCTAGAATGGTAGGTCAGTATCTTATTTTGGCAAATATAAAGCAGAAATCTTAAAACCTGGCTCTTTCCTTTTTTTTTTTTAAAATGGTGAGAATGCTTTGGCATTTACATGAGTCCAAATTTTTAACAGGAACGTTGTACTGTTTCATTTTAAGTGTTTTAAGGATTGTGATCAGCAGAAAGCTGGATGCTTATGATGAAAACGCTCTCATCTACATTCTAAATGTGCAGTGCCACGTGCACAGGTCCTGCCACACTTGTAACACTCCCAGCCACACGCAAATTGCTGCAATTCCACACAAGCAGTGCCAGTACCACTGGTCTGATTAAGTCTCACCGTAATGTACTTTGCATCAGAGCTGTGCTATTGAATATGTAGAAATGTTTGGGGCAAAGAAGGAGATGGGATCTACAGTACTACAAGGAAGGGTAGGAAAACCAGTGGGAGGAACTTCATATCCTTTGGAAGAGGAGGCAAGGATGTAGAAAGGAGGAGAAGAAACAAAGAAGTCCTAAGTCTCCCACTGGTGAAAGAGGGCAGGAAGAGAAATCAAAGCAGACAATCTAGAGTGAGATCTCCAACTCTTTGCCAGACCAGAAGATGCCATTCAGTAAACCTCAGCTACTGAGTGCTCTGTACACCCGTAACAGTAATGACGAATACTGCATTGACTTTTAATTTCCTTGAACTAACATTTCCTGTACTTACTATTTTATGATTCTTCATCCCGTGTAATATTCTTTGTAGTTTTCTATTTTATGAAACGTATGTCATGTAAGCAAGTATAATGCTCTGCCTGTTTGAAAGCTACAGACCTTCTGCTCTTTGCAGATCTTTCTGTTGCCTGGCAGCAGAATAAGCACCGCTGGAAAGCACGATTCTCTCTTAAGCTTTTCCCTGCTTATGCAGCACATCCCTGACGCAGAGCCAAATGAATGAGTATACAGGACACACTAGAACTGTCTCTGAGACCACCTATGAACCGGTTTGGCACATGGAACCTTTGTAAAGGAGGTGATATGACTGCTTTTACAATGTGATGTCTAATCAAGAATTGTAAGAGCCTGGACATTTCTTTATTCCCCCTGAGACTGTATTTAATGATAAAGAAGATCTTACTTTGACTTTACATTTTTTCCAGGAGCTGCTAAAGTTGTTCTAGTGCCCTTAGCCTCCCTTGTTTCAAGCAAGTTTTTGAAGTTATTATTACTGTTGAAGTTTCTATATTTTATCAGTTTCTACATTTTATACAGATTTACTTCTGTAAATCTCCCATAATCTTAGTTATCAACTTCAGATTTTTTACATCATTGATAATAACAATGTCCTAGCCAGCTCTTTCACACTAAGTGCATTAACACAACCTAGCTTTCGTTTCTGCTTAATCAGGTATTCTGGACAGGTACTTTTTATATGACTTTTGTTTCTTTGAGACACTAAATTACGAAGTGGAATGTTGAGTGCCTTGGACTTCTTCCAAATCAGTAATCAGTTGTCTTTCTCCAGCAATACAACAATGTGAGCTTTCATACGGTACATAATAAATTAAGCCCTATTTAACAAATAAATCCTTTCTCCTTCTGAGCAAGCCCATGCAATGTTCATTCCAAACAACACTGGCCCAGACCAAATGCTTTTTTCCTGATCCTGCCAGGAGAATAAAACAGCTGAAGGTGACCTCAAATCCACTTTTGAACAATCCTTGCTCTGGTTGGGAAAAGCAGCTACAAGGGTAGCAGTAACTAGCCCCCAGACTGCTTTGAAGTGTACTCCCGTGGACCACAGTGTGACCACAGCGCAACTGAAGCGATCTGGTGTGTGCTTGTGCTGATCTAACATGAGCATACTAGGCTGAACACAGAACACAAGACTATGACAGTGACTGACTTTATATTATCCATTTTACCACATAAATACGTGACACGCAAGAATAGAGGGTATCCTTAAGGTACAGTATCTCTTGCATGGAAACTCAAACAGGGGGCACATATACCACTGCATTACTGAAATCTAATTCAGAAGAGGATACAGAGCCTTTAATCTGGTTCTGCCTAGACAAATCCACTCACCAGATGAAGTCACATTTATCACAGAGCCATCTAACATAATGTACCCAAACACAACAAACCCATCTTACCTACCCTGGAATCATGGCTCTGTCAACTTCAAATCTAAGGGGGTTTGCTTACATTTCTCTGTGTTTTTTTTCTCCCAGCCCCTGAATATGTTTGTTGTCCTTATGAACTAAGCATTTTAATACTCTGTAGTGCTTACTAAGCCAAAGGAAACTAATTATCCTTACAGCTCTGCGGAGAGCTCACACACAAAAAGACAGACAGAACTTACGAGTCAATGGTCACCATTTCCTAGGAGTGGGGCTTCAACTGTCTCCCCAGGAAATGTCTCTTCTGCGTGATTTACCTGCTAACATGCGTGTTTATCTGTACTGGCAGGCTAGAAGGTCACAGTTCAGCTGCACTAACAATGTTGTATGTTTAGACATTTCAGATGAAGGATAAATGTCACTTACCACACTTTCCAAAGCTTCCTTCGACAGCTCTGCTGCTTTCTTATCAGCAGGAATTTAACAACAAAAACTTTCCACTTCGATGCTATTTCATGTTTAACAGGATTAGTGGTCCTTATCTTGCATGTTTTCTGTGTCTAATTGAGTGCTTTAAGTTTGTTTATTAGTACAAACTAAGTTTGTATTAAGTTTCTTAGAGACAAATCCAAATGAAGCAAATCTGCCAGACATATTTATAACACACAGTTTAAAACATTACACTTCTTCCTACAGCCACATAGGGTTGGGGTTTAGTTGTTCCTATGTAAAAGTGTGGAGCCTGGCTATTTCCTCGTGTCACACAAAGGGTTACTTTGGAGACTCCTTCACTTTATTCTCAAGGAACAGGGCAGTCTTCGTGTTCAATGACCAAATTATTCATCTTTACAATGCGCGCGTGCAGCAAACCCAAAATCTAGGCTGCACCTGCAGCTCCTGATGCTTCTTTGTCTGTGTGCCTGCCTGCTAAATTGGGAGATGAACTTTTCACCCCTTCCATTTGCTTGTACTACCACCAAAATACAAGCGTCTCAGTGGACTTTAAATGGAACCTAGAGCAACAGAGACTCTGCAGTTGAGCAGATCATACATGTAGTTGGGAGGAAAAGACTTCTAGGTTGTCTTCCAAAATAATTTTTCTATCCAGTGGCTCTGTCTGAAAAACACAGGCAGACACACAAACAAAAACCCCACACATACTAAAATTGCCTCTCTGAAATCTTGAAGCCACAGGACACCTAGTTACCTTTTTTTTCTCCTGCAGAGGCATTTACAGGGCTTACGCTGTAGCCTTCTACCTCTTACAAGACTTGAAAAACATACAAACCTCACTCAACAGGCACTTGTTCAGCAAGTTCTAATTACTCTGAAAGTACCTTCTATCCTACACATTGTCAGATAGAAAGTGTCATAGGCTCCAAGATCCCATACAGAGAGCAGGCAGCAGGTGAGTGGCATCACCTCACTGAGTGCAAAGTTTCTTGCTCACACATGCTCCAGGCAGTCCAGATCTCAGCACACAGGTTTTTCAGGGGTATATCACTCGCCCTGTGCTCTGTGCAGGGAGCCCAGGCACCTACTATAAGGAACAGGGTCCCTAAATTTTAGTTTGCAATAGCTGTAGGCACCCCAATTTTTTTATTAGATGTAATCCACAGAGTAAGGTGTTAATTTTCTACATTCAGTCACCAAAACAGTAGTCATCCAGTCTGAACTGCCTAATTTAGTTCTTGCTGCAGCCCATAGAGACAGGCACCCTCAGAAGGCAGTTTGGCCCACCTAGCTTAAATGCCTGCTTTCAGATCCACTGCATGTTCTTTGGTCCTCTCCCCTTGCTGCTGGAGCTGTGTTGCCTTTGTTTCTTTAATGACAGATAAAGCCCAGAGAGCCAATTTGATCTAGCAGCTAACTTTTGGGTGGCTAAAGCAAGAGGATCTGAACTCCACTCTCCAGAGCAAACTAAGTGGCATCACGGCTTGCCAGAGTCTCTGAAAAAACCCAGAAGTTTGAAACTAATCCCTTTAACGGTGACAGTCACAAAAATCCTGTGCAATTATTTGCAAGATGAGGCCACTTCCCCAGCCCTAATCCCCTCTTGGGGTTTTCATCTAGGCAGAGAGCAAGAAAGTTCAGCCATATGGTGAAGGCTGCAACATTTCCACCTCTTAAAGGGCCATGTTTTAGTTATGACAGCAGCAACACCAGTACAGTTTAGGTCTTGAGTGACACTCCGCTGCAAAACTCCGAAGCACAGGTCTGTCACTGGGATTTGCAGGGCTGTCTTTCCAGATGCGGTATTTGCAAATTCACTCAGCTGAAAGGTTGGCTTTCATCAGCTTGTAAAACCATCCGAGCTGATACACAGCTGAGACAAAGTCGAAATGCTGAGCGATGGGTACAAACAGTCTGAAATTGAGATGTCTTCTCAGTTTGGGGCAAAACGCTGCTCACAGAATGCGAGCACTCAGCCTACAAATCGGTACCCCACCAGGACTGGACTAAGATTGCAGTTTCAACCCCACTGACATTTTTCTCTCTTTTGGAGAAGCTACATAATTTTTTCCTGTCCCTGCACAGCCCCAGAGCTTCAATCTGGTGTTTGCTAGGAACAGGTGGTGCTCACTTTCCATAATGCGAGCTGGCCGTATATTCTGAGTGTCATGTACATCTTCTCTACCTCCTATGCCTCTGCTGCTTTCCTACAGAACCTTTGTCAGAAGAAGGCTAACTCGTGTCAGAACAGATGTGCCCCTGCTCAAGGGAGAGTAGGGGAAAGCATTTCTGTGCAGCTCTGTCTCCCTGCAGAGACATCTTGACTGTCTGACGTGCTCAGCCAAGACAGCAGCTTGCTTTCACTCTGTTTCACCTCTTCCCACTCACCACTTTCTCCCTGTCTTTAAAAATCTGGTGGCTCATGGACTCAGGAGACCATTTAGATAAAAAGTTTTCAATCAAACCACCCACTATTATTATTAAGTTTAAAGGAAAACTGTTTTAAATCTTTTTTTTTTCTAAGCACCAGAACATTCCAACAAAAGCCACCATGAGACTCTATGATTAATCACAGACCCTTCTGTCCGCAGGTCAGAGTAGCAAAACACATTAATTAAATGAATTTATTTAAAACTGAGGTCACGCAATAAGCAGGAAACGAATTGCAGAGAAAGCTAGTCATTAACCTGATTTCTCTTTTCCCTGCCTCCTCCACTGATGCTGTACTGACTGCAGCTTCTGCCTCTGGCAGGCTTAATGAATATTCACTGCTATAAAGAGTCTGACATTCTGCACTGATTCTGAAACAGCACATCAAATGCAAACAGCGTGCACTGAAAAACCCTCTCTGTGTCATTTGGAGGATCTCTGCAGACATCCTGGCTTCACTGATCATCCCTAAGCCTTCTTGGGATTAAAATGCCCATTTAATCTTTTTTTTAAAAAAATCCAAAACCTCAAACAAAACTACAACCAACGGAATAACGAAGAAATCAAATAAAAATCCATCATCAGCGTGATTAAATGAGATACTGGACTGAAAGAGAAATTCTTCAGTCAGAATGAAGTGGAATCATTTTAACTACCAAAACCATCCCAACCATCTCTAAGGACTACGTCAATCCAGAGTCTTAAAGGAAAAGCAAAGAAATAATTCTCAGTCTTCGTCCTTCCATTTTATTTGACCTATTCTGCACTAATGATTCAGAGACAGGATGAATGAACAAAATGAAAACTTATCTCCACCAAGAACCTGTGGCTTTAATCCACTGCTTGCGTGTAAAACCAGTAACATGAAACACGGTAATTACAGAACATAGGCTGTGGGAGAACCATAACACCCCCCCACTGCTCTAACATCCAGACATAAAGCAGGGGGTGGCCACAGAGGTCACTTCCAGCTCAGTCTCAGGTTGCTGTCCATGCTGTAAATAAAACTGAATTTAAAGAGATTATTTATCTCATTGTAAGAGAAGAGTCTTACGTGGCTGCGCATTACAGGAAATATCTCAGCTGCCAAGCAGCTCTGCCAGCATCCTCTGAGATAAGTGAAAGCAAAAACTGGGTTGCTCACTACCACAGCCTGCAGTGGCCAGAGCACTGCAAAGGCTAAATAGCTTCTGGAAACTGCTGAAGAAGCAAACAAGTCATGGTGCCTGCAGTTTTAATTTTCACTAAAAGAGGCTTTTCCACAAAAAAAGAAAAATCACAAACTTCATCAACCTTCTCAGGTAATATCCTTCTAGTGCTGTAGTGTTGTGCCCAGTCCTGTCCCACACATCAATTTTTTCTTGGAAAGCTCCTGTTAGTACTTGCTCAGCACAAGCTTTAACCTTTTCCTCAGCAGACTGAGGACTAATCTGCTGCATCATCAAGACAGCATGCACACCCATCCAGGATGCTCCTATCATCTTTCCAGCTCTAATCAGACTCTGCAGGATGCAGCACATGAATACGTGTCACAAGCAGTTGTTAGTGAGAGACTACTGCAACATAAGGGGGATGGATTTTTATTCAGATATTTCACTATGTCTGCAGGCCCACAGTGATTGTTTTTAAGAGCTCATAGCTGAAAACCACCAAAGAAGTCAAAAAACCCCCAAAGAACAAAAAACCCAGATTCATCTTATAAATGGATTGCAAATACACTGTGGAAGTTATGGTACCACTAGTTCTTCCCTTGCTTAAATGCAAACTGCAAGGCAAAGGGCAGGAAAACTGGACTTGGTTTTGGGGGAGGGTCTCCTGTGCTCCTCAGTACCTGGGAAGGGAGACGGGAGAGATGCTGTGGGCAGAGACGCCCAGAGGGTGTGCAGTGGGTTAGCATTGCTGCCACCTGCCCCACCTCGATGAAAGAAAAGGCTTTTTCCTTTGCCTTCCCATCAAACCAGGTGCTGCACAGACTCCTTAAATGCCCTAAAGTGCAGTGACAAACACCTACACTGGCTTCTGCTGAGAGCTGGTTTATTAAGGACTGCTAAGTGTCACATCTCACAAAAGTGGATTTTGAGAGAAATCTTTAAAAGCTGGGATGTCTGATTTGGAGATCAAATCTCCCTCTGGATCTGACCAGGAGAGAGGTGGCATTCTGCTTCAGCTGACTGGTGCTGTGTGTGGGTGCTGCCTCTGTTATATAAAGGCATGAAATATTGCAGAGAGCTAATCTCATTGCAGAAGACAAAGCTCTGAACGTCAGGAGGACAGAACAGATCTGTGCACTGCTTAGTCTGTATTACAGAAAGCCAGTTCTGGTTACTGTGTTCTGTCAGATCTAAATAACAAATAATTTCATTCTTACATACGAGCACTTTCATGTGAAAGACAACAGGCGCAGACCATCATAAATCCTACTGGGAAGGTGAAAAGGAGCAGTTCCTGGCTGCTGCTGCAGCCCGTTAGCATCATTCTGTAGAGAGCCAACCCCCTCCCCTGCACTCCCCCTCCCCCGCCATTAGCTATTGAGCTAATGCTAAGAGTACAGACTCGCTCTCTAGCTGGTCGGCTCCTGCCACTGGAGGCCACTCTGCCTCTATGGGGTGATCACAGATCAGCAGCTTGGTCTCCTGTTCTCAGCAAGTGCAGCCACCTTCTGCCTGCGAGCCCCCACTTCGATGGCTGCCTGCTACTGCTCCCCTGCAGAAGGAAAATTTCAGGTTGTGGATCTCAGGTTACCTGAAAGAAGACATCAGATATTTGCCTAGTGTTGGATCTCCTAAACCAGACTAGCTTGATTTTATTTGTACCTGCCTTGATGAGTGAACGCTCCTAAGAGAATCTGGTTGAAATTGGTGTTTCTGCTTACCCTCCACAGAACTGCTCACCAAGTGCCAGCCTCTAAAACTGCAGATAACCTTAACACAGCCCATGTCATTGCGGTGCATCAAGAAACGAGCCCAGCACGGCTGTCAAAACCCAGTGCTGGTAGGCAAAAGAGAATCCCCCCCTTTCTAACTGAGCACAATTAATAGAAAGACGGTAACTATGGAAACTTGAGGCATCAATTTTAGTCTTGCAAAGTAGAACCTAATTTTAACCAACTAATTGGATGCTTGAAGTGGAAATGAAAGAAAACGGGACACATTTATTTTGGTGTCTTTAGAGGCATCTATTTTAAACATGAATGAAAGTGTGAGCTTCACCACTTGGAACAGATGCCATGGTAATGGATGAGGGACACCTAGGAAATGGGCTTAAAAGACAACTTGTTTTTCCTTTCTTCATCATCTATGTTTAGCTTACAGACCTCAGCTATTACTTTTGTGTATGGCTCCCACCCCAGCAGCCCATCCATTGCAATCTCCAGGCCAGCCTGAAGATTTCAGCTTGGATCTTCCTTTCAAAATACAGACCAAGCTTCAGAGGTTGGAAAATCTTGTCTCCCAGAGGCTGAAGGGGGTTCTGTGTTCTGAACCTTACAGCTAGAACCTGTTTCCCTTTGGTTCTGATCACAAATAAAGGCATAATTTTACCAGAATTTTATAGATGAAAGCTGAAACTGGCCATTTCTCTACATGAACCACAAAGGGGAAGAAAGGGTGCTATTACAATTTAGTTTACTTTTGTCATCCCCAAGGGGTTTTAAAAGTAAACCACACCATACGTGCATACAAAACCAATTTACACCTACACTATGGAGGAGTCTGCTTCTCTGGGGAGACTTTTAAGGCTCATCTGGATGCCTTTCTGTTTAACCTGTCTTAGGCTTTATGATCCTGCTTGAGCAGGGGGGGTTGGACGATGACCTCTGGGAGTCCCTTCTAACCCCTAATGATCTGTGTGCTGTCCTTTCACTGACCTGCTCTTGACTAGTTTATCACTGAAGCTCTGCAACCCTCTCCTCCTCCAAAAAGCAATCAACTAATCGATGCCTATTTTGATTCTCACTGATACGGCTACACATGGTTAGACAGAAAGTTGCCCTAAAAGAGGGGTGTTACTTCAATACCTTCCACAGGAAGGGGGCTATTTAAACTTCACAATGGACTCAGGCAGTCACAGCCCTCTTTCCTTTTCACAATATGCACGTCACATTAGCAGCTTCCTATCATCCCCTGTTAGGATCACATCTCATTATTATTCCCTTTTACTGATACGGGATGAATTGAGCTAATATTTCACATCAGCTACAAAGGAATTTTAATTAAATGTGATGAGTAACTGCTAATACAATATGAAAAGCCCCCCGGATAAGCACGCTACACAATTTCTCTAATTTTCTTTAAATACTGTCTGAGAAGAAAATGGAGGTGACCTTGCAAACACTCCCCACCTCCATTCTCCTACTGTTCTGGAGAAACAGATTTTCTCCTTGAAGTGGTTGCAAGGTCCACACTTGCAGGACTTTTTCTTAGGTTGCAGGTAAATCCAGATACTATTATCATTTAGAGTCATCTGGGTCTTTAACCCTTTAAAGTAGATTATTTTGGTACTGAAGAGACGCACCACACTAACTGCCATGAAAGTCCAGACCTCCTGAGAAAGGCTTCAAGCCTTCAACCTGTTTGTCCCTCCCTGAAGCCAAAAGTGTCCTCTCCTAATTGAAAGGACTGTACCTGCTTGAACCACACGATGAAAAGTTTGCATTAAGTTTTGAACAGATGTGTAATTGTGTAGTTCTGCTCAATTTGATAGGTCTGCAGGCAATTCTCCTCTGGCTGGCTGTTAGGAGCCAATTTAAATGTGCTTATGAACCTACTACCCTGTTCAGTACTTTATTCTACTTGGTCACATAAAACGAAATCACAGACTGCTAGGTGATTTGCCGTGAGAGCCATCTAATGCTTGAGGGGGACAACATGCAAACACTGACTATCAAGTTATCTAAGTAAAGATGAGCTCAACATTGGCAGTTGCTTGACATGGATGGCGCTACAGAGCGACTGTCACTTTAACAAAGTTGTAGATGCCCTTTGTGCCTTGTCTCTAGGACTACACTTCCTTAAATACTCATCGGATGGTTAAGTATTAAGTCTTGGAAGTTTAAGCATTTGCACAAAATCTGTGTGGAGCCATCTCTGCTAATTTTCAATCACTGTGACCTTTTCAGAACAGAGTCCCTACAATTCCAGTTTAAGAATTCAGAAATTACTTACTTTATGTTTCAATTATTTTTATTTTATAGTCTGTCGTGCTTTAAGCCAAGAATTGTTTCCTCGGTGGAACAACTGGATAGAAGACTTTGGCGTAAAAGGGTGCTTTACATAGCACTCAGGAACTGCTTATTTGCTGGTGAGCTCTCTTCCAAGAAAGCCATTGCTCTAACAGTTCTAGTAACTTATCAAAATGTTCTTTATATAATATGCCTGCCACTCTACTTCTCCTAAGGAAATATTAAAAATGGAAGAACTAGTTCGAAATGAATAGAAAAATCAAACCTGGGAAATGAATTAATAAACATAAGGTGAAGTGGATCTAAAATGGATGAAAGCAAAGGAAGGAAAATTAATTTCATTTAATGGAGTCTGACTTAGGGAAGAAAATCCTATTGTGATTACATTTTAGAGAATTCACATTTTTAATAGCTGTGACTCCTTTAAATGAAAAGGCAGAGAGAAAATCAAGGACAGATTGTATCTGGATTGATAGCCCAATTATTTCGCTTCCAGGAAATGTGTCACATGCCCAGGTAACTAGGACAAGCTACCAAAGAATAGAGACATTTAAAGGTCTTAGTTGTTACAAAGGCTAAAAGGCAATGGCATTGCTTCCTGAATGCTTCACTTCAAAAGGAGTTTTAAATTACCACCTAGTGGGATCTACATGTAGAATACTTTAAAGATATTTTAACAGTGAATTAAATTCTAAAAGCTTTTGTTTTCCCATTGTAACTGTGTGCATATACACAGACGTTAATATACAGGTGGTTCATTTGAGTTTCTGTGATTGCTGAGGTGGTGTCGGTCTTCTTAATGGCTACACACATACTCTACATGCAAGTGCACTCCTGACATTGACAAGAATCAGCCTCACTTATGCCAAACCATGCATTGATATGTTCTTTGCATAAATGTGGACTCCTTAATACCCACAGTAGTCTTTGCACAGAAATGGATATACATAATGCAAAGACAATGTTTCTCTCAGGAAAGGCTGAATCGGCTGCTTATACTTCAGGAATACTTTAAAGATTGAGTTGGAAAAGTAAGGTGAGACCACATGATTTGCAATTCCAGCAAAGCTATATGCAACCAGAGCCTCCTGAACCACTCTTTGTGCTTCCTGTGATGGATGGAACAAGCTCTCACTCACTTCATGCCATTTCAAATTCTACTTTCCCAGTATTTTTCTTCAGTCGCACCACTATCAGGTCAGATTATGGCTCGCGTTACATTATCAGCTGTATCTGGAATAGTGGGAGGCGTCTCTAGCCATGGCAGGGGTGTTGGAATTAGATGATCTCCAAGGTCCCTTCCAGCCCAAACCATTGTATGATTCTGTGTCCTGGTACATTTTAATCTACACAGACCACTGAAGTTCACAGAGCCCTGATGTGTGCTGCATCTCACATGTGCCAGACCACATTATGATAAATGATTGTTCCTGCTACACCAAGGAACACTGTTGTCCCACTTAGGGTTCCCCAGTGTCAAACAAACCAACTCAACTATCAGCTAGCTCTCCAGACTTCTCTGCTGACTGCATTTGGTGTATGAGTTGGCAGCAACAGCAATTCTTCATTGCAAAGGTGTGAGACCAACATGTCAACAGCGGAACTCAAAGCCAAAAAATCTTCATCCTCACACTGTGAAACGTGACAGTTCCACAGAGGGGGATTTTGTCAGCTATTTCAATATATTTTAGGCAATTTCTGCAACAAAATACCAGTTGCCTGGACACCAGCAGGAGCAGCCATGCATTGATCATGATATGCTGCATCTCACTAAGCACAAGGTGCAAACGGTTGCAGTCCTTCAATTGCTTCATATTCTCCATATGATCCATATTGCAGCACTAAACCTAACTTAAATGTATTCCCATTACACCAGACTTGAAGAAGAAATAGCTTGGGGTAGCCAGCAGAAACATAGTTTGTGACAACAAGGAGAAAAAAGCTCTATTTATATCTCTTCCTGCTGACACATGGAATAGCACACACTTCATTCAAGCGTACACGCAGCTGCTCAGTGGCTGGAATTTCTGCAGTGGCTTAGAGACTGGAGAAAGTGCAGTCAAAGCACATACCCTGTGCAGCAAGGAGAAAAGACAGCCAAAGGATGCTTTAAAATGCCATGCTTGATCTAGTTCATTCTACCAGAGGCACACAGTTCTGCATTTTATATTAAAAAACGTGTGTGCATATGCACTGAAACGAGCACTAACCTTTAACAAGAGTAAAACCAGCACAATCACACAAGCAGATCTTCGACAAGCAGCTATCGACAATTTTTGCATCAGCAGTTATCCTATTCACATCCCTAGTGACACAACTCAGCAAACAGGCAAACAGATTTGTATCTCTGGGGATGAGCAAACCTGCCCACAACGTAGTGCCGATGTTTCAGTCTTCAGGACAGGCAGTAACTGGAGAAAGGACAAACATTTAGGCTCAATAGCAAATACTGCCATGAGCCGCCCTAGCCTTGCCTGAGAGAAACAAACAACAGAAATTAATTATGATGGCTTCACTGTTCTTTTTCTCTCCAGGGCCAGAGCTTCCCCTCTGGCACACAACTGTGTTTTTGAGATACAGTCACCGTTTTAAAAAAGGGTGAGAAGGAAAACAACCAACTGTTTCTAAATACTGAAAACAATCTGTTAATTGCTCAGCTAATCTCTTCAGGGAGATCTCTTCAGTCATTCATCATCCCAGGTGGGACAATTGTTCCTTCACTGAAGAAACAGAGATAAATTCAGTGATTCAAGGCCACACTAGAACCCAAAACCACTTGTCTGGACAACTAGGACTGCAACTGCACCTAAACCTGCAAAGCTTTAATGAAAACCCCACTACTTTCCCCCTCTATAAATAACTTAGACATCAGTTCATTCTCCTCACAAATATCTCTCCTGTCTGCAGTTTTGATTTAGAGCCTGTCTGCAGAAGCCCAAGAGAATCATCCATTTTCTGCCTCCTAATCCTGAGCTATCACAAGCCTCACTGCAAGATTCCTGCTGCTCCTCCAGGTACTTCTGCTTTGGGCTCAGTACGAAAGCTGCATTAAGAAAGAAAAATGCTGAGCAGTTGGCACTGCCATTGTCTAACTCACACAGGATTGAGTCAAGTTTGTTCCCTTTTGGCTGTTATATTTTAATCACAATTAAATAATGTAAGAGCACAAACTGCAGCCTGAACTTTCTTATGTAGCTTTTTCTACCCATGTGGGATTTTTGTGTTTCTAGTCTTTGTTTCCAGTCTTTGCACTGTGGGATCATGTTATGCCCATCCGTCCTGACAGAATATCTGTCACTTTATTTAAACATTGGTAGTTCTGCAATTTTTTGAGAACCTCAGATTTCATGGAGAGAGGGAAGTTAATTTGGGCTGCTAATGCACCTGACACCAAATTTTTTGAAAATCATGAATTTTACAATAACCTCTTTTTGAGGCTTAAGTTTTGAGCAACCCAATGTGATTTCATGATCTGTTTATCCATCCTATTTTCTATACCAACATGCATTTAATAACAGGTGCTGTGCCTTACCCAGGCATCTGTGACAAACGGAAAACACCACTCGTGTGTTCCTGCTGCAGAGAAAGCAAGCGCCTTCACAAATTCAACTCCAGTCAATGAAGAGCTCATGTCTGAGAATCGCAGAACTGAATAATCAATAATCATGGTCTGCAAGGCTGTAACCACCCCTTCAAAGCTGTGCACCAGTGTCTGGATTCCTTTTCAGCATTCCAGCACTGCACTGCTTCCCTAAAGGCTGTGTGGATCAATGCTGTTGTCCTGCATAACCGTATCAGGCACTTGACCTGAATACGTTTCTCCATATTAGATAGTGACATTCTCACGTGGAAACTTTTGTACATTCAAACTGTTGTCTCACCATAAAGGTGTACCCACGTTGTTTTGAACAAAACAGCTGATTGTTTGCTAGAACACACCGTCTGCATCCCCAGAGCTTTAGAGACTAGTATGATTTGGAAGCTTTCACCTCCAGCTTCCAGAATCCAGCGCAACTTGTTATGAAGCGATGGGTCTCTGTCAGGTGGGGGAGGGACAAATCTCCACATCATAAATAACATTATCAACACACAATAAATAGTCAGTGGCTACTAGCCTTGATTCTTCTGGGTCAAAGACCAAACAGCATTCTGCAAAGTGGTTAGTAATTTCCACATAGCACCTCCTTTCCTCTGCAGTAAACAAGTTACTGCCAGGTGACCCAACTTGCCCCCTTTAACAAATACTAAACTTATCTCAAGAACCAAATATTTCCCTTCAGTTAAACTTTTTTTCCATATTTACCATCAGAACCGCACTGTCTCAGACCACACGTTCTGTATATTAAAAAAATCTGCAACAATTGCCTCCTTTCAGAGTGAGTAAAGGCCACTCAACACATAAACAGTCCTCTCTTGTCTCCTCGGTTCCCCGTTACAGTAAAAGGGCTTCGTATACCACATAGAAGGTAAAAAACTCAGCATCTGTCAGAGCACCAAACTCTGCTCCACAAGATGAACGATTCATCAGTTTCAAGGGAGCAAAACTCTCAGAATCCAAGCTGTCTTTTAACTATCATCCAGTATATGAAGTGAGCAGTTATATATTTAGAAGACAAAGGGTATCTAAAAATTCACAGTTCATCTGCAGCACTACGTGTTGAACTTTGGCTCAAGTAGTGTGCCAAAGCTGTTGTAGACAACTCTATTTCTCAAGATCGGTGGGTTTCTTCTCAACAGCCTAAAACTGCCCACCAGGCACTAAATAGCCTTGTTAATACAACACAAGCATTTGGTCACATTCTTCAATCCAATACCGCTGCTTTGATATCAGTCTTGCTGATTATATTGCTGCTGGCAGCACAAACCATCTCAGATGGAATTAGTCATTGATCAGATAGACTGGCCGCACATATGGCCGCTGGATGCCTTGTGGCTCTTTCTGACTAACATATCTTCTGAGCAATTCAAGCAACACTGCCTGTCTTCCCTAGAAAAGGGCAAAGGTTCTAGTCTTAACCAAAACCACAGAAGTCATGGCTCTGGGTATTTCAGCCTACAACCCAGATGCCAGCAGCTCCAGTAGTCATAATAAGCTACTCACTGGTGGAAAAAGGAACTTGGTGAGCATAATTCAGCTGATCTGGTTTAGTTACCTGTCTAGGAACTGACAAACCAACATAACACCTCTCTCCACCAGGATTTGCTTGAGCTCACAGATTTGTGTGACCAACTGGGATGCTGTTGTTTACACCAAGGGTAACTAAAGTTAACTCAAAACACAACCTGCTGGTTTTTTTCCTATTTGTTACATGTTGACCTGGTACACTTGCCTCGTGTTCATAGTAGTTAAATGTTGACCTGTCTCCTAAAGAGCAGAGCATTTTCCTGATGTAGTCTGCTGGGTTTTCCTGATTTTTCTTTCTGAGTGGCCCCAAAGCCAGATTTGCTGACTGATGCAATGCTTATCCACACATGAAGCTCTGCTTAAGCAAACCAGGGAGCAGTGGGAGAAATATTCAGTCATTTTTCAAACTCAATGCAATATGGAGGAGTCATGCATGCTGAGCATAGCCTAAGTTGTGGATACAGTGAGGCTGTAACCCACCCATCTCTAATTTCAGAAGTCAATGACTCCAGTGCTTGAGTTCTATGTCCTTCAGGAAGTTTTACAGTGAAGAATGTTCAATATTCTACTTCATAAATACACTTCAAAACATATTTTAGAAGAATTAATTCTGCCAGGGGATCACTACTCAAAACCCTTATCAAATGCTTCATTATTCTTGGACATTGTATCTTTCTTATTGCTTGTGTTCTTCTTAGATAATAAAAGTCCTTACCTTCCTTTTCTCTTTATTATATGCGACAATCACCTCTACAACAAGATCCGTTCTTGTTTCATTTTTCTGTCACCATATTTTCACAAGATTGAATCTCTAAATGCACAATAACATTTTGCTATGAAGGTGCAGTTCCAGGCGTTTAGTCTGTGGTACCTCTACCCCTTTTTGCGCCAGTATTAGGTCTCAGCAGCAGGTATTTGAGTTAAAAACTGTCTACACAAACATTTTCAGGCAGATCAACTCCCTTAAATTAGTTAATTCTGTAGTAATGGGTGAAACAATGCTGATTCGAGAGGGGACTGGAATGTATGGAAAGAACTAACTAGAAGAACTAACAGAACTAACTAGAAGAACTAACAGAACTAACTAGAAGAACTAACACAAAAAATCCCAGACTCAGACTGGTATAAGCTGACATATAAGTACTCAAAGCTCATCCATTTAGTCCATGTAGCTTCCCTGAAATTCAGGCAAGCTCTTCCTTGCTGCAAGCCTCATTTTCTTTGAATACAAGATTGCACCCCACTGTCCTGAAGTTGAAAACGACCCCTTTTTAAAACTCGAATCACTTGCAGTAAGCCTGCAACACAGGCAGGACTACAGACAACAGGACAGACAAGCTTCCTAGCGAGTCCTCCCACCTCCGCTTTGCGCAGCCTCTCTTCCTCCCATTTCCCATAACCTTTCTCAACCACCACCAAAGACAAAAAAAAAGGAGGACTAGCAGCGAAAGATCTGTCATGCTCATGATATCACTGGGCTTCACAAAGCAGCGACTTCTATTTTGGTTTCCTAGCAACTCTGCAGGCTTGTGTGGCAGTGATTTTGAACTGAGCACTA
The DNA here is from genome assembly GCA_028565055.1 of Phoeniculus purpureus. NCBI lineage: Eukaryota > Metazoa > Chordata > Aves > Bucerotiformes > Phoeniculidae > Phoeniculus > Phoeniculus purpureus. The sequence continues at coordinate 203,965 of JAOXOE010000765.1, forward strand.
GCTAGCATTGGGTTGGCACAGCTCTTCTCAAAGAGATAGACTTTTTAACAGCACCTCTCTGTCCTTTAATACACAACTGGAGTGCACTCTAAGGCTGCCTGGAAGATTAGTATGAAGCAGAAACACCTACATTTTGCTTTCAGCTACCTTTGATCCACTGATGGTTTTTCACTTGCCATGAAGGAACTGTGAAGAGCTCATAAACTAGGATTTAGTTCAAACTAATGAGGAGAAATGGACAAATGGAAAGGAGAATCTGCAGACTAGAGTGAAGTTATCACCAAAGATTTCCAGCCAGGCCTGACCTCCTGTCATACCTATGAAGGACTCAGACAGTTTCTACAACGTCTGTTTCCAAACGCTTGCCATCTGGACATGGTAAAATCAGAAACACCTGGCAAGGATAAGGAGATTAATTATAAATCTTGATGAGCATTAAGTTTTTAAAATTATATTTGACATATAATTTGAGGATTCATAAAAATGCCTCAAGAAATAAAGCATCATAGCATCAGTAGTCAGAGTTGGGAATATACTTTCCACTGAGAACAGCTCCAAGGCTGCAAAAAGTGTCCAAAGCTTCCCATGACGTTGTCTAGCCAACAAGCCTCAGTAAAGATCAGAAGTTGATCTGCATGGATTTAGTCTGCATGACCCACTGGCCTCCCTGCTAGGGCTGCCAACTGGTTTCAGTTGTGACAGTGTTTTCTCCTGTGTGGCAATTTGCCAGTGGGGAACTGGGTTAGGAACACCAAATCTTTTTGCCTGTTGGCCCAGAAGTAAGTGGTGCTCTTTCCCATTAGCAGGTCTTCTAGACAGGTTTAGATGCAGTTTGAAAGTCTGTACACTGAGATGGATATACTCAGTTACAGTGTGGAACAGCAGATATGTGCTTTGTTCTGCCTCCAACGCTCACTGCCGAAACGAGTTTTACTGTGTAATTACACCTGCACTCTTCAGAGAGGCAAAGACAGGGATCCAAAGCGGACCACAGCACGTGTGGTCCTTGGTTCAAATGAAAGCAGAAGGTGATGCTCATCATGGTAATTTTTTTCTCCCAACTGGAGTAAGGTCTGGGAATAATTGAGGCAGATAACCCGATACGAATGTTATTAATTTATTTGAATTATTCTGTTTCCAGCTAGACATGTGAGAAACCCTGATACCTACTTAGCATAAATATGCAGCAGATAATAATCTACCAAGAACAGGTAATTCTGCCACAAAAAGATGACATTATACATGATAACTAGAGAGAACAAATCCCTTGGAAAACTACTGAGTGTGCTGCTAGCCACCCCTCCTGCTGACAGCCTATGCATGCCACAGTTGCAGATTATTTCTTTGGGCCAGCTTACCCTCTGTATGTGACTGAATGCATCAGACTCCAGGCATTTGCAAAGGCCACGGCTCACCAGTCTGAGGTGACAATGGGAGCAGTTCAAAGTGGTACGGCCAACGTTGAAGACAAAGAATTCATAGAATCATAGAATCTTCAGGGATTGGAAGGGACCTTGAAAGATTCCGTTACTGTAGTTATCAGATATGACCATTTAAACACTACTATGGGCACGCAAGTTGATTTACCACTAAAATGGCAGCCTCTTGCTCCTGGGAACATCTAGGATCATGGAAAATGAATACAGTATGAGCTAGTGAAAGCCTGAGAGCAGGAGGAAGGAGAATGCAATTTGCAACTGCAGATCCTGAGATGTGTTTCATATGTAATGTTCTTTGGTAATGAGAGCTTGGATTCTGATGCAACGTGGTAAGGTCTGCAGGCAGTGTCTGAAAGAAACCTGGGGAACGAATTGTTCGTTCTGAATTTTTCAGTATTATGCAAGTATTTTTAATACAGGTTTTGCACTTTTTCAGTTGCTGCCTTTGTTCAAAAGCCCTATGATTTTATTCTAAGCCTTACAACATCTTGTTCTTCCTTTAAGGTCAGATACCACATTCAAAAGATTACGTGCAGCAAAAATATCAGAAAATGGGATCAAGAGAACTAAAGAAGGCTCAGGATTTTTCCCAATTGTTTTTGAGCTCAGCCTATGTTGTCTTAATTTCCAAGTGCTTCACTATCTACTAAAAAAGTTGAATTTGAAAAACCTGCTGAAATTACTTGAAGAACTCCTCTCTTGGAAATAACTAGGTTTTCATTTTCCAAGGTTTGAATAACCTAGCTAGAATAAGCAGTCCGTAGGACCAGGCAACAGGCCAAGGAAACGTGATTACAAGATAAGAAGGTATAACCTAAGGCAAAATCCCTGGGCAGGCTCTAGCAACCACAGGGACAAATGCAGAGATGCAAGGGCAGAGGACCTCTCTTACCGTTAATTGTCTAAGTGAGCCTAAGGAGATTAGCTGCACAATTAGGTTTAATCAGGGCCACTCCCAGCTCAGGCAGCAGCCAGTCTTGTGCTTCAGTATTATATGTCTGAGGTCTGACCTTTACACACAGATTGAAATCCCTTTGCAGCTCCACAAATCCCACCACGTTCTAAGCAACAGGATAGCACAGATTTCCTCAAAAGAGCCTGTGAATCCATCAGCACAAGATCTGCTTGCCAGTCAATAAATCGTAATTGCTTTTTCAACAGCTCTTTTCTTAACAGTCAAAAAACAAGCCATGGGAGGCAGGCACGAGACAGAACTGGGCCAGTAACAGCAGCAAATGAAGCGCTTGCTCTCATCCTAGTAACAAACTCAATCAACATATTATAAGCATTTGCATTTCACCATGTTCAAATCACTGCTGGTGAATTCTGTCCTAGCTGCAGTCTCCTTGACAGGGTTTGCTGCGAGACGAACTGCTGCTAGCTGTTTTGCTCCAGTTGTCTCTCGGTACCTGACCGCAGCACTGCATGCTGAGCTGGGGCGTACACCCTCCCACAGGCTGCTCCAAGCCTTCCCTGCCTTCTCAGGGCCTGTCCTATCCACCCTTGTGAGTAGAAGCAGGGCATTGTTCTTCTCAACATAAACACACAGAAACAGTTTCCACAGGACCACAAAGGGTTTCCCTTTGCGAGGGGGTTCTTCCTAATCGACCCATTTATTTGGCTAGCTGCGTGCATGCTAATATAGGATGCTTTCAGGGACGGCTGACTGTAATTATAGAATACAGGAGCAGAGAAGCTGCATTCATATTCACTCCCTCCGCAGCCAGAGTCTTGATTTTCGGAAAATTAAATCCTTATAATGAAGAGGATGACTTTGCGTGCTTCTAATCACTGTTTTACATCTCTCATTACACCCTCTGAGCGCACACAAGTAATGACCCAATGAGTTCAGAATTTAGCTCTTAAAGTAAATTCTGCAGCTCCAGGTCAATGTTACATAAATAGTTGGAATGTGTGCTGGAAAAACATTCAGAGTATTGCAGTATTGCTTCCTCTCTCTGTGCAGCCCAAGTTCTACCAAAGCAAGGAGGATCAAAGACATTGGGGTGTGCAAAACACAGAACCATAATGGCCAAAAGGAATGGGAAGCAGCCCCTGTCTGCCTCTTTAAAAGCAGAGTTTGTGAGCTGCTAAAGGTCTGACAGGGCAGGCAAACTGCCTGTAAGCAGAGCACTGAAACATGAAAGCAGAAACAAGAATCCCATAGAGTTCAGGAAGCCCTGACCTAATGGGCTCTCTGGCCCAGCAGGCGGGAGAGGACCAGGGAAGGATAACCCTGAAACAAGCTCACAGCAATGTGATTGCTCACCCTTGCTGCAGTGAAAGCATTTGGGACCAGGTGATGCTGATCCAGCTCCTCAGCATCGCCAAACCGCACTCTGATAATAATAATTTTACATTTTTCTGCACTTTGTTTTTTTTCCCTTTTAAGCCAAGATAACGTTTCTGTCCTCTCCCTTGTGTTCCCAGACTTCGTCTGCTCTGCTCATGTAAGCGGTAAGTTCCTTAAGGCAAGGCTTGTCTTTTGCTATTTGTACAGGCTTTGTACAGCGCCGTCTGACCTGAGAGGAACCGCCACACTACCACATTAATCACAGGCTCTGAAGCAATGCCCTGTTGCAGAAATAAACACATGAAAAATACATTCATGACCCTTGTGTGCTGCAAAGTGCTGCACACACAGGCAGGCAGGCATCCATTAGGGGAAGATGTAATATCACAGAGTGGACTGCACTCCCTCAACCTCTTTCCTACTTTCATCGCTTGCAATATAAATACGTTCCAGATGAAAATTTCTTAGAACCTTCGTTATTTTATCCACCTATTTTCTATCAGACAGTGAATTGTATATGGCAAGAGACAGCAGGCTTGAAATTCCTCCAGGATGATAGATACCATAGGACGTTTTCATACATACTGGAGTATATTTCCTTTAAAAAAAAAAAACAACCTAAAAAAAGAATAAAATTCAGCCTGCAACAGCAGAGAAAAAAAGAAAAAATCCAAACCACAAACAAAAAAAGGGAGGCACAAGCTGGAGAAAACAAAGCAGCTGTAACCTCATGTGGAAACAATTTGATTACCATCAATTCCCTGAAGTACTGACCAGATAAACACTTGTTTAGTTTATAAGTTCTGACAAGATCACATCCCAAGGTAGTACAGCTGCAGTTCAGTGATTTTTCTATTTATTTATTGAAAACCCTGAGAAAATAAAAGGGATGGGAATTAAAAATCTGTATTGTCTGTGTAGCTACAGAATGTTATCAGGAGGCATGCAAGACAAACTCACTGGTCCTGTTACCAAGATCACAAAGAAGCACATGCCTGGAGCAATGGACAAGTGAAATAGCTGCTTAAATTTGAAAATCAGATTTTATTTGCAAAATAATTTCCTACCAGATAACTAGGAACCAAACAAATCATCTATCAAATCTAGTCATTAGGAAGAAGTGTGGCCCCTACTCTGCCATTTTTGCTCAGTTGAAGAATGGTTTTGGGGTATGTCTAATTTCTCTAGGGTAGGACAATCAGGGTAGGAAACCTCATAAACTAGATGGAGGCTGTGGTATTTAATCCAAAAGAGTTAACACACTACTGGCCATTACAGATAACAAAGTTAATCACAATCAAAATCAGATACTACTCAAGAGATGTTAGTTTGTAATTAAAGAACAGATTTAGCAACAGCTATCAAATGAGAGTAATTTTTCAGATACAACTGTAACTCTTATTTTGAGGCAAGAAAGAGATTATTATAAGAAAGAATGACTTAAGCAGATGAGGAGTTGTTATCATTCAGCTTTCATGTAAATATACAAATCGTAGCCAGCTAAACTGCTTGTGTCAAAGCTCTTACTGTATGGCTCCTTAAAATGGCAAAGTCTTGAGCCGCAGCAACTTTTGTCCACCTGATTTGTATTACTCTGTCACAGAAAACCAGTAATCTTAGGCCCCCACTACTCTTATTTCTGGTTTTAGAAATTTTGCAGGGTTTCCTGAGTTATTGGTATCCTTGCTGGAGCTATCAGTCTTATATGAACCTTCAAGAAAACTGCATTGGAAGAATCACTCCACGTGGCGATCAGAAGTGGGATGTGGGCATATCCATGTTTTGTTGGCAAATTCAACAACTGGCTGCAGTCAGGGACAAACGTGGCCTTAATATAAGTGGAAGGGCTTTACAAGCCCAGGGACTTTAGGATTAAATTACAAGATGCACAAATGCATTGTGCATCACCTGGGGCTAATGATAAAGGTTGGTTCCTCTCACAGATCTTTGCAGTAGGTGGAACCAAGAATTTTCCATGGTACATGACGACACTCTTTCAACACTGTTCTCTGTCATAGTGCTCTAGTTAAAGATGTTCCTGCTCACCGCAGAGGGGCCGGACTAGACAACCTCTAAAGGTCCCTTCCAACCCAAAGCTTTCTATGCTTCTGTAGTTAAAATTAAAACAAATTCTTATTCAAACACGTAGACACAAACAGATCACACACTTTGAAGTTTCCAGCATTAGCCTTTTTCAAATTCGAATAAGTCTTTTTCCCTTGAAGGACTGAAGAACCCACAGTACTAAATCATCCACGTAATCAAATTTTGTAGGTACACTCCACTGAAAAATAAAGGACCCTGTTACAAAGATCACAATTACTATTTCAGGTCAGTCATTGGGATTTTGCAGCTAAAAGGAAAATAAAATAACATAGGAAATTTCTGCCATGGCCTTGCACTTGCCTCCACTCAGCCTTTCTACTTGAGCTTCTGTCCCCCATCTGAGAGGTGCAGGATACAGGGGCCCCTTTATTCTGGCTCTTATTTGGCCGTTGTCTAGATTGCAGAGCCTGGCTCCACCAGTCTACCTCCATTTCAGCTTCCCTAACGCTCCTGAGCCTTTCTACTTCTGCTTGTAGCATTTCAACCGCGTCTTGCAGCTGTGCCGCTCGGTTAAGCAAATAGTCAACCTGCTCATACTATACACAGCCTGGGATGAGTGAGAGACACTGACATCTGCTGCAGCC
>JAOXOE010000765.1:210486-237390 GCA_028565055.1 Phoeniculus purpureus
TGTGGAGTCTCCTTCTCTGGAGACATTTCAAACCCACCTGGCCATGTTCCTGTGCAACTGGATCTAGGGGATCCTGCAGGGGGATTGGACTGGATGATCTTCTGAGGTCCCTTCCAATCCCTAATGTTCTGAGATTCTCTGATAAACTGGGTATTATTACTCTGATGCAGTAAGTTTTGACAACTCATGACAAACAAGCAGCTAAAAGAAGCTCTGATCCAATTCTCTGGTGTTAGCCCACAGCAACATTAAGGGTCCAAGCAAAACTTTAAAGGATATAGAAATCAATCTACTTAAGACATGAACCAAAAGGACTACTATTGCACATCGCAGAATCAGAGAACATTAGGGATTGGAAGGGACCTCCAAAGACCATCCAGTCCAATAACTGCTGCACTTCTGTATTTCTCCTGAGAACCACAGAATTGTTAGGAAGAAGGTCTTTAGCAGGAGAGGAGTTGAACACTAGAACAGGTTGCCCAGGGCAGGAGATGAGGCCCCATCCCTGGAGCTATTCAAGGTGAGGCTGGACAAGGCTCTGGGCTACCTGATCTGCTTGAGGATATCCCTGCTCACTGCTGGGGAGGGTTGGACTAGATGGCCTTTGAAAGTCCCTTTCAACCCAGGCCAGGCTATGAATCTCTGATTTTAGTTTGAGGAGACCTTTAACATCACCAAGTCCAACGGTTAAAGATGAGCTGGCAAAACAAAGACTCTCTCGTGGGGCACAGATGATGCCTCTCAAAGAGCAGTGACAGAACTGAGCCCCGACCACAGAGCACCCAGGTCCAGCAACTGCTGGTTTGGCTTTGACATTTGTTTCGATTCTCTGTCATAAAAGGTTTCACAGTCACAGAACATCAGGGATTGGAAGTGACCTCGGAAGACCATCCAGTCCAATCCCCCCACCACAGCAAGATCCCCAAGATCCAGTCCCACAGGAACATGGCCAGGTGGGTTTGAAACGTCTCCAGAGAAGGAGACTCCTCTACAATTTCAGGATGAGTAGAGCAAGCATGAAGGGTGGGATGTTACTGAAAGCATCACAAGCCATCTCCTCATAAATACTGGCCGTGTTCCTGTGTGACTTGATCCTGCTGTGGCAGGTGGATTGGACTGGATGATCTTTCAAGGTCCCTTCCAATCCCTAATATTGTGTGATTCTGTGATTGTCAATGTCATCTAATGATAGGACAAGGGGCAATGGCTGTGAGCTGGAACACTGGAGGTTCCATATAAATATCAGAAGGAACTTTGTCCCAGTGAGGGTGACAGAGCACTGGAAGGGACTGCCCCAGGGGGGTTGTGGAGTCTCCTTCTCTGGACCCCATGGATGTTGATCAATATGTGAAGGGTGGGTATCAGGAGGATGGAGCCAGGCTCTGCTCAGTGACATCTAATGACAGGACAAGAGACAACGGGTGTGAGCTGGAGCAGATGAGGTTCCACATCAATATGAGAAGAAACTTTTTCACAGTGAGGGTGACAGAGCCCTGGAAGGGACTGCCCGGGGGGGTTGTGGAATCTCCTTCTCTGGAGACGTTTCAAACCCTCCTGGACAAGATCCTGTGCGACTGGATCTAGGGGATCCTGCTCTAGCAGGGGTATCGGACTGGATGATCTTTCGAGGTCCCTTCCAACCCCTGATGCTCTGCGATCCTGTGTGACACAAACAGAAGAGAGGATGTGCAGTGTTTCGGGAACACCCTTTCGATCTCACTCGACTCTTCTCTGCCACATAGTGTTTATTTTCTTACAAAATGCTTCAGGTGTTTGCAGATCCTTCAAGCAGAGCAAAATACAGCTGGGGTCATGTGCCAACGTTTAAAATGCACTTTTATCTGGCTGCTTTATTCCTCCAGTCAGGTGTTTTGTCACAACAAACAGAAACAAAGGCTTTTTTTTCATTGCTAAGATATTCAATGGCTTTTGTGTTCCTAGCGTCAGCAGGAACGTCAGAGGATTGTATCCAAGGAGCTAAATGTGCAAGACCTAGGGTCAAAGCAGCTGAATACACCAACCTCAGAAAACACAGACAATGAATTGCAAATGACACTCAAAACAAAACGGGGAAAAAAACCTTCACACAGCAAACGACAAAAGAACTCCACAGATACTGAATTGGCTTTCTGTACACACTGATCCTGCTTAACTGTGTGTGGTAACTAACCAAACCTTCTGAGACTAATAGTCATAAAATAGAGGCTCCAGGGGGTGGGGAGGGGGGTGAAGAGAATAGGATGGGGGAGAACTGTAAGGAAAAAGATTGCATCACTCCTCCTATAACAAAATACAAGCGAGGACCTGCATCTGCTGCTGTTTTCTGCTGTTCTGATGCTCTGAACATGACAGCTCAGCACAAGGCAGTTAGGTCCTTTGCTATCAAGTCTCACAAAAGGTTTTGAACACAGCACAAAACAAACTGTTTAGGAAAAGTCACAGAAGCAGCAGGGTTTTCTTTTCCCTGACACAGAATTGCTCTGCTGTAGCGCTCAACTTGTGAGTGAGCCATCAATACGAGACGTACAATTGGCGCTGAACACAGCTGTCTGCGCTGGCCAGGTTCTTCTTGGGACTCACAGGATCACAGAGCAGTAGGGGTTGGAAGGGACCTCGAAAGATCATCCAGTCCAATCCCCCCTCCACAGCAGGATCCCCTAGATCAAGTCGACGCACTAACATCTTGATCAAAGGCTGTATGAGCTGGATGCTTTAATACTAGTTTAGCTGTGACTTAAAGGAAGGGTTAGAACTTACCTCATGTCAGCTACCCACAGCAGCAAATCTCAAAGGTAGTTGGGATATTTAATTACATTTGTAGAAGGAATTACTAAGGAGAAGAATGATTTATGACAAGGAGCAGTGGGTGTGAGCTGGAACACAGGAGGTTCCACACCAATATGAGAAGGAAGTTCTTCCCAGTGAGGGTGACACAGCACTGGAACGGGCTGCCCAGAGAGGTTGTGGAGTCTCCTCTGGAGACATTTAAAACCTACTTGGATATGTTCCTGTGTGACTTGGTCTAGGTGATCCTACTGTGGCAGGGAGATTGGACTAGATGATCTTTTGAGGTCCCTTCCAATCCCTAATGCTCTGTGACTCTGTGAAATTTAACATCAGCCAAGTTATGACTGCAGTTTCTATCTTCCTCTCCTTTCTTTGCCCACTAGCTGAACAGAAACCTAACCCAACCTATTCATTTATCTAGTCTTGGCTGCAGACACTGAAAGACCAAACTGCTGGTTCAACTAGAGTTTGCATGTGGTGAAGCAGAAATGTTCCTGTTCAGAATAGCCAGTAGCTTTTTAAAAAATAATCACCAGGATGGCAAGCTGCATCTGTCATAATTCTTCTTACATACTCTTTTGAAAAAGATTTCTGTTTTCAAAATGCTTTCCTTCAGCCAAAGCAGCATCTGACATTTCTCCAGCTTCCATCAGGCTGTCAGAAAAAAGCAGCACTTATCACCAAAAATTCTTAGCTCAGTAACAAAATATTGAAAGGGTGATGTGTGGCCAAGTCAGTGATCTACATTTCGGCATTCCTGGACTAACACCACAGAGGGCAACGGACCAATGAGCAGGAAGAGACCAGAATTAGATGAAAGGATTAAAACAAGTTCTGAAGAGAAATAGTGAAGAGACAGGGATATACTTGGCAAACCAGACAGGTAAGAGGACACGTGAAAATAGAGGAAACAGAAGTGGAAAGCTGAAGAGCAGGAAGTTTACAGGGAGTATCCTGGGAATAAAGTGTGCTGAGAGTAGGGACAAAACTGAGGACTGCATCATGTGGAAGGCCTCAGCAACTAGATGTAATTAACTTGAGAATTCAACGACCAAGGTCAAAACATGAGACAAGAGGGATGTTGCCTTTTATGTTCCTTGCAGATTATTTCTATTTCAGTACAGTGTCATTGCTCTGTATCTACACGAGAAATCTGGCATGACTTCTTTCTCCCATCTTCTACTGGGCTGCTGCTGCAGCTTTAAATTATGATTTCAGTGTGCTTTATGGGATGATGTTTTCCGTGATTACAAGAGGCTGAGACCCGAATGGTACTTTACTATGTGGGCTTAGGATCTAATTAAATTGATTATGAGCATCATTTGGGGGATTGATTAGATCACTGATTTGAAGACTCATTTTCATTAATGACTTGACCCTATTTTCTCCTTTTAAAATACTACAGATACTATCACAATGTTTCTTGGACCACTTAGGGTATGGTTCTCAGGGCCAGCATTTTAATATGTAAGTACTTCTGGTTTTCAAAGTTGGAATTATGAATTTACATAGAAAATAGGTTATGAATTTAAAAAATACAGAGAATATAGATGTGCACAGCTGCATTTTCTAGCTCCTTCCATTTAGACAGCTGCAGCATTTTGTAAGGTCCCAGCTTTGCATTCTGAATTGCTAATTAGTTATTATCTTTTATAGCTTTAATCAATTAACTGCTAAAGCTAAGCCAGACAAGTGTTTTCTAACATTATTTGTAAATTAACCTTTAACAGTCTCAAAGAAGCAGCCCCTTCAGCCCCTGCACATGCTTTGCAGTGACTGCTTGATAAGTCTTAATTGAACCCTTTTTCTGCAGGCAAGGCAGGTCATTTGAAGAAGGTGAATGGAAACTTGCTGACATTTAGGAAGAAATTATTCTCCATTTACAACCACAGTGTAAAGGTATATCATATGAAATAGGTCTAATAACTTCAAGTTATATTTTAGGCTCTTTCTCCAGCTTTTACTGGAGCATTAAGCTTGCTGAATCTCAAGAACATGGTTCTCTTACAATATTGAGAGTCAACCTGAAAAAAAAACCCCATCACTCTTTCTTTCTGTGCTGATGTTAAGTGGACTCAAAGCACAAATCAAATGATTATTCCAAGAAAAGAACTGCAGTGTGGCTTTCTGTCCCCCTCATCACAGCCTATTACCCAGTCTCAGCATGCCAGTCTTCTTTCCAGAGATCTGTGCTCAGCAGTGCCATTCCTAATGTTATCTGCCTCCTGCAGATCTTCCAGCATCCTTTTCCAGTTGTTTCCCTGTATCAGATCCTCTGTGTTCACTCTTCTATTCTGAGATTTTTATTGGTGTTTTCCCTTGTGCCCTTAGATGTCTCGGCTCAGATCTCCCCTGCTCACACTGATGCCTTAATCTGTCATCCGGTCCCTTCTCACACTCTTACACTGGAAGAAAACTTGTTTTTCTGACAGATTGCTGTTATGTAAGCAGGATTTACTCGTTTGGCATACAAATCAGTCTGTGAAGCACAGAAGTGTGCTTGCCACAACTTACACTAGATAATTACAATAATTTCTTCCCCTATTAAGGCACTCATGGACACTTCTATTAAAATCCTTGCAGGCATCCCCTCCTCCCCTTCTTCACAGTTTTCCCACAGTCATTCAAAACATTCTGCTCCAAAACAGCCATAACAAAGCTTTCTAGGAAGACAGACGTCACCTTTCAGATATTTTTTCTAATCTCCCATACTAATAGTTGCTTCTGATTTAATTTGCACTATTCATCAATTATTCTACAGTCCATACCCTATCAACGGAACCATCCCAGAGGAACCATCCTCTAAGAGCAACATAAATTTATTCCAGAGCACCTGTAGCTGCCAGGATAAAACCTAACAATCATTGTAGCCTTTTAGGACAGTCTGAGAGTGTATGGACACAGAACACTGTTCTGGGTTGGGAAAAAAATAAGGCTTTGGTATTAAGGTGTTTCCTTTCCCTTCCCCAAAATAATACCTTACATTTTAGACTACAAAGGAGGCAGAAAAGAAACCCCTCACCCCAGACAGCATTTTTCCGCTGCTTTCTTTCTGTTTGTTGGTATTTTTAAGCCAGGACAAATACCCATACCTAATATGGCATTTGAAACAAGATCCCAGTTAGGTGGGATGTAAGGAACTGCAGGAAAAAAAGAATAGAGGAAAGCTGCGACAGGCAGAAACTTCAGAGACAAATGATCAAGAAGTCAGATTTGGGGTGGTAGGACATGAGAAGTCTTTGTGTGAAGATTTTTTATATATTAAAACATATATATACATATATATTATATATGTACATATACATACACACACACACAGAGTCCTCTTCAGACCTAGAGCTGGACTCTGAGATTCTTAGCTATAACATTCTCCTATCCCTTTCAAGTAGCTGTGAAATGCACAGCTAAACTGTCTCTTCTGCTTACTTTCCCCGAGGAATAGCTGCCAATATTACTACTGGTGTTTACTTGGACAGTTCAAGGGATAAACATATGCACTATGGATGCCAAGCGTGGAGGGCTGCCCACGTTGATGTCAGTGGATTCTCACGCAATACACAAGAGTGCTTTAAAAGAAAACCCCCAAGGCTGGCATCTCTGTTACCCTGGAAATTGATTGGGGAAAGAAAACAAAAACCTAGAAGTTTATTACCTAGAAGAATATTTCCACTGTGAAATCAGAAGCATAAAACGAGCATTTTTTTAGGATGGCATTTGCCTATGCAACTTTAACTCAGCCCCCTGTGCATGTTTATAAAGCTAGACACTGAAATTCTAGCTTTCTTGAAGTCAGTGGCCTATTTGCCATGGACTTCAGATGTCAGTAGTTCACCCATAGCCTTCACCTGCACGCTTACAAATTCTTACAAATTTCAGACGCAGATTTTTTTCATGAGATCTGAATGGAAGTTATTGTTTTCCCCCCTGTCTGTAAACGTGGGGTGCAGCAAATAAGGCACTGGGTCACGCACGTATAAACCTCCAGTGAATACAGGATTTTAAAATCCTCCTGGTTGTTTTTCATCACAAAACCTTCTCACTCTCCGGAGTCTTACATTCACTATGAAAGCAAGTTTAAACAGTTTTCGTGAAGCACTTGCATTACCAGCTCTGTTTTCTAGACTAGAACCAGGAACGTGGAAAGATACACAAAGATTTGTCTAACGGCCACTAATTTTAAGTTCTGAATTTTGCATAGGACTGGTTTTTTCAGAAATCCTGTGCTGCATGTTCAGAGAGCTAAATCAAATGTTACCCTCTAACCAGAGGGTGTATGAGCCCTCTTCTCCCACCTCATTTGTAATATCCTGACTACAAAGCTACAAACTATTAGAGTGCTGCAGAAGACAATTGAAAAACTAATCGAGACTCACTGTCGCCTGCATGAGTGAAATATGCCATAAAGTCAAGAGAAGCACTCTCAGTCAAAAGAGGAGCAGGTTTTGCTTGGGCAATATATATTTGTGAAACATCATGTGATGCTCGAGTACAGCTGTGCATTAGGAATTAAGGATTTAGTGATTTAACACTTGTTCATCCTTCTTAGAGTGCTCCTATGACATCATCTTTGAAGCCTTCATTCATTAACTCCCTGAATCTGTCTCTGTGAGGCATCTTATCCAAGGCTTTTGAGGATTGTTAAATTAAATGAATGGTTTAGTGACAAAGTGATTTGGATTGATCAATTGACTAAAACAACTGCATGGAGAGTGTGTGCACAGAACAGGCCTGGGAGTGGTTTTAAGTAAGGACAAACCTAGACCTGCAGCTGCTGCAGTGTGCTGATGACAACAGAGATATCAAATAGTTTATAATGGAGTTTATGGGGACCCACGAGCAGCTCATTCACATACAAATGGTATGTCAGGCACAAATGCATTTGTTGGCTTAGTCAGCTACAATTACAGAATCACAGAATTGCCTATAACAAGTTGAATCTCTTCTGAAAAGCACCAGCTGTGCATGTTAACCTGATGAAAAACATTACAGGTCTTGAACCTAAGCCAGAAAAAGGCATTGGAAGATATATTTGTGGGGAAAATATAGGGTAGGATTCTACCAGAGTGGTACTAAACTGCTGAAAATATGAAGCATGATGATGTACTAAAGCTATGAAAATTAAGAAAATCTTTAATCCACCTGAGATTTTCCTTTGAATTTCCTGTTTACTACTAAGGATCAGGGGTATCTGTGGCATTTGCTTACAAAGTGTGAAGACTACTACCTGAAACCCACTAAATTATAAGGCAAATTTCTGTTATGTCAGGGTCACTTACCCCTTGCAAGTGTACAAAACCAAAACAAACAGTCTTCATTGTTCAAGGAAAATCACTCATTTACAAAGAATCTGATTCACAAAAACTGCATGCAAATGTAGCTGTAACTAGCACGGGTATTCTGCAGTGCAAGTTTGATCAGTTACATTCCTGCGTGGCAGGAAAATTCCCTACAACCTGTTTAAATACATTACCTAGAAATGAAAACCACAGAGAAACAGTGATCAACAATCCACGGGCCAGAGTAAACAGCCTTGGCACTCGCACTGCCTCCCCTCTAGCTGCCCATTTCCACAGGGCCTCTTGCCAGCTGCTTCCCTCACAGTGCCTAACAGTCTTGTCCACTCTACACAGATACCAACATTCAAAGCAGAGTGTGTGACAGGGATGCATTCATTGCACAGGTGCCTCATTGCATGATCATGGAGGGAAAGAGCGATAAAAGCCAAGGGTTAGTGCTGATCCTCAAACAAACTGATGTTCACATTCCCAGAGTGAACTTAAAATTAGAAAACCTGGAAAGAACAGAATGGAGGAGTCCAGATAATGAACAGGGCAATGCGACCCAAAGGCCAACGGACCTCCTCAGAAGACAAGACCATCCTATCTTTGCATTTACATTCACACACGTAGAAATCTGCATTACCAGCAAGCAAACATTCAAGTAAATATTTGCATCCACACTGAACTTGGCATAAGGTAATACACTAAGCACTCAGTCAAGGATGATTAGTGCAGCTGAAAGCCTGAGGGAACTCCTTGTAAAGGTTAGAGTGTACTTGAGGTGACATTTCTCAAATGCAAGCTCAACAGTTACGCACCCTTCATAACTTCCACAAGCTGTGTCTTCCTGCAAAGCCTGCAACAGAAGGAAGAGCATACGAAAACCAGATAATTATAACCTAGGGGCCCACTATGGTACATTAATTTCCAAGTCTGTTTCCGCAGACAACCATTCTGAAACACAAATGCAGGTCTTGCTGGCCACCATTCATTTGTGGATATGTTGCAAATGTGACTGCAAATCCTGAAACTGCTTCTCAGCCCTTTATCCAGCTAAAATCCCAGTTTAATCCAAAGGAAAGTTTTGCCCCAAGAAGTATTAAATAAAGCAGCTCACATCTTTTCTGACAGAGACCGCACTTCTCAGCCTTTTACCTGCCTTTGTGACATAAGCATCAATCCTCATTTGAATTTCTGGAGGACTCACAATGTTTGCAGAGCTGTCATGCAGGGCTCATGATTCTAGAAAAGACATTCTCTAAGTTGATAGCAGACATGACTGAAACTGCTGATCACACCAGTGACTGGCTGTTCCAACTACTTCTCTATATAATTGTTGCCCCAAGATAAAAAGTAAGAACATTTGGTTGTCTGCACCAAAAAAGATGAAGGTGATAGTTGTCATTCTTAACCCGGTGAGGACCTTTTGCTAATTCTTACTGACTGCTGTGAAGTCAGTGACAGTAAATCAAACTAAATTCTGAAATGTTGTTTTGTTCATTTGTTTTGACAAGTAAATAATAGCTTCCATTACTGTGTACTAGTGAAAGAAAATAGCTAGCAAAAACAAATACGTCTGATTTCAGTACAGAAGATGAGAAGAGACATTCAAAAGGACTTACTGGTTTTGTACAAATAACAAAGGGAGAACTCATTATCTCCTACTCCAGTTTTACTGTTCTTTTAAAACCAACTCTAGACACAAGTATTTTGAACCTGAATACACACATCAGAACTGAATTCCTTCCATCACTCCGTTAGAGAAATCAGTAACATCCAAAGGCAGGGTGAAAGCTGGGATCAAGAAATACCAGGAAGGGACAATTATGTCTACTTCAGTTAACATTAGCTCCTCACAAATATTCTGACTTTGCACCTTACCTGTAGTAGCACTGGAGACTGTTGGCCACTGCTGATCAGGCCCTCCTGGTCCTCCACGCAGGACTCCTGCCTCCTCCACATGCACAGCACTGGGAAAACATACATCCTGGTTAGGTTATACAGATCCCCTCTGCCCATCAAAGAAGCTGGTTAGTTAGTTCTGAGATTCAGTCATTATGCTACTTCAGATCCCACCTTGGTGGGTTACTGCACTCTTCTTGTGAGCAATGCAGAAAAAGAAATACATTTTCTTAAATGCAGGACTATCCCAGCAAATTCTATAGCATTGCTTATGGTGTACTTGGGCCTGAAAGGACCAAGTTGGATATTAGCCAGCAGCTCATACAGAAGGAAATTAAAAAATTGGCTGTATTTAATACAAAACTAGGCACATACTGGTGCAGAGCTCCTTAGAGAAACAGGATTCTGTGACTGTGTGTCTGTCTCTGCTCATCTGCTTTTCAGCACCCTTCCACACTCCCAGCTGAACTTCATCATCAGTTTCAACCAAAGGTAGCAGATGTCAGCCAAGAGTCCTACAGGTACCAATTTTCTACAAGTTGTATGAAAAATCAGCTGGGCAGGTCACACAGCCTCAGAACCTGACTTTTCAGGTAAGGACATGGGCTGCTCATGTGAGAGAACAGAGGAACACAGTTTCCCAAAAAGGCTTCCTTAGCTCCCCTGCTTGTGAGATGAAATGATTTAAATGACCTCTGACTTTTCATTAATTGCTCAAGTAACTTCAGGTGACATCTTAAACTCTGTGTAGAAAGGAATGTGGATCCACAGGATCATCCTGGGAATAAACAAGAGTACACCTAACTCTGAGAACCAGCAGGTAAGTTGTTCAGTTAGGCAGGAGAATTCCTGCTTCAGGATCCTGCTCCCTAGACTGTTTATTCATTTTGCAGTAAGCAGTCAGGGATTCAAAGAAAATAAAATTAAAAACAGTAGCAGGAACATAAAAAAAAACCCCCAGTTTGCCCAACAAGCCACAAAATCAAGCTTGCTCTTTCTTCCTTCTGTTCCCTGACTAGAGAGCAGCCCAGCGTCAGCTGGAGAGGTGAACTGTTGCCCTAACCCACATGAAGTAACAGCCTCAGGGCTGGGGAGTCTGAATCTGAGTTTTGGACTGCAGCCTTATGAAGACTTTTCAGCCCTGTGGATAATTGATAAAAAGTGATGACCACAGTCCCATTGCACCAACATTTTTGGGAAAAGCACGTCATCCTGCATTTTGTAGTGCCACGAGGAACTCCTGCAGCCTGCCTTGTAACTACATCTAAATTTGTAAGGTAGTCTGATTAATCACACCAGGTTACACCTGAATATAAAACCAGTTTTCTAATCCACTCAGGAAGGAAGAGCAAAAATACATTTTTATTTAGGCTGTACAAAAACCTCTCATTATAATTGCCTTTTTCAGATGTACTAAGTAGTGAATTATAGCAGAGAGCGTTTGCAGTGTTAGGCGGAGGACTCGCACAGATGTCTAAAGAGATTTAGATACGGCCTCACTTTTCCTTCTTTGAAAATCCATCTCCTATCTTCAAAGTGTCCTTTAAACTGTATTAATCATCTTGATTGCACTACGTGATTAACAAACCAATTGTAGGAGCGGCATACTCCTTATGGTGATGAGAGACAAGGTGGAAAATGTACGAATACTGCAGACAGCCTACACAAATGTATCAGCACTGATGATTGCAGGGAGCTTTAAAGTAAACAAAAGAGTATAATCACAGTTAAATAATTCAGTAATTGGAGCAATTATGCCTTGACAGCCAATGTGTAAAAGGCAGGAGGTAAATACACCAAAAAATACAGACCTATGGTAGCATAATAATAGCATAAGATGCTGTCAGACCGAATCTGTAAATCAGATATCAGAAGTGACAGAAGCAGAACACAAGTTTTTCATCTCAACCTACAGATATAGTTTAGGGCATCAGAAGAGTCAGAGAGCTTTGTCCTTTCCACAAAGGAGGAAGTCAGAATTCCCCTTCATGTTGAGAAACACCATACATACCTTTGCATTCCTGCCCTTAGGGACGCAGAGTAGCGCCAGTCAGGATTGGGGTGTTTTGGCTGTAGAAACAAAAGCCCAGAATAACATTACTGTGTGTTAAACTACTGCAGAACCTCTGGATCTGGCTACCTTTACAGGAGAGTCTATATGGGGCTATTCAATTTTTTGAGAGCTGCCGAATCATTCTACAAATCAAAAGGAACTGCCAAGTGGACACACAGGAGAGTGTCTCTGTAACAGAGAAACTTGTCTGCGTGCCAGGGCCTTTGGCTGGAGATGATTTCTGTGGAATGACAGTTAATGCTGGAAACTGGTAGACAGCTATACTGTCTGTTCATCAACATCCTGGGCACAGGAGGAAAAAACATTCATAAATCCATACAACATGTTGTTTACCTGATAAGCTGAGGAAACTTGAGCTCGTGCCTGAGGAAGTATAAATACAGCCCCCTGTGAGGGGACACGTGGGGTAGTCTGTCTGCTGTGACGGTTCTGGTGGCATTTAGTACACCGCAGAGAACTGCACTAGATTGTATCAGATTTGCACACTGCAGCAAGTCTTTTACCAAAGGCAGACGTGCTCTTTCACAACATCAAGAACTACTACATTCTCCATACTCATGAGAGAGCGTACAAGGTGGAAGGGGAAAATCGTCAGCAATACCCTTTGACCAACAAGCCTCAGCATATGTTGCTCTGCTGCAGAATGGCTGGCTAAATAAAGAGATAATGAAGAAGTCCTCCGTTGATCAAAAATCACTCCAGAAAACTCTTTTACATTATCAGAGGGCTATCTCATAATTTTCAACTGCAGCCAATGCATGCAGAACTCGAGTCCTTTAAAATAAAGCCCTAAGCACAAAGAAAGGATTTTTCTTCATATTCTCAAGACATCGTTCTGTAGGTGATATTGCGGCCAGTGCTTAACTTCAGGCACTTGAGTTCAAAGAGAGAACATGTCCAGAAACATAATGGATGCACTAGTTCCTGCTCTGTCTCATACAGAGCCAAACATACAAATAATGTATGACAGTAATGGTTTGATTCTCTTCAAGCTATTGGAGGCAGATCAGAAATTAATTTTGTCCCATTACTTGAAGGAGAAAAAAGAAAGTGTTGAATGCTCTAAATTATTTAAAGCCAACTCTGGCTTTCCTCTTGAGGTTTTTGGGCATGCTTTTCCTTGGATCAATAGGTTTTATTCAAATAAAAATGGAGCTATTACAACTTCCACTATCGCTCTATCACCATATTTCCTGGGTCCAGTATCACTCAAGAGTGAGATGTTCTTGGATGATGTGCATCCTAGTATTCTTTATGGTCTGACTTACACGAAGGGGAGGAGTCTGCTATATGCAAGCACACATTAAGCATCTGCGCTAGCCATTTCCTTCCCATTTAGCCCCCAGTTCTTTGGCATGTTCAGGTTCTGCTGAGTTTAGCAGAAAGCGGCTTAGTGGCTTGACAAGGAGCCCGTTATGCACAGTTCCAGTATTTTCTGATTCACTCCATTTTGGCCCCAGTCCCAGGGATGTCAACTGTGTAGTAAGAGTCAATGAAAGAGGATAGAAAATAATATACAGTGATCAGATCCTCTCCTGAGGGTGTGGGGCAGAGCCCCACAGCACTTCTTTGCATTCTGAGCAGAGCAAATAACTAATTTGAACAGGCGTAGAGGCAGTGTGAGGAGGAATTTTACCAAGTCCCAAGCAAAGCACACATGACATGACACTACATCTAAGAGCTGGAAAAGTCTGACACAAGGTGGGTAGGAGTGAGAGAAGAGGAAAATGACCACATGCTCACAGTTTATAGATTTTTTTGTTTTCTGCTGAGCACTTTCCATTTCTTGACCAGAAGACAACAAAAATATACTTGGTTACAGTGAGAACTTTAGACACCAGATCATAAATGAATGATGGCAGGAGAAACTTCACCAGCCCACTGGCTCAAACCTGCCACTCCAGCATGAGCTGTCACACAGCAGGTAGTCACTGTGTCATGACATGATACAGCCCATCTCAAAGTAGAACTGTGTATTTGGCATGGTCCCAGGGGACAAGATTCTGCACAGGAGCTGTCAGTGAGCTCCTCTGCAAAGCTCTGCACAGGCTTTGCTGTGGGAAGCGTAGCTGTGTCATGAAACAACACTGCCAGGATAAGGCACAGGTGGCCAGGAAGCATGAGACCACAAAGGAAGCACAAAGAGGAACGCAGACTCTGAAGAGGTGCAGATGCTTCCCAGTTGCATGGCCCCATAACTCTTGCTATGTCACACAATGCTGACAAAGATATTATTGTTCCTTTTATCTTCCCAGCTCCCAAGTTGTTAAAAGACCCTGTTTTTAATCACATGCCAGACCATTCTACGAACCTGCTGTTTCCCTCAGATTTTTTGAGGCTCAGTGATCCTGTCCTACTACTCATCAGTGGAGGTGAAAAAAAAAAATCACACAGTCCAGCACAGAAGCAATCAACTCTTCCATTCCTCCCATCAGCTGCTTTTTCTGATTTAGTAACAGCACAACATCATAGTTGTGTCATAAGTCAACATCTACCCAGGTGCTTACAGAAGTGTCTGTCACTGCACCAGGTAAACACCTCATGTCAACAGTTTTCTCCTGCTGGTTCTCCCAAGCACCAGGGTTACCTTCTGCCAACCACATAACCACAAGCATTAACGTGACTAGGCATAAACAAGCAACCCTACTGGAAAGTCTGATAAAATGCAGAAAACTTAAAGAGCAAAAAAAGCAATGCAAAATTTCACACCACTTTTGTCAAATTGCACAGGATGGGTTAAGAATCTTTTCACTGGTTATGGAGAACACAGTTAATTGGAAAGACATTATTAAAAACATTTTGCTCAGTTACCTTTTTAAGATGATAGTTCAACACAGTCAAGATTTGTTCTCAGGATAGAGAGAACTTCTACCTTTTTTAATATTACCCTGACTCTGCATTCATTAAAATCATTGCAGTGGCTACCATTCACTTCAGTGGGTGCAAGAACAGGGCCTGTTTGAGGTGGCAAAGTGTGAGTCAAACATTCACAAACAGTTACCAGATGATGAGACTGCTAAAAACATCCCACTCCATTCCTATTTCCACACAAATGCACAGCAGCGTGACAAAATGTGTATTTACCAAATATATCTGCTTTGAAGCAATAATAAATGGCCTTTTAGAACCCCTGACCACATAAAGTTCTCGCTTTTTTCTGGTGAGACAATACTGATAGATGTGAGGAAATAGAGGCTTCTATTTCTGAATACATTCTGTAAATGTTTAGAATTAACTTGATGCGGAGAACAAACTATTTATAGTCTGAATAACTATTTATCATGTAAGAAATCAGCATGGAAACTGGAAAAGGTTACAGTTCAGAAGCCCAAAGAGTTTCCTTCTGGCAGTACCCGTTTGCACTTCTAACTCAGAAAACTAACATGCAGGAAACAGACAAGTGCTTCTGTAAAGTATATTTAATGAGTTCTAAGAAAAGAAAAACTCTTCTGTTTAATATTGAATGGAGATTTCTGCTGGCACAGCAGTAAACATCAAAACAGAGTTTGACTGCCCTGAAGCACAGTGTGCTGTCCCTACTTGGCAGAGCAGGTTCGGATAACTGCCATTAAACAAAAGAACAAACATTTATAGTTAACCTTTACAATGTCAGTGGGGCTGGAGAATTTCTTAAAGGCTTAAGTTCTTGAACTGAGATTGTAAGATATTCCACCATTAATACCTTTAAATCCGCTGTGAGAAATCTCCTGGAAAGACTGCTCCAGAAAGTGCTGTGGCTTTATTAGATTTAGACACTTAGAAACCTGCTTGCATTTTAAAGCAGTACCAAGGTATGTTCAAAAGATACGGAGAAAGAGCCAGAAGCAAAGAACCATAAAATTTCAATGCACCCCCAGGCCTT
Source organism: Phoeniculus purpureus (assembly GCA_028565055.1). Taxonomy (NCBI): domain Eukaryota; kingdom Metazoa; phylum Chordata; class Aves; order Bucerotiformes; family Phoeniculidae; genus Phoeniculus; species Phoeniculus purpureus. Next base: position 226,391 of record JAOXOE010000765.1, read on the forward strand.
ACCATCACTAACGTACAGCTCTTGCTTTACTTTCCATAAAGAACCACGCAAACTTATTTCCAAACATCACAGTTTGTCAACAACAAGCATTGCCACACAAAAAAAAGGGTACAAGGACATGTACAATCAAAAGAGCTGGTATCTGGCTCTATCAAGTATCCAGAGTGCCCACTCATCATGTGCCAGGCTGCCTTCTGGAACAGAAAACGCCAGTTAAAACACACATCGGTGGGTTTGGCTCGGTTGGTTTGATTGTTATTCCCTGCATTGAAAGGAAAAGGTTGTCATGAGACACAAGACATAAGGAACGAGCTTAACCACATGGAACACAAGAACAAGACAGAGAGATGAAAATACAAGCTAAGGACCTAACACTACTCAGACAACACTCAGCATCTTCACAGGCATATGCTTGAGGAAAGTGACTGCTGCAGCAGTGCCCAGTAACAAAATCACATCTTCACACACTCCCTTTACCTCTGTGTGCACCCTCCTTTACAAAAGGCAGTAAGCCAGGCTGCCCATAACCTCACACAATGCCAGCAATGAAGCCACAGTATTTTGCTGTCCCTGTATTTCGCGCACACTGGCTGCCTGCAGTGGTCACCTAGCTGATTGACAAAATGCTCTTATCCCCACCACCACACTCTTTCACAAAACACACTTTGAGATATTCTTATAAACCTATAGAGGAGTCACACAGGCAAGCAGGGTGCATGCAGTAACACAGGCTGTCCGGCAGAAACAAGCTCCAGTGGGACACATTAGCAGTCACAATAGTCACACAGAAATCGGTCCTTCAACAGAAACAAAGAATCCCCTGCCTACCTTCATGTACTGGGTTTTCCCCCACTTCTAATGATCCAATAAAGTCAATCACAACTTACTGTAAAGTAATTACCAAAAATATGAAAAGGAGCAAGACCTTATTGCATCGAGTGTTACTGCCATGAGTCCAAATAACCTTGAAATATTTTACCTCGTACTATATAAATAACATTTGTAAAATACCAGCCTCCATGTAACCCTAGGTACAACATGCATGCACAGAAATCCCTTTCACTTGGTCCCATCCTCATCACTGAACAACTAAAAGAGAAGATCAATTTCCAAAAACTGGAGAAAAAAAAAAAGCAGAGAAAAAAGAAGAGGACCCGTTCACATCACTCAGAAGGAACGTGCACATCAGACATTAATCTTATAAATCAACGCAAGGACTGTGATGCCTGTTGCTAGGCTTTACAGGTGGAAGTGTGGTCATTTACAGACTGAGTGTAAGTTCACTTCAACTGAAAAAGGGAAACAGTTCTCTAAAGAGCTAATAATAAAAAGATCATTTTCCTTAAAAAATAGAACTCAGTGTTGCTAAGCAATGGATGGCATCCTCAGTGTGGATGCCGAACTTGAAACAAGAAAAAGACATGGTTATATGGTGTGTAATTAGCTAGGAACTAGCAATTAGTGTATGCTGTTATTTTCACCCATTTTCTAATAGATATCTGGCATCTTCCTGGTATGTTCTGTGCCCCAGCAGTTCAATAAGCAGTGACCTAAGAGAAGAACTTAACATGAGTAGAACATGTTTAAACCATACAGAACTATTTGAACGATTGATTTTGGATCATAACTCCATGCAGGCATTCATTAGTTTGTTCCACACATCTCTACTTCTATATATCAAGTTTGGGCTGGTTTTGCTACCACTGCCTGATCTGCAGTGGAGTTCAAAACTTGCCAATTCATTGCAGGCAACTGAGTGATTCTCTAAAATGTGATAGTAATCTCTCTGCTAAACTAATTTCCTACCACTCTTGCATCCAAAGTGAAGCCATTTTCAATTATTGTTCCTCCTCCCTACACCCCCAAAAAGACCACCTAATCAGATTTAAGGTCTATTTTTCAGTACACATGCTTATAGAGTATGTCTCGTGTTATCTCCTATATCAAACAGATTTCAGGCATTTTCTTTTATTCAGAAAGATTTCAAGGTACAAAAACTATATAGAAAAAGAAACAATACTCCCCCCACACCCTGCCACTGTGATTCACAGAAAATCACTGCATTAATTTAAAATTAATCAGTTTTGAATGGATGACAATTGCTCTCTAAAAGCATTTTTATGGGAGACTTGCTAGTCCTTAAGATTTGTGCCTCTTTGCGTAAACAAACCACCGTTGCAAGAGATGCTAACATCTTCACTTGTGAGTCAGTATAAAGAAATAAATTACATTCCTGTGGCAAGAATACACAAGTCAAGCCTTTCTATCCCACCACAGTTACTCCCCCAGCTTTCCCACATCTGGAGGCACAGCAAACGTTGATGCACAAAAGGATCTTTTGCCTGCCACAATTGCAGGGTACAAACACCACACAGTAATTGCATTCTCCCTTTGTGAACCAGAGTTAGCATCTCCTGTGAGTGCTTCTCAGTTTAGCTGTAATATATGGAGAAAGGAAACTGCACAGAGCAGGTAAACCACACACTAACTGCAGACAGCCTGTATGCTGGCATAAAGCAACCATTAATTCTTCACTGTGGGAAAATATTGAAAAGGTTAATACGCTGCTGGTCAAACCATAGGTATTAAACAATTTTCAACAGCAACCCAGCAGGTTAGAAGCTGTCACACTGTAGCATGATGATGGTAACCTGCTGCATTCTCTACAAAGATGTCACTGGGCTGTCACTGTCCAGAAAGCACTAGACGCAGCGTTAGGTACTACAAACATAATCAAAGGAGGGATTGCAGTTTTCAGACAACTAAAACATGCCCACATTAGTAATCAAAACATATTATTTCTATGATCTACATTCAACAACTTTGACAAGGATTGAAATTGATGATGTAGCCTGTATCTGCCGTCAAGAAATCTATTGATTTCCAAGCTAATCACTTTTTCCTGGGTTTTTTTCTGCAATAATGGTTTTAATATTAAAACCTTAAGAACCACGTAAGTTATTCCCTAGAACCCTGTGGCAGCAGGCAGCTTTAGATTTGTAAGAGAAAAGGGAAGGAGGCAATACTCTATAAAGCATACACTGCAAAAATGAAGTGAATCTCAAACCACAGACACATACATTGAACTTACCAAACAGACCCAGAAAGTCCCATTATTTACCTAGAAACAAAATGTAGTGCACAGATTAGATTCGTTAGAACCACATTTCATAGCTTTGTAAAGGGAATACACTTAATCTGAGTTTTACAGCTTGAATCTCTTCTTAAGTACAGATTTTCTCAGAGCACTCACTTTGCCAACCATTTATCAACATAGTCTCACCTCATTAGGAGTAATGGAGTCATTTCTAAGTAGGATCAGGTTTTGTGCACTCTGCCCACTCTGTCCTGTCAGATGCCTCTCAGTCGTCACTGCAGAGGGACCAGTAGTTCCTGTTGGGCCACAGGTATTGTAAAACATAAAAGTGTCACTTCCTGACCCCGCAGTTAGGCATGCCTTATAGCAGTAGGTCTTAGTGAGAGACCCATTGCCCCTCACTTCAATGAAATGGGGTTGTACTTTTAAACCATGGGGCAACCTGGCATCGATGTTGTTGTTGGCCTGCTTGTATAATTCAGCAGGGCACCGTTCTCTAACCCCACAGAACCCTGCACAGCAGGAGTCCCCATACAGACTGTATCTGTAGCACTTGATAACAGTAAGTCCAATGATTGTAAAAAGGAAAACGAAGGAGATGGCGCTCAAAGCGATAATGAGATAAAGAGTGATCTCTGAATAATTGGTCGGACTTTTAATGTGCCGCCTTCTATCAGGGATGATTTTGGAAACTCTGTCCACCACAGCAACAGTGATGGATACTGATGAGGACATCGGTGGCTCTCCATTGTCTCTCACCTCCACCGTCAGGTTGAAAGTAGGTGGGCTGTCCTCCCCCAGTTTGCGAGTAGTCCTAATCTCCCCAGTGTGGAGCTCTATCCTGAACAAACCTGGATCTGAGGTTTGAACTAGATGGAAGAACAGCCAAGCATTTTGTCCTGAATCCCCATCAATGGCTATAATTTTGGTTACCAAATATCCAGCATATGCTGAGCGTGGTATCATCTCTAGGGCTGCTGAAGCATTGGTTGAGGTAGGATACAGAATCTGTGGGGCGTTGTCATTCTCATCCACCACGTAGATGCAGACAGTGACAGTGCTGCTCAGTGGTGGGATCCCAGCATCCTGAGCCTGGACAACCACCTGGAACTCCCTTAGTGTCTCATAGTCAAAGGACCTGACAGCATACATGTTGCCACTATCTGATTTCATAGAAACATACGAGGTGACAGGTAGCCCTTCAATCTCCCCATCTAGCAGAGAATAGGACACATAGGCATTTTCGGCGACATCTGGGTCAGTGGCTTTGATAGTGCACAGCAAGGCTCCAATGGGGTTGTTCTCAGGGATGTAAACTGAGTACACAGGTTCCTCAAAGCGTGGAGGATTGTCATTGATGTCAGAGATCTCCACATGGATCACCTTCTGGGAGGAGAGAGGAGGAGTCCCAGAGTCAGTAGCCGTAACTGTGATGTTGTAGGCTGCTGCTTTCTCATGGTCCAGTTTGCCCTGGGTGATCAAAGTGTATGAGTTCTTGAAAGAATTAAGTGCAAATGGGAGGCCGGGGGGAATGCGCAGATTCACCTGCTTGTTTGCCCCTGAGTCCTGGTCAGTGACACTCATCAGGGCCACCACAGTTCCTGCCTTTGCATCCTCTGGCACTGGGCTGTATAGGGAGGTAAGGACCACCTCAGGAACGTTATCATTAGCATCCACAATGTTGACCAGCACTTTGCAGTGCCCAGCCATAGAGACAGGGCCCTGATCAGTGGCTTGCACATAGATCTCATAAGAGGATGCCTCCTCATAGTCCAAGGTACCATTAACTCGCACCTCCCCTGAGTGTGGGTCCACACTAAAGAGCTGCCTCACCTTCTGTGGGGTGTAGCTGCCAAAGGAGTAGATCACATCCCCGTTGGACCCCTCATCAGGGTCTGAGGCATTGAGTTTGACCACTAGTGTGCCAGGCGGGGCATTTTCCAGAAGGCTCACAGTGTAGATGGAGCGGTCGAAGGCAGGTGGGTTGTCATTCGTATCCACAACTCGCACAGAGATCTGGGCTGTACCAGACTTGGGAGGGTCCCCACCATCTACAGCAGTGAGCACCAGCTGCTGCAGGGCACTCTGTTCCCGGTCCAGCGGCTGCTGCAGAACCAGCTCCAGGAGCTTGCTGCCACTCTGGAAACCTTTCAGGTCCAGGGCAAAGTGGCGGCTGGGGCTAAGCTGGTAGCTCTGCACAGAGTTCGTGCCCACATCAGGGTCCTGGGCACTCTCAATGTGGAAGCGGGCCCCAGGCACGGCGGACTCACTGATTTCCAGCCGGTAATCCTGGCGGGGGAAGCGCGGCGCGTTGTCGTTGATGTCCAGCACCTCCACCTCCACGTTGTGCACCTCGATGGGCTGCTCGATGACCAGCTCCAGGCTGAGGAAGCAGGCGGGGCTCAGCTCGCAAAGAGCTTCGCGGTCCATGCGCTCTCGCACCAGCAGCGCCCCACGGCCCAGCTCCAGCTCCAGGTACTGCCGGCCGCTGCCCGACGTGAGCCGCGCTCCTCTCGCCGCCAGCCGCCGCGGATCCACACCCAGGTCGCTCGCCACGCTGCCCACGAAGGCTCCGTGTGGCAGCTCCTCCCGCACCGAGTAGCGGAGCTGCCCGCCGGCCGCCCGCCCGGCACCCAGCCCCATCAGTAGCAGCAGGCCCAGCACCGCCGCCATGGCCGGAGCGAGGAGCGGGGGCGGGGTGCGGGGAGCTGCCGTAGACCGGAGCCGCCTCGTCCGGCCCTGGCCCGGCCTCACTCCCCGCCGCCCGGCCGCCTCATGCAAGCGGCGAGCAGCTCCCGCCGGCAGCCTCTGGCCCCACCGCCGCCAGCTCCATGCTCCCACCTTTCTCTCTCCGGCGGCTCTGAGGAGTAGGAAGGAGGAGGGACCGCGACTCGCCGGATCCGCTCTCTCCTGCTCCAGCTGCTGCGCGGGAGGAGGCGGGGGAGGGCGGTTAAGCCGCGGCTGGCGCCGGTTCAGCACCTCGGCAGGGAACAGCGACGCGGCCGCCGACGGGAGCCGCCCCCGCTGCTTGCGGAACCGCGATGCGGGACCCTCTGCCTGCGGGACCTCGCTGCCCGCTCCGCCGCACTGTCCTCACCCACGTGTTGCGGCCCCTCGGTGAGTCGAGCGCCGCGTTGTCAAGCCGGGGAGGAGCTGCGGCTCCCGCACCACCGCCGCCGCCGCCGCCCCTCGTCTCCTCCCCGGCTTCTCTGCTGAAGCTTCAGGCGCGCGGAGAGGAGTGGGGTTGAGAGGTTGCGTGGATGGGGAAGGTCCGCAAACCGCCTGCACTTCTGGCCCTCCTGCTGCAGTGCTAAAGTACATCCCGCTTGGGAGGGTTAAATCAGCGCAGGGCTCCGAAAAAAAACCCCAAAAAGCGGGCGCCCAGCCAGGTCTGGTGCCGTCTGTATATGCTGCAGTGTGTTTGACGACCTCTTTCTTGGAGACCTGCCCCCTTTGCTCCCTCGAAGATTCATCTTTGCTGCAACACCGGCCCTCTGACCAATCTGTGTGGGCCCCCCCCTGCCCCGCTCCCTCCCACCTCCCACTGAGCTCCCTCTCGCCCTTGCTGCAGCCACCGTTCCCGACAGCAGGTCGGCTGGTAGAATTCTGCAAGTCACACCCACGAGTTAGGAGCGTTTAAGGTGGGCTTCAGTTTCTCATCCAATGCAATGGATGAGCTCAAGGTGATCAAATGCAGCTGGAGAGAAGCTGAATAAATGCTAGACAACGTTTTCCAGTTACTCAAACTCAGCATGGGGGTGAAGGTGCTGCACTGCAATGAGTTTCACCACAATGCCACAAATCCCAGCAAAGACAATAAACTTAGGCATTCATTCATACAAAATCTAAGTCACAAAACTGACATATTTAATGTGACAAACTACAGGCTATAGCCCTCCAGAGGTGCAACTACGTTGTACCTACTACCCAGTGCAGAAACTGCTTCTCTGCTAATATTTCTGTCCCTGTTGTTTTGTTTCTTGTTAGCCCCACAAAATCTTTTGGAATGTCCGATGAACCATCTCAGGATTGGGATATGAAGTCTATCAAGGGGAGGGGTGACTCTCACATTCAGATAAAACATCTTTCATTGTCTTGTGAGCACTGGCATCTCTCACCATGCGGGATGACTTCTGAGAGCACCTTACAGTATAAATCCCAAAAGTTTTTACTATAAAGTACCTGAACCACAAATCACAGGAAACAACCATCCTAATTTGGACTCAGCACTGCTAAGAACAACTTCCAGTCTATTTGCTTTTGTCAGCGGCTGCCATTATCAGAAGAGACAACATAATGAGCAGGATTACCCCATTTTATATTTTGGCTGGTGGGTTAATTTACTTCACAGACCATTTTTGTGGCCCAAATATTTACCCTCATATTTATTCTACCGTGCCCTGTACCCCAGTGTCTGCAAATACTGCTGTGGAACCACCCAGTCCTGCTTCTCTTTTTAGGTAGGATAAATGTAGGTCTGTGTAGATCAAGAAGGGTAGACAGAGGTTCCAAGTGCCTACACTATCTGTAAAATTGCCCATTTCATCCAGTTGTATAAGCAGGAGCCAAGCACTTAAAAATATATACATAAATCAGCTTCCAATTTTTGGCTTGCTACTCATCTTCAAGATCACAATATTTACAGATTCAAAAAAACCCCTCAAACTGCATCACTAAAAAACTCAACAAAAAACCCCTCAAACCAACAAACTCCCAAACAACCTAAGAAACATTTACAGCAGCTCTAACATACAAGGACTGTGAAGTTGTGTGCGAAAACAGTCATCACATTAAACAGAAGCCCAAAGGGACACACTCTCAGTTTTCCAATCAAGTAATGGTTTCATCCAGACATTCCACTAACCATCTCTACCCCACCTCCCATATATGACAGCCACAAAGTCTTCTAACAAGCATACAGCCAAAAATCATAGCAACATTGTCAACGTCTATGGCCCTACCTTAAGGAATGCATTGATAGATTCTCCCCTGGAAATGGACAATGTCCCTTCTAAGGGAAAATAAGGGAGAATTTCCTGATGGGAAAATACAACTCAGCTCTGTGGACAATGTCTTTCTAACCAGGAGTTGATCTTACTTAGAGTGTATAAATGAAACACACCAGTTGTACATCTAGGGGTTTTTAATACCAGGGAGGAACCTTGGACATTGTTCTGAGACGCCTGTGAGTTACTTCTGATAGACATTCAGGCTCTGCTCTAGTGTGTTCCAGCTGGATTCTCTAGCAAGAAAAGGCTGACAAGAGCTCGTGTCCTGGCTCAACTCACTATTTACATGCTATGTAGGTTCATCTACCCTCGTAGCTAAGACTGTGCACATCCTTTGAAAAACACCACAGAACATAAAACTGAAGAGCTTGGCTTATTTACAGTAGCACTGTATGAATGTAACAGTCTTTCTCAAAGCATTCACTTTACACAGTTTATGCTGACTACACAGTTTACTGAAACTTGTGTTTTTCTGAGTAAATGTTCCTGAAGTCCCTTTAAATCTTTACAAAATTCACTGATGGTCACAATAATTTCAGTTTAGCTCCACCAGCTTTAGTGGCGATGCAGAACCAGTCCCAAAGGCCTCCACTTTTAATTCAGTAAAAACTTCCATTGAGAAAACATTTCAGCACCTGGTCTGTAGTAATACTGACTTGTCTAGTGAAAGGCAAAAATTGAAACACAGAAAAATATCATTTCACTTTCAATTGAATTGAGGCTTAGGGACTTCCTGGTTCTCATTTCTGCCAGAGTTGTGTTTTCCAGCAATTTCTTGCAATTTCATCTAAGCATCAAACTTTGAAACACCTTCAAATCTTACTGAACAAAATCACAGCTGCTGGGCTCAATGCACACACATGAGCAAGAGAATCAGAATCCATCTCTGCAGCAAAAACAGCTGATAAAAGGTATCAGCCTCACAACATTTGCTGATAAACCCGCTAACTTCTAAAGTTACTAGGCACTGCCTGTACACAGTTATCTATATACACAAGTCTACTGGACTTTGCTGATATAAAAATTGCACCACTTTAATTAGCCTAATTTCAATGGTAAAAGTACAAATATATGAGCGTAACAAAGAATACACAGATTTCATCAAATCCTGTAGAAGAAAAGTAAATATATATATCAAAATAGTAATACACTGATATAAGGCTACACGAGTTGTAGTAACCATAACTACTTTAGTATGAAAAGTCCTCACATTCTATGCAAGCCTTCCTTGAAACAGTTCTACACACAGACATGCCTGAATTAGCAGCAATGTAACGCAGTGCAACAGAAACATTTCTGTGCAGGTATTTGTCTCAAGAGTGATACAGCCATACACAGATATAGTTCTATAGGTATTTTGGTTTTGAAAAGTTTACTTGTTTGAAATTGCACCTGTACAAGGCACATTTCAATGTAACACTGAAACTAGAACCACTTAAATTTGCTTGAGCAGAAATAACTGTATTCCATTTGCTTCACTGCAGTATGTTATGCAGAGTCCTTCCTCTGGCTATTTCTAAGTCTCAAACAGCAAAAGGAAAGAGAAAGACATCTGAGAAAAAAGCAAGACATGAAAATACAACGTGTTAGCTGAAGAACTCCAAGGTATTTCAACATCTGAAAACCTCTTTTTGCTCCTTTGTAAATAATTTGACCTTCAGTAACTCTCATCTCTTAAACATGGTATCCCTATGACTCACCGTCACAACAGTTCTTTTCTGAACGGGCAAGAAGTCACCAGCTCCAAGGATCAGGCTTTAGATTTTTCCATGTAGTCTTGTCAGCATGTAGGTTTTTAACAAAAATGAGATTGTCTGTGTACCGTATAAATGCAGACACAATCTCTGCCTACTGATAGAACTCTGCAAAATAACATTGAGGCACTGATTTATCCACTAACAAGCAGTTAAGCTGTGATTCTCTCTAGAAAAACCCTCTTTCGTACCATGTGCTTGCTTGCATGTGGTACCTACAATCTGTCTGCCTTACTTTGAGTTAAGTCAAATCCAGAGGAAAGGAACATCCATCAGTCACAGGCCAGACTACAGCAACCACAGAGGAAAAAAGTATGCACAACCTGTAAGGGAATGACTAATATTTTTTTAGTTTCTTATACATAGTGAGATGGCAGACTGTGGCACCATCGACCTAGTCCATAAGTAGTTATGAAACCTATGGAGAAAACATCTTGATGATTTCAGAGGACATGCACACTACTTCTTCAGTCCAGCCCCAACTTTCACAATCCCAATCCTGCTCTCTTGAGATTCCTTCATCTTCTACACCTTACTTACATGGTTCCCCTCTCTCCACTTCTCACTGGAGGAGAGTGTATACAAGACTCTTTCGGATGGCTTCTCATGTCTTAAATAGTATTGATCAGGCAGACACTGCCTAGAGATGATAAAGCAACATAAAGAAAGGAATGAAACAGATTCGTACCCTACAGTGGCTTCATGCTTGACAAGCTTCCATCAGTCCTCACACAGCAATCCAAGCTCAGAGATACCAAACTATGAGACTCTAGGTTCTGCACTCAGAACAGAGCCACTGAGCAACCCCTTAAACAGAGCCCTGCAGTTGAACTAGATCTCTTTCAGTAAATGATCTGCATTCTCTGTATAGGACTTCTGGGGACATGGGATTCTCCTTCTTCCTAAAAACACCTCAAATTGCCTCCCGGAGGTAATGTCAATTTTTTGTTTCTACATTTTGAAATAGATAGCTTTGGTGCCTAACTGCTCAGTTGGATTGGCCCTATTCCCTCATATCTTTCCCTAAATCAATTTTCACATTGTTATGAATGCAACTAGTGAGGTTTTGGGTTGGTTTTTTTTTTTTGGGGGGGGGGGGGGTTAGGGGGGTTTTTTTTTGGTTTTGGGTTTTTTTTTGTG
>JAOXOE010000765.1:237490-258540 GCA_028565055.1 Phoeniculus purpureus
TGTCACTGCCCACTGGAAGCAGGGGTGGAACTCTGTGCGTTCTGGAGTCACTTCCAACCCAATCCCAGTCTCTGGCAGCTTAAGGGAATAACTGGGGCAGCTGGTGGGTTCTGCCAGCACAAATGGGACTGCGAAAGTGGGTTTAGCTGTGACGGGGGAGAAGGGAAGATTGGAGTTTCCCAAACCAGTGAGACCAGCATCTCCTCCCACCCCAAGGCACCCCTTGCGCTGCATGGGGCTCCTCAGCAGAGCTGCAGGGGTAAACCGTCAGGGAACAGTATGGAATCAGGGGATGGTTTGGGTTGGAGAAGCCCTTGAGTTCCTCCAGTCCCACCAGATGCAGCCAGGACCCTCACACCACATCTCCCCAGATTTGGGGACATCTCTCCCTGCCCTGGGCAGCCTGGGCCAGGCCTGGACACCCCTTGTGGGGTAGAAATTGCTCCTCAGGGCCAACCTCCCCCTCTCCTGAGGCAGCTTGAGGCTGTTAATTAATCCAGAGAAAAGGAAGAGCAGTGACATAGGGCTGAGAGCACTGAATCAAGAGAGATATTTGCACCCCATGGCCCTTGGGGTCCATCCTGAGCCGGGACTGTGGGTTCAGCCAAGGTGTGGAGCACAGACCCTGCAGGAAGGGAAGAGCTAAGTGGCTCTCACCGCCTCCCCAACACCCAGCACAGCCCAGAGTCGCTTCTCAGTGTCTGCTGGGGCTTCCTGGATGATAAAAAAGGAGCCTAGAAAAATAAACAGCTGAGCCTGGCCTCGAGCGGCGGCCACCAGGGCTTTTCCAGGCTCAGCCCAGCTTCAACACTGCCAAGGAGGGAAGTGCAGCCTGTCAGAGCGCTGGAAGTCATTAAGAGGAAATCTAATCCGACAAGGACAGCCTAATATTTACAGAGCCCTGCGAGCTGCAGGGCCGGAGCAACGGGGCCAGCGCAGCCTGCTGACAGGCAGCTGGGGCAAGCGGCGGCTTTTCTCGCTCTGGGAGCCCTGCGGGAGCCGTGACAGCCCGCTCAGCTCAGCACCTCGTTGTTCAGAGCCCATTAACGCTTCTCTAAGGGCTCCCCGTTCCCCCCTCCTCTGTCTCTGCAGGGGGGTTGACCCCAAAGACACCCCAAGCAGGTCACATGTTCCAGCTTCCTAAAAGCATCTTCTCAGGGAGCTTTGGGAGGGTGGGGTGGTGAGGAGGAGCCCAAGCACTGGAGAGGCTCTTCTGTGTCCCACCTCCACAACTGGTCCTGCTGAGTCCCAGACTGTATGTCCTGCTGACTCGGGAGCCATCGGGCTCTCAGCTGTACAAGCACAGCAGAAAAAATGGGAATAATAAATCCCAACCATCACCAGAGTGTCTGAAACACCTGCCCTGTGCTTGGAGGGTTTCTGCTGCAGCAAAGGTGCCCATTCCAGGGATGGAGCCAGGGAATGGGAAGCACAGAGCAGCCAACGTGGCTTCGGCATTGGGATTTCACCAGAACATCCTGGATCAGCTGGAAGAGGCCTTGAGGAAAGGAGTCAGTTGGCCAGTCAGCACCAAGATATCAGCTGGGTCAGAGACTCCAGCGCTTCCTAGAGCCCTAGATGGGCCTTTCCAGGAGAACTCTTGATACTGAAGTCGCAGAAAAGCTCCGTGCTCTGAGTTGTGTGAGCCAGGCCCCTCCTGCCCATTCTGCCAGCACAGAGCAAGCAGGGAATGTCCCCAGCTGCCTCTTCACATCAACGTTCCCCAGCAGCTCCCCAACACCCTCCACAATCCTCCAGTAGGACTGGAACCCGCTGTCTGCTCCCAAGTCTGGATAGGAGGAGCAGGAGGTCCTGCAGCCTCCAGAAGCAGCAGCTTGGGAACCCTCCACCACCAGTGAACTCACTGGGCAGCTGGAATGTGCTGAAAGAACCAGGATGGGCACAACCTCCCCCTGAAAGCTTCACTCAAGCAAGAGATTTTACACTGAGGGCTAAAAATCAATTAAATTGTCAAGAAGGAGCTGAACAAAGGTGGAAGGCATGAGTGTGGAGAGACCTGAGCTGTGCTGAGAGCCCTGCAGCCACCCCAGGGACCCACAGAAATCTCTGTGCAAGAGCTAGAACCATAGAATGAGGGAATCGATGGCACTGGAAAAGCCCTTTGAGCTTTTCAAGTCCCACCACAAACAGCCAGGTCCCCCTGACCACTGTCCCTCACCCCATAACTCCCTGGCTTTGTGACCCCTCCAGGGATGGGGACTCCTAGACAACCTTTGTGGGGCAGAAATTGCTCCTCAGAGCCACACCCCTTCCGCATAGCTCCTCCAGGGACTCCCCTGGTGCTGCAGCCCCTTCCCCAGCTCTACTGCCTTGCCTTGGCCCCACTGCAGCACCTCCAGGTCCTTCTGGCCAGGAGTGAGGGGCTCAGAGCTTACCCCAGGAGCTGAGGTGGGGGGCTTCCCCAAGTGTCCAGTCCAAGGGAATGCAGCAGTTTCCAACAGTTTTTTTGGGGTCTGTGGTATTAGTTGCTGCCTGGGGCTAAACCCCCACAGACACGGACACAGGAGACCACTCCACTGCAGGAGCATAGAGAGTAAAAGGGTCTGAAAAGACCAACTTCCCAATGCAGTGATGCCCTAGAAAGACTATTTCTCCAAATAGAGAAAAAGGGTCAATGAATTCCTGGCCAAGGGCTGCCTGTTTGCTGTCTTTTCCCTCCAACAAACCCCTTCAAGACCTGGACACTCTTACAAAAGGGAACTTAATTCACTGGGAATCTGAGTTCACTGAGACATCACAGAGTCACTGACTGGGTTGGGAGAGACCTCAGAGCTTCCTCAGTGCCACCCCTTGCCCTGAGCAGGCCCATCCCCACCCTAAGGACCAACCTGCCCTGGGATGGCTCCCGGGATGAGGCTTCTCCCACCTCTCTGGGCACCCTGGGCCAGGCTCTCCCCACCCTTAGCAGCAGCACCTTCCTCCTTTTCTCCAGTCTGAATCTCCCTCTTCTAGTTTAACCAGCACCCCTGCTCCTGTCCCACAGTCCCTATTGAAAGTTTCCCCCATCTCTTTTATCAGCCCCTGAAAGGCTGCACTAAGGTCTCTTGGAGCTTCTCTTCTCCAGCTGAACCCCCCAAACAAAGGGTTCCCCTCTTAGACCACCTCTGGGTCCTCCTCTAGCCCCACTCCACCAGCCCCATGGTGTCTCTGCTGTGCTGAGGAGCCCAGAGCGGAGCCCAGCCCTGCTGAAGGGTCTCCCCAGAGTGGGGCAGAGGGGCTTAATCCCCTCCCTGACCCCCTGCTCACCCTGCTGAGGACACAGCCCAAATCCTTCTTAGGACTGCTCTCCAGCCCCTCCCTAACTCCACATACACAGAGGTTCCTCCCCAAGGATTCCCCATGGTCAGACACCCCTGACCCCTGCAGACACAACACAGCCACTGGGGTCTGTGTGAATTTGCCCCAGCAGTTCTCAGTTCTCTACCCCATGAGCAGACCAAATTCCTCACACCAAACTAGCCACAGTGCACAGCCCCACTCCTGGATTGTGGAACTGAACAGCTTTAAAACAAGAATGTGGGTCTAAACCAGATTCCTTCTCACAGGTGTTTCCCTACAGTTTACACACACAGGTCTGACTTCACTTTTTCTGCCCAATTTAGAAACTGGAGGGCTGATACTGGGCACAGGGGCATAGGCACTGAGTTTGGAGCCTTCCTCACAGCCCCTCCTTCTCCAGGCACAAGTGGTGGCTGGGGAGGGCACAATCAGAATTTTGGGACATGATTTGCTGCTGATTTTGCAGGAGAACCAGAGCTGGGGGGTTGGATATGACCCCAGCACTTCCAGTGCTGCTGGGATGCTCCAGAAGGTGCCAGGTATCACTGTGGGTGCTTCGTGGAGTTCCCCAACCTTTACCTGTGTCCTGGGAGGCTTGGTGACATAGAGGCCTTCCTCCAGGGCTTCATCTTCCTCCTCCTCATCAGAGCTGTCAGTGCTGTCACTGCCTGAGTCCTCTAGCCCCGAGTAGACACTTTCTTCACTGCTCTCCTCGCTGTTCCTCAGCTCCTCACTGGACTCAGGGCAGCTTGACTGGAAAGGAAAGGACCAGCAAGTCAGGGTGGCCCATGACAGAAGGTCAGAGGGGCCCGAGATGACGGGAGTGGACTGGGGAGTCAGGGTGGCTCAAGGGGGGAGGTGGGGTGTGAAGGTTGTGGTGGCCACAGTTCCAAATAATGGAGGGGCTGCACAGCCCGACCTGAGCCCCTGGCACGGATCCCCGCCACCACCGGGCCGGGCACAGATCAAGGCCCAAAATCCACTGGGACCAGGCCGGGACCACCAGGACGGGTATCACAGCGCCTGAGCCGGACGCAGGTCAAGACCGGTACCCACCGGGACAGGGCCCGGCCTAACCGGGACAGGGCCGCAGCACCTCAGACCCTCCTCCTCCCCCTGACAGCCCCGCGCGCCCCAACCTGCTCCATGTCCCGGTGCCGCGCGCGCCGTCGCCTCTCACCACGTGCGCAAGGTCAGAGGTCATCGGCCCCGCCCACTTCCCTTTCTTTTTCTAACTCGTCTTCTTCCCCGCTCGCCTCAGCCTCCGTCTCTCTGCTGCCCCGGCCCCGAGGAACAGCCAGGATCTCCAGGAAGAAAGGAGGGAGGGAGCGGGGGAGAGAGTGAGAGAGAGAGGGGGAGGGAGAAGTCAAAGGTCAAAGGTTATGACGTGTTGTGGTGGCGCGCGTGTGCAGGTGGGGCAGCGGGTCTGGATAGCACATGCGCGGTGAAGGGTGTAGTCAGCTGGCCGGGGCTGCGGCGGCTACGTCAAGGGGGCGTGATCTGCGCGCGGATGGGGCGTGGCTTGCAAGCGGCGGGAGGGGGCGTGTCCCCGCGCTGGGGTGCCGGGGAAGGGGGGGCGGTAGCGGAGGCGGCCCAAGATGGCGGCGGCCATGCTGGGCCCCGGCGGGCGCGGCACGAAGGCCTCGGCTCGGCCCCTCCGAACCGACTGAGCTCGGCATAGCCCCTAGCCTGCCCCGCAACCCCCTTCAGCATCCCCCATCACCGGCATCACTACCCACCCCACTCCCATATCCCTGCCATGGAGGGACCCGGCGCGGCAGCGGTGGGCGCTACTCCCGGCGGCAGTAACGTGCCCGCGTTCCTCGCCAAACTCTGGACGCTGGTGGAGGATCCCGACACCGACTCGCTCATCTGCTGGAGCCCGGTGAGTCCCGGGGCTCCGCCGCCCGACAGCGGACAGCCGGGCCCTGAGGCCTCGGGCCGGGCCTGGCCGCGGCCTCCCCCGGGGCTCCCGGTGACTTTTGCCAGCCGCGGGGCCGGGCCTCGCCCGCTTCATGCCTGCCGAGCTGCCCAGGGGTACTCGGCCCTGTCGCCGCTAGTTAGAGGCGCTGCCGCTTCGCCGCTTTTTATCCCGTACCACTCCCCGGGGGAAATGAGCGATCCAGGATAAACAGCCCGTGTTGCTCGCGCACGGCGGGGGCTGAGAGCCGGGCGCTGACACGGGCCCTGGTGCCTGCGGAGGCTGCACCGGGCATGGAAATGATCTCTTGTCCACCTGTCCTGGTCATTTGGAGAGTTTTGGTTTTGTCTAATTGAGTGGCCAGGGGTCACAGTGGGGTTGACAGGGGTGCATGTAGGTACTGGAGACCTTAGTGGGGATTTCGGAGCTTAAAGGGGCTGATAAAGAGATAGGGAGGAGACTTTCAGTAGAGGCTATGAGACAGGAGCAGGGGTGCTGGTTAAACTGGAAAAGGAAGATTCAGACTGGAGAAAAGGAGGAAACTACTGCTGCTGAGGGTGGGGAGAGCCTGGCCCAGAGTGCCCAGAGAGTGGGGGGAAGCTATACCCCAGGGCAAGTTGGACCTTGAGGCTCTGAGACACCTGCTCTGGGTGGGGATGGGCCTGCTTGGGGCAGGAGGTGGCACTCAGGGAACTCTGAGGTCCCTTCATCCCGGAGCATCCCATGATTCAGTGATTCTCTGAATTTTTTTTGCTATTTGCTTCTCACCTGGGCAGGCAAAGCAGTTAAATAGAAAGTAAGTTCTTGCAATAGCAAACTGCTCTGGTCTCTGGATTACCCGTGCCCTTCACTTCTGCCTCAGACCAGGGATTTGCCACTAAAACTCTGGGAATAGATTCCTGGTGGGACCGCAGAATCCTACAGAGATATGGCTTCGTGTAGGCGTGAGCAGCCAGGTGAGCAACACTGCTGTTGGAGATAAAAGCAACATAAGTGATAAGGACCAAAATAAAACACCAGGACTCTGGGAATGTTTTTTTTTTCCCTAACCCTTGGCCGTAGCTGCTCTCCAGTGGCTCCAACTGTTCATTGGACTGGAAGTGGCACCAGTGAGGTGAGAGCCCACTGCTGGCTGCAGACTCTGCCAGTGCCCTTAACTCTGCAAGTCATCGCCCTCGAGCTAACTGCTTCTCCTGCTTCTTTTGCTGCTGCTGGAGGGCTGACACCAACATGTTTCATGAGTTTGGTTTTGCCCTGCTGCAGAGACACCCTGACAACTTGCATTTAGGGCCCCAGGACAAAGGGCTTTTACTCCATTCCCAGTACACAGGCAGGTCCTGTTTCTCCTGGAGGGGGGCTGGTGGGGGGGAAGGATTGGGCAACGTTTAGATCTATCTGTGATGCTGGGAACTGAGAGGAGCAACTATGAGATTGATGTGCACATCATCATAATTTAGCCAATAGGTGTCTGTGTTGCTTTTTCTTACTGGGTGAAGGAAGTTTCTTTACTCTTCCTGGCCCTAAATACTTCTGTGATGATGGAGGGAGGTACCAGAGGGGGTTGAGGCTGGAGCTGGTGCCTCCTTGGTGCTGTTGGGAGCTGGGCGAATCTTCCACATTTTGGCAAGAATAGAAGCAGCATGGCCAGGTCCAGCCTTGGAAATGTGTTGTTGAGTCTGAGGAGCTGACAATGATCCCTTCAGGAACAGAGCTCTCCTTGGGTGGAAGGACTGAGTCGGCTCTCCAAGCTCCTGGGGCTTCCTGGGATTCAAATTCAGAGTTCTGTGAGAACCTGGGGAAAGGCTGAGCCCTTACCCTGAGGAGGGAGGTCATGGGATCCCGTCTCTACAGGTGCCCAAGGCCAGACTGGGGGCCTTAAGCAACCTGCTGTGGTCAAAGATGTCCCAGCCCATGGCAGGGGGTGGGAACTGGATGAGCTGTAAGGTCCAACCCAAACCAGCCTGTGAATTTGACTTTTTGTTCAGAGAAGGGCATTGGATCTGGGGAAGGAACTGCAGCACAGGGGACCCCCTGGAGAAGCCCTGGGGAGGGGGAAGTTTGCCCTGAGGAGTAATTTCTGCCCTACAAGGTGTGTCCAGGGCTGGCTAAGGCTGTCCAGAGCAGGGGGGTGTTCTATGTCCCTGGAGATGTGGCACTCAGAAGATCAAGGCCAGATCTCTACAGAGGTTCCCTGCAGCCCTTGGAGTCTTTGCAGACCCTCATGGTGTTCTGCTGCAGCATAACCTGTTCCAGCTGGAGCTCTTCTGGGTTCTTTTCATGCTTTGCTGCCTGTGAAGGTCTTTTTGTGGAGTCACTCATGACCTGGGGAGTAGTTTGGAGGCCCTGTCCCTCTCTGGTGTGAGTGGTCCAGCCTGGCCCTGCTGGTTTTGCTTTGAACCACAAATGCTGGTGGTTCCACAGCCCTGTAGGTGCCTTGCCAGGCTCAGTCCCCTCTGCTGGCCCTCACAGAGGGACAGGGCTGGAGCAGGACTCTTGTCAGGGAGGAAAATCCAGGTTGTAAAAAGCCTTTGGAGGTTATTACATCACTCATCTGGAGTGGAAATCCCTCCTCTTGCTGCTCTGCAGATGCTTTTGTTGACACTCTAATCCCCACTCAGCCTGTTGGAGGGGCAGCAGTAACCACACTGTGACACAGAGCAGCTGGAACAGGATGCCAGTGCTAGTTACCACAGTCCTGCTGGTCAGCCTGACTGGTTGTTCCTGGCTTAACTCCTTGTCCCCAGGGCCTGGAGGGGCTGGAATGCTCTCCCCCTGCTCTCCTGCCTCTTCCTACCTCTGAAAACTCTTGATCCATCACTCTGATAAATGGAAACTGGGAAGGTCATTTGCTGTAGATCCAAAAGCTCATTAAGTTGGGAAATTAAGTGTTTTGTGGTTGTGTAGGGTGAGGTTTAACCTTTGTGGCCAGGTTAACCACTCCTGCATGGTTTGTCTGCTCTGGGAGAACTGGGCTCTGCTGCCTCTTCCATATTGATGACAGTGTAGAGAGTCTTTGATGTCTGCCCAGCCCCACTAACCAGCAGGGACATGGGTTTAGCCCTTGTGGCTCAGGATGCTCCCATGGGCACCAACAAACCTTCCTAAACCCTGTTTTTGGGGTGTTTGAGGAACCTCAGGAGCTGGGGCTGCTGTTGGTCTCTCCCCATCACAACTGGTGTCTGTGGGAGGAAGAGGCCCACGGCCCCTCTGACTGCATAGCTGGTGTCAGTAACAACCGGTTTTGTTTTTGGACAGAACGGAAACAGCTTCCATGTGTTTGACCAAGGCCAGTTCGCCAAGGAGGTGCTTCCCAAGTACTTCAAGCACAGCAACATGGCCAGCTTCGTCCGGCAGCTCAACATGTGTGAGTGTCCTCAGCCTGCAGTGAGCTTCTCCTCTCCACATGGGGTCACTTTGGGCTTCTTCCACCCTGAATTCCCCATTTACGAGTGCAGGAGTTCTGCATCACACGCTGGAGTAGGGTGGAGGGACCTCGGAGCTCCTCACTACAACATTTATTGCCAACTCCTCCCTAAATTCAGCTCCTTCCCTTGGGTTGACACCCATGTTCATCAGTGTCATCCTGAGGGATTCCCCACTCAGTTGTTTCAAAGAGGTTTTTGCCTGCTCCTGGGCGAGGCACTCCCAGAGCATCAGGGAACTCTCCATCTCCCATCCCCACACAGCAATTGTGTTGAGCTGCGCAGGACAGCCAGATGCTTCTGGAACATCAGATCTCCTCATCCTGTGCCTGGAGGGCAGGGGCAGGCTCAGCCCTGAGCTGGTGGGGGATGCGAGGGACAGGCCCTTTAGGAGCTTTGCTTTGCTTCCCCATTGCCTGAGTAGGGGCATTTGAAGGGAGGAGGGTGATGGTTCCACCCCCGGAACTAGAGTCTCAAGGCACCTCAAGCTGTTGCATGTCCTGGAACTGGATCAGGCTGGGCATTAGCGGGTCAGATGGGGTCAGGGCCATGTCCCCAGCCACTGCTGCTAGGAGAAAACAAGCTGGTTGGTGTGTTTCCTCTCCTGCACAAGGTGTGGGAGGAGAGTAACGTTACTGCAGGTGTCAGCTCTGTTCAGCTGCAGGGACAGGAGAGATGGGACAGGAGTAGGGGATGGAACTAGAGAGGGGAGGTTTAGGTCAGACCTTAGAGAGGCATTCTTCACCCTGAAGGTGGGGAGAGCCTGGCCCAAGGTGCCCAGAGATGGGGAGAAGCCCCATCCCTGGAACCATCCCAGGGCAGGTTGGACCTTGGGGCTCTAAGCCACCTGCTCTGAGTGGGGATGGCCCTGCTCAGGGCAGAGGTTTGCACTGGAGGGGCTTTGAGGTCCTCCCAACCCAGACATCTTGAATCCCATAATTTCCAAGAGGTTTACTGGACAGAAGCTCAATTTTAAATTATTTTTGTGGTGCTTCTGTTCTGCCCTGGTGAGACCACACCTGCAGTTCCAAGTCCAGTTCTGGGCTCCCCAGTTCAAGAGAGCCAGGGAGATACTGGAGAGAGCCCAGTGGGGGCTGTGAGGATGCGGAGGGCACTGGAGCATCTTCCATGGATAAGAAGCTGAGAGAGCTAGGATTGTTCAGCCTGGAGAGGAGAAGGCTGAGAGGGGACCTTATCAGGATGTTTATATATCTAAAGGGACAGCATCAGGAGGAGGGGACCAGGCTCTGCTTGGTGGTGCACAGCAACAGGACAAGGGGCACGGGAACCCAGGAGATCTCACCTAAACATAAGGAGGAACTTTTTCTGTCTGAGGGCAACAGAGCCCTGACCCAGGCTGCCCAGAGAGTTTGTGGGGTACCCTGGTCTGGAGAGATCCCCAAACCAACCTGGATGTTCCTGTGGGATCTGCTCTCGGGGATCCCAGGAGGGCACTGCCAACACAGTGCTCGTTGTCCCGAACCAGGGAGGGTTTAACTGTCATGTGTTAGGATGAAGAAAGGGTTCTTCAGAGGGGGTCAGGACTCTGGAGTGAAGCTTTTCTCCCTCCTCTTCACTCTCCAGATGGCTTCCGGAAGGTCGTCCACATCGAGCAGGGAGGGCTGGTGAAGCCGGAGAAGGATGACACGGAATTCCAGCACCCATACTTCATCCGGGGCCAGGAGCACCTCCTAGAGAACATCAAGAGGAAGGTCACCAGTGTGAGTAGGGAAACTCCTGAAAAGCAGAGGATTCACCCAAAAAGCATCAACAGGCTCTAAGGGTTGGGGGATGCTGGTTAGGGAATACTGGTTGGGGGACACTGATTAGGGCTGGGGTCTCACCAGACATTTCCACACAGAAACAGCTTGGAAGGGTGTGAAAAGAATCTTGAATGTTTGTGAGGGAGGAGGAGAAAAGCTGCTGAGGACTAGGTGGGATGTGACAACCCTGGAGCAGTTGACTGGTTCCTGGCTTACTCGGCTGCAGTGAAACTAGCCCAGGAGTCACTTCTGGACAGGGTTTCTCAGAGTGATGGAATCTACGGCTCCAGTTCCTCTCCTCAGCTGATTCAACACTTGTGGAAATGAGAAGAGTGTTGAGCAACTGGCTGCTGCCTGTGAGTCTGTGGCAGAGCCTCCATGTTCCACCTGGGGTCCCGTATCCAGTTCTGGAGTCCTCAGTATGGAAAGGATGTGGAATTGGTGGAGCAAGTCCAGAAGAGGCCACGAGGATGGTCAAAGGCTTGAGCCCCTCTGTTGTGAGGACAGCCTTAGGGAGCTGGAATTGCTCCTCTAGAGGGTCCTTCTAAAAGCCTGAAGGGGCTCCAGGAAAGCTGGAGAGGGGCTTTTTCCAAGAGATCTAGTGATAGGACTGGGGGGGTGTGCTCAGGGTAAAGGAGAAGAGAGTTAGGTCAGACCTTAAGGAGAAATTCCTCACCATAAGGATGGGGAGAAGCCCCATCTGTGGAGCCATCCCAAAGCAGTTTGGACCTTGGAGTTCTGAGCCACCTGCTATGGTTGGGGATGGCCTCGGTCAGGGCAGGGGGTGGCACTGGATGTTCCTTGAGCTCCCTTCCATCCCATCCCATGGTTCCATTCAAATATTTCAGTGCTGAATCTGAGCCAAACCCCTCTGTAGGACAGGACCGTCAGCCCTTGTCCCTTTGTGTCCCCAGGTGTCCAACATCAAGAATGAGGACATAAAGATCCGGCAGGACAATGTCACCAAGTTACTGACTGACATCCAGGTGATGAAGGGGAAGCAGGAGAGCATGGACTCCAAGCTGATAGCCATGAAGCAGTATGTATGCAGGGAGGGAGATGCTCTGCTGTGGGGTTTCTGCTCAGACCCATTAGGTTTAGGGTTTGATTGGGAAGTCACTGATTGCTGCCTGTTCACTTCTTGGAGCAGCTCCTGCTCATCCTGGGACTATAAGATCCTTCCTGCTGGATGCAGGGAATGGGTTGTGGAGTCTTTTGAAGGTGTTTCAAACCCCTGAAGACATAGCAGGCAGCCCCCTGACACCACAGAAATTTGAGACTGGGGAATATGGGATGGGGAAGCAGGTCTGATCCCATTGGAGATCTTGATGTAAAGCTCTGTGGGGTTCTGTTCACTCCTCTCAAAGCAGAGAGGACCCTGCATTGGCCAATTTGATTTTTGTGCCTTGTCTCTGCTGCTTTCTCTCAGATTTGGGTTTGGGGGAGCAGCTGGAAAAAGGGAGGGGTCCCAAAGGGGCAGTTTCACCGTGGAAAATAATTTCCTTGGTACTGTGTCCCAAACCCTCCCTTCTGGCCTTCATGTCCTACCTCACGGTTGCCCAGCTCTGGTGTTGGTGGGTGATGAAGGGACCTGCTCTGGCTCTGAGGTTGTTGTGGGTGCTCCTGTTGACCCCATTATGAGCTCCTAACCTTAAACTGGGGCTGAGCAGCCCCTCAGGCCCTTGTCCAGAGCAGATTGAAGAGGGGATTGTCCTTCCGTCAGCCCCAGGTAGGAGGTTTGTTCCTGTCACCCTGTTGCAGTTCTGTGGGGCTGTGGGCTCTGAGGTGCCTCTTCCACTCCACTGTTTGAGCTGGAACTCTCCCACTGTAGCTTTGGGTCAGGAAATCCTGGAGCAGCCATCTGGGCCTGAGCCAGCAATGCCTTCCTGACTCCTCCAGTCTCTCTAAACCCCATTGCTGCATGGGGGACCCTTTGCTGTTGGGTTCTGTCCATCACAGGCAGAAACAGCAGCACCAGGGACCATCTTCAGCCCCACCTGCTCCTCTCATAGTGCCTCCAGGTGATGTTTCATGGCCCCATGGTGTGTTCCTGGGCTTGTAGCTCGTTGTAAGGGTCACTGCATGTCCCTGAGCCACTGTCTGGCTGCTCTGCTGGCTCTCACTGTTGTTAGCATTAACGATGTTAATTATGAAAGGACTGGAAGCCACTAGGTGGAGTCCCTGGAGCAGAGCTTGGAGCTTAGAGCCCAGAGCCTTTGCATCGCTGCTCTGCTTTCCCTCTTCCCAGGGAGAGGATTAGCAGGCAATTAGTAAAAGAGGGGACTTTGCACGTTTGTGGAAGCTTCTGCAGGAAATGAACAAGAGAACTCTGGGAGCACAGGGGTGGGGTGGTGGGACCAATGGTATCTTGGGGTGGACAGCAGAACTGGGGCAGGATCATGCACCTGGACTGGGACAACTGGGGAGGCCCCCCCTCATCTCCTGGGATCAGCTCACTCCTGGCCAGAACGGCCTGGAGGGGCTGCAGTGGGGCCAGAGAAGGTCAATAGAGCTGGGGAAGGGGCTGTAGCACCAGGGAAGCCCCTGGAGGAGCCCAGGGAGGGGGAGGGTGGCTCTGAGGAGCAATTTCTCCCCCATGAAGGCTGTCTGGGCCTGGCACAGGGCAGGAGGGGAGTCCCCAAAGCCTGGGAGATGTGGGGTGAGGGACAGTGGCTCCTGGTCGGTCCCGAGGAGCTCAAAGCTAAGGGGGTTTGAGCAGCTCTGGAGAGATTTCAGTATCTCTTCCCCACTACCACAGGCCTGTCTTCCTCTTTGCCGGTGGGAAGAAGGCAAACTGGACTGGGAACATGAAAATGTTTCTTGTGCCTTGTCAGCAGCACTGAGGGGGTGAGCCCAAGGGTTCCTTCCCTGCAGCCTGGGGACATCTCCCACAATGAGGATTAGTTCAGCTGAGCCCTGAATCTGAAGTTTTTGGGAATTTAGTTGGCTTTAGGATCAGGGTTTTTACTTCTACCAAAAAACAGAAGTTGCTTGTCCTCCTGCACATATTTTATGGTCCCCTGGAGAGCAGATCCTCTCTTTGTGGGGAAGGTAAAGCCTGAGGCTCCCTCTCCCCTCACTGAGGAATCCCATTTCATTCTGGCTTCCATCCACCCCCACA
Organism: Phoeniculus purpureus; assembly: GCA_028565055.1. Lineage (NCBI taxonomy): Eukaryota > Metazoa > Chordata > Aves > Bucerotiformes > Phoeniculidae > Phoeniculus > Phoeniculus purpureus. Next base: position 251,018 of record JAOXOE010000765.1, read on the forward strand.
AGGTGTTGGGGGATCTGGACAGGATGAAAGTCCTTAGTTCAGGTCCTCTGCTCCTCTCCAGCTGCTTTTTTCAGGCATCAAACCCTCTGATTCTCCTGCTCCTGGTGGATCTTAGCACAAAGGGATATTTATTGGAGCGCGTGGAGAGGAGCCTTCAGGTAGCTCTGTGTGGATTAATACGTTGCAGTGAGTTCTTACATTTTGAGGTTGGGTTTGTGCTCTGCCCCAAACAGCTTCTTCCTCACAGCCCTCTCCTCCTCCTCATCCCTACATCGTGGGGTCTTGTACCAACCCAGTGTGGAAGTGGTCCTGTGACACCCTCCACATCACAGGGACACTTTTGAGGGTTCCCTCAAACACTTGGTTTCCCCTAAAGCAAAGGCCAGAGGTGACCCAGTGACACCTTAAGGTACCGAGACTCCAACTTTGTGTTTACATTATTGTCCAGCTCGTGCTCCCATTGCCTCCAGTCTCAGTGTTCTCCCTGCCCAGTCTGAGCATCAGTTAGTTCTTGTCTCCTCTGATGTCAACGTGCTGGTGTTTGGGGATTTGCTGAGAGGCTTTTCTGCACCTGGTTGCTCTGATCTTGCAGTATTTTAAGCTGGCAGAGTCCTCAGAACCCACTGCAAGGACAGGAGCCCCAGCTCTGGCTGTCACCCCCACAGAGGTCCCTTTAGGAAGAGGGCAGTTGTTAATTAACAGGAATTTGGATCAGCTCTGCTGACCTGGAATTACTGCCATTTCCTTTGGCTCCCATCAAACCTTTGGAGCTCCTGAAGCTCTGACTCAGCTCAGCCAAGGGTTTTCTTCTGGCCTTCTGCACTTGGAGCTGTTCAGATGCTAAACTGGCTCTGATGGTGCTGCTCTTGCTGTCAGGAACAGGAGTCCTGTGGGATCGGCTCTTGGAGATCCTGCTGTGACAGGGGATTGGACTGGATGATCTCCAGAGGGCCTTTTCAACCCCGCCAGTCTGGAGTTCTGTGGACATGACGGTGTTAAACTGAACAGAATATTCCCAGCTGTCTGCTAGGGCATGAGAAGACAAAGCTTAGACTTTATAGACTGACAAGCTGGGTTGGGTTGTGTTGGGGGGGACCTGAAAGCTTCCCCCAGTGCCACTCCCTGCCCTCAGCAGGGCCATCCCCACCCAGAGCAGGTGGCTCAGAGCCCCAAGGACCAACCTGCTCTGGGACTGTTCCAGGGATGGGGCTTTTTTCCCATTTCTGGGCACTGTGGGCACCAGTAGCAGCACTTTCCTCCTTCTCTTCAGTCTGAATCTCCCTCTTACAGTTTAACCAGCACCCCAATTTCTGTCCTACAGAATTGGTCTTTCTGTCAAAGGACCCCTCCCTATCTCTCTTCTTAGCCCTTTTAGGGCTGCACTAAGGTCTCCCCAGAGACTCTTTTCTCCAAATGAACCCCACAACTCTCCCAGCCTGTCACACAGCAGCAGGTTCCCTGCTCAGACCATCTCTGTGGCCTCCTCTGACCCTTCCTCTGACCCCACTCCACCAGCTCCCTGGTGTCTGTCCATGTCTCCATGGATGGGGAGGTGCAGCTCCCAGATTTCCATGCCCTGCAGACAATTCGCAGTAATTCCTCTGTTACAACAAGGACCTCGATGTTGCTCAAGGAAGGTGGTGAAACCCAAGTAGAGCTCCACAGGCATGGTGTCTCTCACTTTGGAAAGCCCTGCCAGGCTCTTTTGTGGGGAAGAAGGAGCCCACTGCCAGGGACAGCTCTTGGGGCTCCCCTGCCCATAGTGGGGCAGGAAGGTGAGCTGGGGAGGCTGTCAATTTCCACTGATTCATTGGCTCTGCCAGAGCCTGTGGGGAGCCCTGAGTGCATCCATGAGGTTAATCTGAACCAGATTGTGGAGCGCAGCGAGCTGGGCCCTGCCGTCTGCACCTGCTTTGATGAGGTTTGGCCCCAGGACCCCTTCGGGACCAGCTTGGCACGTGGAGCCCTGCCTGGGGATGCCGTGAGTGCTTCCGCCCGGCCAGACACTGGTTGCTCGCAGGGTTTGAGAGCTGCAGGTTGTCTCTTGATGAAAATAAATCTCAGCAGACGTGCAAGAACTTGGCCTGTTGCAGCCAGTTCCTATTCAGCACCAGGATTAATTCACCATGTGGGAACCCCCCCCTCTCCCTGATAAACCATTCCAAATAATTCTGACCCACGTTGCTTTGCTTTATGGGTTCAAGGTTCCAAAATCAACACATTTGTTTTGGTCTGACACCGCCCTCAGGGAACAGAGTTGAACTTAAAGCGTTTGTCGGACAGATTGAACCTGTCAGTGTGGGGTGAGGAGCTGAGTGAGGACGGGGTGAAGGTGACAGCCCTGACTAGTCCTTGTTGAGAAATCCCTCCCAGCTTCCAGGAATTGGGCTCCTCTGCTTAAAGCTGCTTCAGTTTTTGTGGGGGATGAGGGTCCGCTGTTAGTGCAGGTGTCTTGTCAGGAAGAGCTTTGAAAAACAGCTCCTCACTCTTCCTCAGGAGCTCTAAGAGTGCAACTGTTTGTCTTGATGGAAGACACTGTGGGGCTGGCTAGAGGTAGCAGGGGCTGGGGCTGTTTAGTCTGGAGAAAAGGATGAGGGGAGACCTTATTGCTGTCTACAACTACCTAGAAGGAGGTTGGAGAGAGGTGGAGGTTGGTCTCTTCTCCCAAATAACAAGTGACAGGACAAGAGGAAATGGTCTCAAATTGCACCAGGGGAAGTTTAGGTTGGACAGTAGGAAAAAATTCTCCCTGGAAAAGGTCATGAGGCCCTGGAACAGGCTGCGCAGGGAGGGAGTTCAGTCACCATCCTTGGATGTGTTCCACAGTTGTAGAGATTTGGAGCTTAGGGAGAGAGTTTAGGGCTGGGGACTAAAGGAGCTTGAAGGTCTTTTCCAACCTAAATGACTCCATGACTCGACAGTTATCACTCTGAACCATGCCTGAGCTTGTTGAGTTTTACAAACCAAGGGTGCCATGTCTGGGCCATTCTGTTGGTCACCAGTCCCCCCAGTTCAGACCTGCACAGCTCCATGGAGAGAAGATCCTGTCCAACAACTCCAAGGCTTTTTCTGCAAATAAGGTTTTCTTTTCCAGTAGAAACCCATTTCTCTTCCTTCTGCATCCTGCTCCTGCCCTGAGCTGCTGGGGAGGAACAGCCAGCCCAGGGTAGGGCTGGCAGAGGACCCTCCGCTTAGTGTCCTGCCCCAAACCTCGTGAAACTCTCAGAGCTTGCCAGCCCCTCAGCTTCTGGGCAGTTTAGTCCCTGAGCAACTTCTTCATTTGGCTACCTGGAGCAACTTGTGCACCTCTCTGGGCTGAAGAAGAAAGAGAGGTAGCAAAAAGGGCAAAGAAACAGCATGGGGTGGCCAACTCTTTACCTAAAGGGTCTTCTGAAGGCAGCATGATCTGCACTGCCGTGCCACCAGCTTGGAACGAGGGGCCTCCTCCCTGCACAGCTGAGCCATTGTCAGCTCAGGACCAGCCTGTTCCCTTTTTCCATGGTGCTGTGGTGGGGTGGGCAGCTGGGCAGCATCTGGGGACCACCATTGCAGAGCCCACAGCAGCCTCCTCAGGCTCTTCTGCTTCTTATTAATTGGCTCTTTCCTCCTGATCAGGATTAATTACTGCTGCCCACAGCCTGCTCCCATCTGGTGTGAGGGGGCTCAGCCTCTCCCTTCACGACTGTCTGTCTCCAAGTACCAAATGGCTTTGATTCCTCCTCAGACTGGAATGAGGAGTGAGGTCATTCCCCTCTAGACAGGAGACGTCACTGTTGAGGTGCTAATTTCATGTAGAGCTGTGGCAAATCTTGACAGTGCAGTGGAGAGTTGGACTTGGTGAGCTTAAAGGTCTTTTCCAGTTTAAATGGTTCCAGGATTCTCTGCAGCGATTGCCTGGTTGAAGGGCATGTCTGAGGGGCGGCAGGAGCCCAGCAGCAAGTGCTGAAGTTCTCCTGTGACCACATTCAGTTACTCAAGTTTCCATCATCCCGTTGCCTCCTGCACTGCGGTTATCTAAGGACACAGGTCCCTCTGGCTTCAGCTGCACCAGGGTTCTGCAGGCTGGAGGAAGGTTTGAGGCTCTGTAGACTGGAGGAATATCCAGAGTTGTGCAGGATTGAGGAAGGCCCATGGTTCTGTTGTCTGGAGGAAGGTTTGAGGTTCTGCAGGGTGGAAGAAGTTCCCCGCGATCTCCAGCATTTTTGGTGTCTCCCCGCTCGTGGTTTCTGTGCTCCCTGGGTTCTGCTGGCTGCCCTGCATCTCTGCCAGCCTCATGCTGGCCCTGTGGTCCTCACATAGGACATTTGCACCACAGTGTTCCACAGCCCTTCCCAGGCAGATGTTGCTTCAGCTTCAGCTGTTTGGAGCTGGTAGCTGAAGCTCTGACCCTCCAACCATGGTCTCTGCATCCTCATCTGCTCCTGGGGACACAGCACTGGCTCCAGCTCAATCATCAGCTCCTGCTGAACATGGCTATGATGGCTCCTAATGCCAAGTCCAACGTGGGATCTGGATGTTTGATCCCCACTGCTGCCTTTTATGGGCTTAGTCGCTGCTTCTGACCATCTGCAGCTGGTTTTACTGGTTGTTCCCAGTCTGGGTTAAGGAGTTGTAGACAGCAGAGTGGGGATCTGAGGCTGGGATCAATTACTAGAGTGGCTGATGGGGAAAGAACTTGACCCAACTGGCACCTTCTGTCCCTGCTTGCGACTGGCTTCCTGAGTGGATTCTGTGGCCAGGATGGAGCCAGTGAGCTGAGGATCCACCAGACCAAGTGTTTGGTCCTGCCCTGGGGTCACCCCAATCACCTGCAGCACTCCAGGGGCTGGGGCAGAGTGGCTGGAGATGAGGGAGTGGGTGTCCAGGTGACTAACAGCATCCTGGTGTGGCCAGCAGGGCCAGGGCAGAGATTGTCCCCATGGACTGGGACAACTGGCGAGGTTCCACCTTGACCCCTGAGGTCAGGTCTGGGCCCCTCACTCCCAGCCAAAAGGACCTGGAGGGGCTGCAGCAGCACCAGAGCAGGGCCAGTGGAGCTGGGGAAGGGGCTATAGCACCAGAGGAGCCTCTGGAGGAGCCATGGGGAGGGTGGCCTTGAAGTGCAATTTCTGCCTCACAAGGACTGTCCAGGAATCCCCATCCCTGAAGGGGTCCAAAAGAGGTGTGGGATGAGGCACAGGGGTAGAGGGGACCTGGCTGTGTTGGGTTGTTCTCCCCAGCTCCCCAAAGACAAGGGTTCTACGGTTTGTTGAGGAAATTTAGCCTGGAAATTGAGATCAAATCCTCTCCAGGCTGTGACTGAAGCTCCAGTTCAGAGCTGCTGAACGCATCAGGCTTATTCCTGACTTTATAGGGCCTTGACACAGCCCCTTTGATCTCATCTCCAAGCCTAAAGAAACCTCATTCCATGGCCATTCCCCTCTTTGGTCCCAATGGCTACAGGGCTGGAATTTGGGACCTGTGGAGGTTGGTCCCTGAGGTGGTCCCTTCTCCCCTGGCCTTGTTTGACTTCCATGTGCTGGACCCAGGAGAAAAGTGCAGGAGGGTTTCACCACTGTGATCAAAGGATTGACTTGCTCCTCTGAGCTCCCCCATAATTATGGGGGCCCTTCAGCTTTACTGGGCATTACTGAGTTTTGATGTACTGGCGGTGATTAAACCAGTGACTTCTGAGCCTCCAGAAAACAAGAAGGTCCTTTCATGGGTGGAAACTGTCTCTGGAAGTCGCCAGCTTCCTGCTTTAACAAAGAAAAAGGCTGTTGGGAAGAGGGAAGCCCTGAAGATGCTGCCTCTGGCAGAGTTGAAAGCTGGCAAACTGGGGACTGCTGGATATCTCAGTGATTCTGAACATCTGCAGAACCTTCATGGCTGCAGAGAATTGCTGAAAAGATTTTTAAGATCACCAGGTTCTACCAAGAGCAGCTGCTTCTCCATCCATTTCTCCAACTCTGTTGCCCTTCCCTGGACCCCGCTGCATGCCCCTCAATGTCCCTCTTGTACTGAGGAGCCCAAACTAACCCCAGTCCTCGAGGTGGGGCCTCCCTCAGTGCCCAGTACAGGGCCACCTGAGCTCCCTCTGGCCTATGTTTAGTCGGTGATCCATCAACCGACTCCGTCGGTTGATGGATCCATCCCAGGACTCTATGCAGGAACTCCTCCATCCATATCCCACAGAAATGCCCCGTGGAAATGCTTCGGTCCTGCTCTTCCCACTCTGGGCAGAGGGAAGGGAATGGGTTAACACAGGAGGAACCTCCCAGCACCACCACTGAGATCAGGCTGGGGGTTCCTCAAACCCCAGGAGATGCCCTGTTTGGTGAGGTTTGTGGCCCTTTGTATGGCTCTGGGATGGGACAGAGTTCTGCACATAAATGCCTGGAGGAGCTGCTCCCTTTGTTCATTCCAAACCCCACAGCTGCTGCTCTGCTTCAGTGTCCTGGCCCCAAATTAGGGTGGACACAGAGCATCAGCCCCGAGTTAGGAGGGACACGAGCAAGGGCTGTTCCTTCACCTCTGCTGTGGGGTTGGGGCTTTGTAGACCTCCCTAACCTCATTTACCATCTTCCCTAAGCAGCTCCATGGTCTTAGAGGGAATTTCCCTCTGCCCCCACCCCTTTTCCCTGCTGTGACCCGCAGAACAGCACTCATGGCTCCATCTCAGGTGTTGGCTTTTCACTTGACTCAGATCTGGGTTTATTTTCCACCTGTCCTAGTCTGCAGCAACAGAACTTCCAGTGGTGCCCCACAAAGGATCCCACTGCTGAGTAAATCCTAGAGAACCTTGTGGTGGCAAATGGAAACACTGTAGGGCAGGAGAAAGCCCAGGTACAGACCTATGGGGTCACGTATGGTGTCGCCCTGGAAAGCCATGGCCCTGCCAGCAGGAGCCTCCAGGGTTCAGAGCCCAAAAGCAGATTTGATTTAGGATTTAGTTGGATTTAGGGTTCCATTTAGGGTTATTTTTTAATTTACGGGGTTTTTTTTATTTAGAGTTGACTTCAAGGGTTTTTTTGATTTAGGGCTGAATTTAGAAGGCTTTTTGTATTTGGAGTTGAATTTAGAGTTTTTTCAGATTTAGGGTTTTCTCCTATGCCCACACTTTGCAGCCAAGAACCTGACTTTGGTGTTAGGTAGAAGGGAATGAGTCTCTCCTCGTTCCCTGGTGCTAAACCCCTGGTTTGAAGGGAAACACCGAGCAGCAGCTCAACCCCAGTCAGAGCAGGACCTTTAAATTACCAGAATTTGGGATAAATCCCAACCTTTTATTATTTCAGGAGCGAGGAGCTGGGAAGCAGCATTTCACCCTAAGTCCTTTTCTCCAGAAGGGCAGTACCAACCCTTTAAAGGGTGGGCTGTGGGATAACTTGGGAAGGGCAGGAGCACAAGGGAGTATGAGGACCCTGACAGTGATGGATGAGGGTCACTGCTGCCTGCAGGACACAGCATACAGAATCATCATGGCTGGAAAGGACCTCCAGGGTCATCGAGTCCAACCTTTATCCTATTATCTAGCTGCTAGACCA
>JAOXOE010000765.1:258640-273809 GCA_028565055.1 Phoeniculus purpureus
CCTCACCGTGAAGAAGTTCCTTCTCAGGTTGATGTGGAACCGCCTATGTTCCAGCTTACAACCATTGCCCCTCGTCCATCTTTATAGTTTTCTGGGTTCCTATTGTAAGATAATTCCCCCAGTGTGACTAGGGGCTTTAATATTGCTTTGTGTAAGGAACTAGAAGCTATGTGATCCTATTAATCTCAGTCCCTAGGCTGGGTGCCGGAGTTTCAGCTGATGTCCAGAGCTCTGAATGTGTAGTCTCTAATTCTTGCTGGGGCCCTGGGTAGATGATCCCAATTTTTGCATGTTCGTTTAGCACCGTATCCCGTCTTCCCATCTGCGCTGCAACTGAGTGTGCTGGTATGTGTGTGTGCCCTCACGGTCCGCTTGACGGGGTGTGAGCAGGTGACTGCCTGTCTCTAGGGGAGATGTGCTGAGTCTGCCCTTTGAGTGAGTGTCCATTTAAAAGCCAAACAAAGCCAGGCAAACAATTCAGCTTGTGGCTGAAGTTTTCCCTTAGCTAATCAGAGCAGTACTGACAAGCATGATACAGTGAGGAGAGTGTTTAAGTGCATAAATGTGCTCAAATACTTGCTGGTGCTGTGACTCTAGAAAACGTGTTGCAGAAGGTAGTGAGGGAGCAAGGGAAGGCTGGCAATGAAAAAGGCAGCAGCAGGCACCCAAGTAATTTGCTGTGATATTGCTGTCATGGCAAATCTTTTTGGGTGTGTATTGCTGCATTTTATCTGTGGTAAGGGTGGGAAAAAAACCTAAACAAATCCCTGACATGGTCATTCAGAAAGATTCAAAACTGAAGTGTGATGCACTCCTATTTAATTCTAAAAGGACCTCCCATTTAATGCTAGAGAAGCACCAGTACAGACCCATGCCCAGAGTAACATAGATATTTGTAAACTAGTGCTTAATGCCATCCTTGTCCTTTGTAATTTGGATTAAAGTTAGCATTTTGGTTTGGATACTCCTCTCAAATGCCAGATGATACATTTTCTTACAACCAAAAATGAATTAGGAAGAAGGCCTTAGTTTCTATGGCTAACAGAGCTTTATTTTATTTAAAAGAAAACACCCAAACAAACCTCAGTAATTTACTGGAGCTATTAGAATTAGCTGTTACTATATGACTTGCTTAACAAAAATATCTGAGGTACTGTCAGGTCTTGTACAGTCCTGCACTAGCTAAACCTAGTGCGGGAAGATAGGCTATAGGATCTATATGATGGAGATTAATATTTTCACTAAAGTATTCCAGTATTCATGCCTATTGCCCACTGATGCCTTTATACACTGAGACAGATCTGCAAAGATGGTAGTTTTGTGCTGTGGAGATTGTCTCTGGCTAGACATGTTCTTTACAACAGTTGTAGTTACTGGGTTGCAACTGTCCCAGAGTTAAAGCAATTTCTTGCTGAATAATTGTTTTGTCTGACTGTGGGCTATTGCAGTTCTTACTGAGCAGTCCTGAGGATGTCTGTCAGGTTTTTGGTGGTTTTTTGTATTTTTTTCTGGGCTGGTCTTCTACCTTTGCTCATAACTCATAATGAGTAAACCACAGCTTTCTCCTCCGTCAACGCCAAATTCAATGCCTGTACATGCATTTGATAAATCTTGCAAGCCAAAACACAGATAGTTTGAACAAACCTCTTTTGTGGGAGACTGTATTGCCACACATTGAAAAGATCCAATTTAGCTTCATCTTTTTTGCCCCACACTTTCTCTTATTTTTTAAAAAAGCAGGTTTCTTGAAGGAACTAAACATCTTTTTTTCTGGTACAAAATCTTAGTGCTGAGTAAGACACGCCTTTCTCCCTCTATTCTATCATACTTCTCCATCTTGTCTCTTGAATGACGCCAGCTGAGCAGATGCTGTGGCCAGCAGGGATGCTCTGGAATTAAAGATGAGATAAACTAGCCGTTACTTGTGGACTGACTCTTCATGGTAGGTAGAGAGCAAGAACTTCACTCCAGGGAGTCCTATGTGTAATAGCTCCCAGTGCATACCAAGTAGTCTTTTGCCATGATTTGTTGTAGCATTTCGTATGTGTAGGGAATATACTCAGGTTTTGGACCAAGTCTTTATTTTTCCAAAGATACTTCAAAAATAAACAAAGAACACCCACCAGCCCTGAAATGGGAAAAGGAGAGAATGAGTGAACACTCCAGACTAATCTAGACAAGTTCAACAGAATATCTATTCAGTTCATAATTGTGTTAAATTTTTTTTCTTCTCTGCTAGAGGGAAGACAAATGCTATCTTGTTCTTGGCTATCAGTCTTCGTGTTTTGTGTTGAACTACAAACCCTCTCATATTCTTCGCTGAGTTTTCATTTGCTTTGTTTAAAGCAGTTCAGCCACATTGAATTTCTGTTAAAGTGATGACTGCAACATAACTGCAAATTTTGGGACTGGATTATTGCTTTTTGTCTGAATTGTTTCTTTAAAGTATGAGATAATCCAAGAGGCAGATAACATTTTGCAGATGCTTATCTGCAGTGACGTGGGTGAAAAAGCCATTTGCTGCTTTAGAGTGTATCTAACTATGACACAGGAGTAATGAATAATGCTTCCATGTAAATTGTGTGTAACATGAATGGGGTCAAAGTGCATTTGGCTGAGTCACCAGCATGATTTTATGGACAAATGGAATGAATGTGCTTCGCTTCCTGTAAGGAATCAGAAGCTGAGGATTGTGTCTGGGAACTTGTCACCTTGTGGTAAAGCAAATGTTTCATTGCTAGAGATCTAACAGAAACAAAGTTTCTGAAAAAATTGAAAAGGTTTGGTTTCTTTGTAGAGATACTTGACTACGAAACATAAAGCTGAATGGACATTCTCAAGAGTGGCACACAGGAAGGTATGTGGGGTGGCTGAGGTGCTTTAGTGGCTATTTGCTGTCACCACCAGGCAGGAATCTTCTCTTCCTGGCTGCAGAGTTTTCTTTACTCTTGCCATTTGTGGTGGATAGAAAGAAAGATCCTTTGCTGATAAAATTTGACCTGCTATGCTGGTAGAAAACTCTTACTTTTCCCAAGAGAGGGTGGTGCAGTGGTGGGAGTGCCTGGGAAATCCCAGGGAGAGGAGGAGCTCAATGTTGGATGAGAGCTCAGGTTATTTCAGCTTTATAAAAGGTAACTCAATTTTCATACAGTGACAAAAAACAGAACCCTAGTAAAAGCTTGGGGGGAAAAAAAAAAAATCAAACTGATAGGGAAATACTAGTTTGGGATTTTGCTAGAAACATCTGTAAGTCTATTTACAGCTCCTTTTTTGTTCCTGAATTTACTACAGAGCTTCCAAACTTCAGACAAAGTAGAAGTTGCTGGATGATGTTGCAAATTACCTGTTATTAAAGTCACACAAGACTGAATAAAATTCTAATGGGGAAACTCCCAAAAGAAATGTAAATGTTTATGAGTACTGACCAGTTAAACAAGATTCATATTTGTATTGGAGTATAAAAAAAATCATTTTTCAGATTTTGAGATATCTGAGCACACCAGTGTAAGAGTGGATGATCTTCCAAAGGAAAGATTGTCTTAAAAATGCTACCAAATAACAGTAAGTACTAATTGCGGCTGGAGAAGTGCTTCTGAGCTTTTGATTTAGAACAAAGAAAATCTCACTGCAGCAGTCACCATACAGGAAAGCAGAGAGAAATGTCATCGAGATTTCTGTCTCTTGTTCAACTTCGTTGAAATATATGTAAATGCAAATGTAATACTAAGAGTTTTTGGTGTCAACCAAGTGAAAAATTAGAAGCTTGAATTAAGGGTAATTTTCTCTGATGGCATGTGTGCGTTGTTTCTTAGACATCCCCTTTTGCTTGTGGGTATTGCTCAAGTTCTTTTTATTTTTAGGACTGGATATTTGTGAAGGAAGGGATATTTTGAAGTTAAGACTATGAAATACAACCCAGGAGAATAAAAATGTGTTTCTGCCTTTGCCAGAAAATGCTTAGCAGATGATTTGAACATGATTTTTCAGATAGCATAGAAAATACCATTTGTATGATGGTTTGCTGTCAGGAATCTGATGTGCTGAAAATCAAGAACTCTGCTGCTCTGGAAGTCTGTGGGGAACTATGATGGTGACACATGAAATATTGTAAAATGCTAATTACTCAAAAAATCCCCCACTCCAAACCCTTAAGCTGTAGCTCTTAATGCTATATGAGTTTTATTTAGTGTGTCCAAATACCAAGTAAGAATAATAAAAAATGAAAAATGTAGCCTGCAAATTCTCTTCTGTGCCATGTACTTGGTGAAACAGAGAGGAAAAGTACAAGTTTTACAGTAGGACTTAGAATAATATATATAAATTCTTGTGTTCAATGTAATTACAACATGAATGTTAAGGATGCAGTTGGTTTCCAGTGCACTGGAGCATTGCAGGCTGTAATTTTGATACTCAGTGGTGAAGATTACAAAGGCGTGTGCTTGACTTTGAAAAGACTGAAAACCTCAGTGTAGGGTTTTTTTAGTGTTTTAGAAAACAAAACTGAACCAAACCCCACTGTATTGAATCTATACTGCTCCCTGCCTGGGATTAACAGTGTGGGAATGGCCATCTAAAAACTGGAGGACTCTGGTTAATGCTTTTCTCAAAAGGAAAAAATTATCTTTTTGTAAGCCTTTTGCCATCTGGAAGGCATGTTTCTGGTGTGCCAGGATTTTAAATAGCAGTGCTGCTGTTAATTGTCTGATTGTTTCAGCCTTTTGGGTCTGAAGTTACTGCGTGTGGTTTGCTTTGCTCAATCATGAGCCTGTGCTGTCTGCCCACCCGTGCCAGCTCCCGCTGTCATGTTAAGTCAGCAGAACTGTTTGCTTGTACACCGTGCAGATTCTTGACACAACCGTTATAAAGGCACGTTTTTGGGCCACAAATTCTCATTTAATTCTTCTTTGTGTGTATTTAAAGCTGTCAGTATTCCTGTCAAACCTGCCTTTGTGGGACAAGTGATGTAAGACCTTAAGTAAACAGAGGGTCCTTTTAAGTTTCTGGGAGGAGCAGATGGTTGCATGTGAGCTGAAGTTAAGTTGGACTTTGTGATGAATGTGAGATCATAAATTGGATGTAGTAGCAGGTGAACGGCCTGAAGTGCATGTTAGAATGTATAGTGTGCTAGGAGTGGTGAGGATTATTGGATGTCTTCTCTTGTGCTGACATCTGTTGATGTCTTTGGAACAGTAGTCTTTGATACTCAAAATGTATATTAACATCAGCTGTCTGTGGTACGAGGGACTTAACTTTGGACTCCATACAAGAGTAATTTTGTTTTTAAGGTGTTTTTAAATGGTGATAATTGTGAGCTACTAGCTAGAAACTACACATAGGTGTTTTCTTTCTCCTCAGTGTGAACTTTAGTCAAATTATAGCAGCTGAGCTTTGGGGTTTTCTAATGATACAAACCTAGTTTTGTTCCAGTTTTACTAAGGTGGTTTCTGTAATCTTTGATGCATTAACTTAAGGAAGATCATGCTGAGAGGCTACCAGCTCATTTCCAGTTATGATAACCTCTAGCCTTGATAGTTATGTAGTAGGAATATCCTGTTGAATCTGAAAAGGCAGCAAAGAAGCTTACCCATGCTTCAGATCACAGTGGTGGTGGTGTGTGCATAGGTGTATATCTTGGTGAGCAAGCTTTTCCCTTGAAAGGTGATTTCCTTGTTCTAATGCATCCTTATAATCAAGCTGAGGTTTACTGAAGTAGTTCAGTATTACGGCACTAACTTGTGAAACATCTGGCATTATCTGCCACTAAGCTAAGTCTTGTTATGTGCCACAGTGGCTTAAGGGAAAAAAAGTATGTTCTCCATACTCAGTTTAGTTCTGTAGTAGTCATTTGGACTGAACTGTTCATCTCTGTTAAATGGTTGAGTTCTTGACTTGTTTGAGTTGATAGAAGTACCCTCTTCAGATACAGCATGAATCTTGTGGCCCAGTGGCAGGACTAAGTTGCTTGCAGATCTTGGTATTCAGAATTTTCTCTCAAATTTAGAAATCTACAATCTGATGTATTGGATGGGGAGGAGCTAGGTCATCTATTTCCAGTCAGGGGAGACGATAGAATCATAAAACAGTTTTGGGGTGGGAAATGATCTTTAAAAATCACCCAGTCCTATCCCCCATGCTGTGGACAGCGTGTCCACTAGACTGGGTTGCTCAAAGCCCTCTGTCTTCAGCCTGGCCTTGAGGACTTGCAGAGAAGGGGCACAGCTCCTCTGTGCAGCATGTTCTCAGCCTGTGGGATAATGCTGCTGGCTTTGTCCCTGCCAGGCTTTGTGAACACACTGGCATGTGTCTTCTGCAGAGGGTGCTCAACTAAAGAACTGCTTTACAAAGGCAGACTGGAGTTACTAAAGTTAATTTGTCTTTACAGGACTCAGGTCTGTGATGTGACTTACTTTAATTCAGAAATGCTGTGCGTGGCTGCTTCAACAGGGACATTTGAAAAATGTCAAGTGTAGGTTCTGCTTGTCAGGGTAATCTGTCTGATCTGCCATGTAAGAGATTTTAAGTGACTGAAATAGCCACTTCAAGTTCAGGCAGACTAGGCATTTTGGGCTTTTTTGTTTGTTTTACTCTTTGGGTTTTTTGTTCGTTTTGATTGGATTTCTTATTTCCCACTTTTGCCAGCAGTAAAGCCTTTACCAGTTCCTTCTGGAGACCCTTCCAAGGAGAGGGAAACTGCTGTTGTGCTGCTCCTTATAAGTTAAATCTGTACATTTTTAGTCTGTGCTCAGGGGTCATTTTTCAAAATCCTGTGGGTTTCTCTCAAGTACTTTTTCACTGTGCTTACTGTAGTGTTCCGCTTTGATTGCAGCGATCCTAGATGAGGCCTCAGTGCTGAGCTGTGAAGACTTTGTTCTTCTCTCTTTCCTTGTATGTACTTTTATGTACACTGCAAGCTAGCGTAAACCAGCACTGCCACCAGAAATAGCTAGTGTAAACATGGAGGTAGTGATTCTGAGCTGTCCTGGAGAAACAGATCTGTGTAAAAACTCTCCCTTTCTCTGGGCATTTGGTCTGACAGCAATGTCTCAGCACAGTTTCACAGTGACTGCCAACTGCTCTTGAACTGATAGGACTTACAGCTTCTCTCACACCACAAAATTCCATTTCTGTTAATATATGGGGTGTGAGCTGTGGCGTTAGGGAGTTGTTTATAGCTTCACTATATTGAACAGCAGCAGCTAGAAGAGTCTTGGCTTCCACAGCTAATAGGTGGAAGGGGGCATGTGGCCAGTAGCTTCTTCACATAGGCGGAGTTGAGTCTGTAGTCTGACATCTCTTAAACTGCTAATCTCAACCTCCTTGGCCCGAAAAAGTATCTTAAACTGTTCACCTCAGCCTTCCTAGGTCCTGCTCAGTTGCAGTCAGCCAAGCAAATTTCTGCACCCCATCATAGGTGTCTGCCTTAATGACAGGGCAGGGCTTCTTCATCTCCAGCAGCAATGAGCTGGACTGCTGTCAGCAGCACTGCAGCAGGGATAAAGGGTAGTGTAACAGTCTGCCTAGCTCTGCTGGCCTAAATTGTTGTCAGGTGGAGAAATTTGGTAAGTACTGATCCTTACATTTGAGAGCAACCAGTTTGTTTCTCATTAATTGGGGAAATATGTTGTCTGAAAGCAGCATTTGAAACTCTCAAAGTAGAGGTGGAGTATTTATACTGTAATAATTACAAGCTGGGTTGTGGGAAACATGGTGTAAGTTAGTGTTGCAGAGATATGCATATAGCAAACAGCAAATCTTCTGAGATAGCTGTTCTTTTCAGATGTTTGTATTTGTTTAATAGCTCAGGAATTGGAAAGTTACTGATTGGTGTAAGTTAACTACTGATAAAGGCATCTAATCTATAAACCAGTAACCATTTGGTTTTTGTAGCACGAGAAATCGATTTTGTAAAATACTTTGGGGATGGGAAGGTACTATTCATCAGTGCCTTCTTTTTGTATACATCTTGTACATGCAGGTGTAAGCCCTGTTTACACGACAGAGACAACTGTGCAGTGATGTTTGCTTGTGTAAAATAGGCTGTGCTCAACTATGTGGAGTATATGGAAAACTACATGGAGTAAAACCACACAGCTATACCTTGATTTTATGTCAACTTTGTTAATAAGTGGGATAAATACCTTCTTGAGGTGCTGTTCTGTATTGGTCTTGGGCTTTACTCTTGCAGCAATTAAACTGTTTTTAGAAGAGAGATGATTAAAGTTCCTTCAGTTAGAGCTTTTCTGCTGTGTAATGTTTAAGCTAATGCTTAATTTCATACTCTTAAAAAGAAAAGGTACATTAGAACTAAGTCCATTTTGGGTGGGAAGGGGTTAATAACTTTACATATTAAATGCAAAAATTATTCACATTCAGAAAATACTAAACTAAGTCTGTAGAATACATGTTTCCCCAACTTCTGTTGCTGGGCTTGACTCTCTTGGGCTTATCATTCCTCCAAGAGTTTATATATATATACATAAATGTAGAAAATATATATTGTTTTTTATTCTTCAAAGGTATAATTTGGGAATTCAGGGCAGGTAACAAAACTATAAAAAAATCATTAACTGTTCAGGTCTTAGGCACACATTAACAGCTACTTTTAAGTAGCTGATTTTTCTGGCATGTTTGCAGACGATTTGTAACTAATACTGCATGTGGCTGAAATCTAAAACAGTGTCTTTGCATTTCTTTTGTGTGACTTTTCTTACTAACCTGACTGGTGAACGAACGTACACTGTAGGAATTGGTAAATTGTCCACTGCCGATGGTAAAGCCTTCGCAGATCCTGAGGTTCTCCGAAGACTGACATCGTCGGTCAGCTGTGCACTGGATGAAGCAGCTGCTGCATTGACACGGATGAGAGCAGAGAACAATCATAATGCAGGACAAGTGGACAAGTACGTATTGATTGTTCCCCACCCCTAGTTTCCCAACTACAGATGGTAAATCCGTGTTTTTAGTTTCAATTTCAGTTACTTTTTTATGTTTTTTCAGTTAATTTGAGTAGTAATTGGTGATATATCTGTTCTACTACAAGCAGAAGCAAAATTACTGAATTTGAAGGTGTAACTGCTGTCCCATCAGGTTAATGGGCTTCAGAGTGTGAGAGAAAAGTAAAAAACAGTGTTACTGCCTAACCTGCTGCTCTTTCTTTGTACTAGAGAGTTAAATTCTTTTTTAAAAATGGATTAAATTCTTAACTGTAGAAGAGTTTGATGATAGTTCTCTGATTACTGCCTAAGTATACTTTGTTGGAAGTTAATGAATCTAATTGTGTCAAAAATTAGAAAAGAATACTAATACTTACAGGGCAGTGGTTGTCCTAGGATCCTGCTTAGGCAGTGAGATAAACGAGTAGTTTATCAGTATCAGCTGCACAAGGAAGGTGAGGGAAGATGTGTACCTGCCTCAGAAAATGGCAGGGGGGACCTAGTGACAGGGACTCAATAGGAAGTGAGTGCTCCCTTTACCTTGGGCGTTATTGCTGAGATTTGCTTTCAGAAATCCCAAGACCCTGAGATGAACACGAAGGTCTGGACCAAGGAGAGCTTGCCCTTGGGATGGTGTCAGGTTGAGGAGCAAGTTGAATGTAAAGTTTCTGTAAAGTTTTCTCCTTTCTTGCTTTTAAGAAGCATTAGGTAAAGTAAGGATTTTTCTTTTGAAATGGCTGCTGAAATTAAAAAATTGGTTACAACTATGGAGCTAGTTTTCAAGCAGAAAAAAGCTTTGGGCTAGTGGAAATACAAGGAAGTGGTCCCGCTACAAACAAGAGAATGGGCAGTAGTTTGACCTGTTGCAATACTCATTATCATTGGTCTCTGTGATACCAGTTTGTTGGCTTTTCTGCTTTCTCTCTGGTACCTGTAGTTGGTAGTTTATTGTGGTCATGGCTTATGTTTGTCTGTTTCAGGTAAAACATTAATGTACGTGAGTGTATATATGTTTCTATCCTTTTTCTTAAAACAATCCATAAGGTATATTTTCTACTAAGGCTTAGTACTAAGGTACTTATGGGTCTTTCTGTCAAGATTCCTTCCTTGCATATGAATCCTATTGCAGATTGATGTATTTTGAACCTATTCTGTGGTAACTTATTTTCCAGTCGCAGTCTGGCAGAAGCATGCTCAGATGGAGATGTAAATGCTGTTCGAAAGCTGTTGGATGAAGGAAGAAGTGTAAATGAACATACTGAAGAAGGGGAGAGTCTCCTCTGCTTGGCCTGTTCTGCAGGGTATTATGAATTGGCACAAGTAAGTAACAGAGTAATCACAGCCAAATGTCCCAGTGCAGGTAGCAATTATAAATGGGCCTGGAGACTGCTGTTGTGCTTCACAACTGGGGGTATTACTGCAAGGGGCTGCCACAGCTGGCTGGCTAATCATTCTCACAAGCTCTGCTGAACTAAAGCAAAATGTTGATTTTACAATTTATTCACTGAAGTGAACTTTTTTCTCTAGGTGCTACTAGCAATGCATGCAAACGTTGAAGATCGAGGGAATAAAGGAGACATAACTCCCTTAATGGCAGCTGCCAGTGGAGGCTATGTAGATATTGTTAAACTTCTCCTTGTTCATTGTGCAGATGTCAACGCACAGTCTTCAACAGGTAACTGTGAAGCAGGAACACAGAGTTACTAAGATTGGTATAAAACACACGCAGCTGTTCTGAACATCTGTATGTTTGATAACTTCTTTCACCAGAAAACATGACAGGAACCATCAAGATGGCCAGATACATAGCAAATGTCTTAACTGGCCATTATTAAAGATTAGTTTTATTATAAACTGTAGTGGAAAGCACCATTGCTGTGAAGACCATTGTGGTGTTAGATGACCAGAAAAATACATGAAGTGTAGCTTTTCTGATCTGTATGAACCATAATTACTCAGTAAGAAGACCGTGGGACACATCTGATCAAGACCAATTGTTTTGGTCTATGCTTTTTGCCAACAAAGAGATACAATTCTTTGAGCATTGAATGTTGTCTGCATTAATGATTCTTGACCTCAGCTTAATTCACCTTGCTAAGAGTAGTAGCCTGCAGTCAGATCCTGCTAATATCAAGATAAAATTTAAATTTTCTTTAAATTTTTTAGAAGTCACATTTCTGAATTATGAAATGTATTTTCACAATTATGAATGATAGTTTTTTTATCTCAATGCTTAGCCATATTGAGCAGAACTTACTTTAAAATTGACTGAACATGAGCCATATGTGACATCTATCACTTACAGTATCAGAGTTCTAAATTCTAAAGTTTTCATCCACCAGCAAAACTTTTTCAAGGATTATAGGATACAGTTTTGGGCAATAAAAACTCAGACACATACGCTCCCTACCCCCCTTAACTGTACTGTGTATATGAAAACTACTCATTCATCATTTTGTGTGTGTATTTGTTCTGCCTTTGTGCTGAAGTAGGAAACGTAGCAATCCAGATTAAAAAAAAAAATGTGTAATAATGGTTTAATATGAAAACTTTACATTATGGTTGTGTTGGTTTTATACCCAGCCTGAAGTTATTGGCTGGAATAACGTTGCTGTGCTGTAAAGGCTGCTGCTAGTGATGCACTTGGTTTTGTTCAGAGCTGTTAGAACTAATTTATTTTCCTATATTAGGAGTGGGTGATGGAAAGGGTTTTCATGTGAACTCCTTCTTCTCTGCAGGGAACACAGCTCTCACTTATGCTTGTGCTGGGGGCTTTGTTGACATAGTGAAGGTGCTATTGAAAGCTGGTGCTAATATAGAAGACCACAATGAGAATGGCCATACCCCGTTAATGGAAGCAGCCAGCGCAGGTCATGTTGAGGTTGCAAGAGTATTGCTGGAATATGGTGCAGGAATCAACACTCACTCCAATGAGTTCAAAGAAAGTGCACTTACACTTGCATGCTATAAAGGTATCGTGTCTTGCCTTGTCTTTTATTTGCTTAAAAAATTATTTGCTAGCTTCCAGCCATACTTCAAGTATTTTTTAAGAGTTTTGGAATACTCTATTTTGATTTTAAACTCGATAGCAGGAAATGCTCATATGTCAAGGTATTACACCTGTCTACTTGTATCCAAATGTGGATGACTAGTACTTGACAAGTTACAGATGAAAACTTATGACAAGCTGCATGCCAGGTGGTTGCGCTACATTATTTTCCTTTCAATTTATGTAAAACTAAGTCGTGCCTCAGAGCTGGATACTCATTGAGAGGATGAACTGCATAACTTGTAAGGGACAAATTCTGAAGTTACAAAAGCCATAACAGAATTAAAAACAGCTATTGGTAAAGTTCAGTAAAAGCTTTTAAAATAATGTCAGATAAATGTTCTGACATAAAGTGTGTATCTTAGTTCTCAGACATCAATGTGTAAATGCTGTGATTAAAAAGCTTCAAGTGCCAATGTACTTGGGCCTATCTCTGAAAGATAAACACCCCCATTGTATGGCGTTTGTAACACTTCAGTGATTTTCTGTTTACTATATACTGAATAAGGAGTAGGTCTTTTGCAGCTTGAAGTCCCAAGGAAAGGTGCCTGTTGTGTAAACTTGAGTTAGAGTGGTCTAACTCATAGTTGGGCAGTATAATTGGGAAATGCTATCTAAGGTCTCCTGGTTTGCATTGGGTTGGGCTTTTTTAGTACTTTAAAAAGAGTGGATTTGTCAGTTGTAACTTGTAAAATGTGATCGCAAACTACAGAATTCATAAGTGATTCCATTAATCACTACTAATTACTACTATGTGACTACTAAAAGTTTACAATATTAAATGCATATTTATTTTCGTCTGTTTCATTTGAAGGCCATTTAGATATGGTTCGTTTTTTGCTTGAAGCTGGAGCTGATCAAGAACATAAAACAGATGAGATGCACACAGCACTGATGGAGGCATGCATGGTAAATAGCCTTTATTTGTACTGCTCCCCTCTCAATGAGAGTGGGATAAAAGAGAACATAAAATAGAATGAGCCTCATTAGCAGGCTGTTTTGGGTCTGCAAGTGAATGTGTTTGTTCTTATAGTAATTAAGCTCTTACTACAGTTACCTTGGATGGCAACTTCTCAGTCTTAAAAGGTCAAAGAGGAAAGTTACTCTAAGTTGGAGAGGGTGCTATGTTAAGTGCTCCCTCTGTGAAGTGTGAGGGTGCCTAATATGCAGTGCAGTCAAGTGGTAGATTGAGCCCAAGTCACTGTTCCTTTTGCAGTGTAATTTTTTCACTTTTGTCATTATAAATAAAGTCTATCAGATCATCATGTGTGATAAGTGCACTGAACTGGATGACTGTGGCGTTACTCTTGTCCTTTTCCCACTGCAGAAGTGTTTGGCATGGTAGAGATGTTTTGTTTGTTTGTTTTATTTTTTTAAACAGTGCTGTGAGGTTTCTCTTTAGAAAATAAAATGGCAGGTCAGAAATAGTTTAAATTTTAGTTCTTGAGCAACTTGTGTAATTTCAAAGCAACCATTGAGGAAAAACTTCCCTTTCCAAGAGCTTCACCATAATAAAGAGGGTGCTATCTACAAGCATTTTTGTCCAGACCTTAGGTGACCTTTTATCTATTTAAGCCGGGGGACTTAATGGTAGAACAGGGTCCTTGTTTTCACGTTGAACGGTGGAAAACTTCATTGAAACCTGGTAGTCTTTGGGAGATAGGCTGCAGTGTTCCTCCAGTAGAGCTGGAGGATCAAGTGTTCTTTTAGTGCACTTGTGAGGTGATGATGCAAGTGACCAAGGTCTGATGATAAGGTCCCAGGCTGTGTAGAAGTCTTCTGATAGTGAGATGGTAATAGTATCCTTGAATAGTCTTCCCTCTAGGAGAGCCTAGTGCTAGCAAGGAATTTAGAAGGACGTAGTTGCAGTGGGTATGTGCTGTCACTTAAAGGAGATTGCAGCAGGATGACGTAAAAATGTTTTCCTCAGCCCACTGTTCTGTTTAGGTTTAGTCATCTTTTCCCCCCAGCCCCTGCTTCTTTCATGGTACAGCCTGGTTGACTTGAAGCCTCTGAAGTGTCTGTCTTGGGGCAGATAAAGTTTTGTGGGTTGCCTGCATGTTTTTAACTCCGGGATTTTTCAGATGAGTTTGCATTAGAGGGTGTATTGACCTTTAAAAACAGTAGAGAGGAAAAAGATCCTTTGAAATTGCAACACAAGGCCAGTGATGGAGTTTGTTCCTCCTTATCTTTTGGCTTGTGCCCTTCCAAAAGGGAACCATTCCACCACATTATCGTGTTTTTTCCCAGTCTTCATTGCTTTCTTACTAACGAGGACTGCAAATACAGGCAGCTTAGATGTTTCATGTCTGATCACCAATTGTATATTATATTGCAATATCCTTTGGTGAGGACAGAGTGACACACTTTGGATAATACCTTTAGTTAGGTGAGCTGGTTGTTGGCTTTCAGCTTCAGATGAGTGTTGAGAGGAGAAGTGTGTTTGATACCCCTCATGCCCCCTTCTCTATAGCTCTCTGTTAGCTGTTTGAGTTACTGGCTGACAGTTAGATTGGAGCAGTGGGCCAATGTTAATGGCATGAGCTTCAATAAGGCCAAGTGCCAGATCTTGCACTTGGGCCACAACAACCCCATGCAACATTACAGGCTTGGGGAGATGTGGCTGGAGAGCTGTCTGGCAGAGAGGGACCTGGGGGTTCTGGTTGACAAGAAGATGAATGTGAGCCAGCAGTTTGCCCAGTTGGCTTGTATTAGAAATAGTGTGGCCAGCAGGAGTAGGGAGGTTATCATCCTCCTGTATTCTGCACTGGTGAGACCACACCTTGAGTATTGTGTCCAGTTTTGGGCACCTCAATACAGAAGAGATGTGGGGGTGCTGGAGCAGGTGCAGAGGAAGACAACTAAGCTGGTAAAGGGTTTAGAGAATAAATTTTATGGGAAAGGCTGAAAGAGCTGGAGCTCTTTAGTTTGAAGAAGAGGCTGACAGGAGACCTCATCACTCTCTACAACTACCTGAAAGGACGCTGTGGAGAGGTTGGTGCTGGTCTCTTCTTACAAGCAATTAGTGATAGAACAAGAGGGAATGGTGTAACAAGAGGTTACAACAGGAGAGGTTTAGGCTTGGTATTAAGAAAACTTTTTTCACAGCCAGGGTGGTCAGGCACTGGAATGGGCTTCCCAGGGAGGTGGTTGAGTTGCCATCCCTGGATGTGTTTAAAGATCGTTT
>JAOXOE010000765.1:279782-299108 GCA_028565055.1 Phoeniculus purpureus
ACACATAAGAGAATCCTTGCTATTAATAGGTGGCTCAGGGGTTGGTGTGAACAGAAGAACTTTGGATTCTTTGATCATGTGGAAACATTTAACGATCATGGCTTGTTAGACTCAGGTGGGTTGCATCTATCTAATAAGGGTAGAAGGGTACTGAGCTGGGTTTGTTTAGCCTAGAAAAGAGGAGGCTCAGGGGTGACCTTACCACTGTCTATAACTATCTGAAAGGTGGTTGTTGTCGGGCAGGGGTTGGTCTTTTCTCCCTGGTCACTGGAGACAGGACAAGAGGTCATAGTCTTAAGCTTCATCAGGGGAGGTTTAGACTTGACATTAGGAAAAGATTTTTCACTGGAAGAGTGATCTGGTTTTGCCCACAGAGGTGGTTGAGTCACTGTCCCTGGAGGTGTTCAAGGTTAGGTTGGATGGGGTGCTGAGTGGCATGATCTAGATGTTAGGTTTACTTGGTTTATTTGGATTTAGGTTTGACTGGATGATCTTTAAGGTCTTTTCCAACCTTATCATTACTGTGATGCTGTGTGAGGACTCCAACAGGAAATGGAGCAGAGTGTTGTCAAAGTGGCTTCTTTCCATAACTGCTGTTGGAAGAGTCTTCTGGCATTTATGTTGTGAATGAGTTAAAGAAGATTGACCAGAGGATTAAGTGGGAGCAAAGGTTTGACCTTCTGATAGTGCAAACCAGCAATATTATCCTTGCACATTGCCCTCACCAGAGCCTTGTGTCGCTGGGTGGTTCTTTTCTTGGAGGGGTTGTTTGGAAGGATGATAAGATGACCCTGAACAAATAAACGAGCTTGCTGGGATGGCGGGGCTGGGGGGGATGGCGGCTGGCCTCAGCAAACCATCATGTTTGCAAAGCTTTACTCTTTCCACAGCTTGGCTCTGGAGTCGTGGCTCTGTCTGTTTATTATTGTGTTAGCGCTGTGTGTATTGATGGGCTGAGCAATAAAACCCTGCCAGCATCGTTCCACAAGACACTGGTGAGAGAAAACAGCAAGGAGCCATCCAAAGCAGCACTTACTGGGAGTACTTTCATTTGCTAAGGAACCAACAAACTGATGCGAGTTTGTTCAGATAACCCCCATCTTCCTTTCCTTTTTTTTTCTCTTCTGTTCTGGGACTTTGCCCTGGTGGTCAAAGGCGTCTTGGGGTGAATCAGAAGTGGGTGTTAGTAGATGGAGAGAGGCTTTCCTCCCCCTCTACTGTACCCTGGTGAGACCACATCTGGAATCTTGTGTCCAGTTCTGGGCCCCTCAATTCCAGAAGGACACAAAGCTGCTGGAGAGAGCCCAGCGCAGAGCCATGAAGATGATGGAGTGGAGCATCTCCTGATGAGGAAAGGCTGAGGGAGCTGGGTCTCTTGAGCTTGGAAAAAAGGAGACCAAGGGGGTGATCCCATTCATGTCTTTAAATATGTGAATAGTGTGTCAGGAGGATGGAGCCAGGCTCTGCTCAGTTGCATCCAATGATAGGACAAGGGGCAATGGGTGTGAACTGGAACAGAGGAGATTCCACATCAATATGAGAAAGAACTTCAAGGTGAGGGTGATGGAGCACTAGAAGTGGCTGCCCAGGGAGGTTATGGAATTTTCTTCTCTGGAGACGTTTAAAACCTGCCTGGCCATGTTCCCATGAGACTGGATCTAGGGGATCCTGCTGTGGCAGGGGGATTGGATTGGATGATCTTCTGAGGTCACTTCCAGTCCCTAATGTTCTATAACTCTGTGACTTTCTCCTGCTGCCTCAGTTTTGTTACCCATCCGGCATCTGCTGGCACCGCACCACACCACAGGATTTTTGGTTGCATTTTTTGAGAGGGAGGGACCTAATTGAGCTAAAACCTCATCCCAAATTCACCAACAGGCCTGATAATGGTCTGAGCTGGTGGCAGGAATGGGAACAGAAACTTGAGAGCAATCGCTTTCCACTTCCCGGTACCAAGTTATAGTCAGGCCACCGCTGAGACTGGATACATGAGCTGTCCCAGTTTAATCTTCAGCAGCTTCATCAACCAGTCTGGTAAAGGCCTTTCTGTCAGTCTTCAGAGAGGTGAAGGCAAACACTGCTCTGGGTCTGGGCTGGGAGCTGGGGTTGTTTAGCCTGAGGCAGAGGAGGCCACTAATTATTGTTCTCTGCAACTGCCTGAAGGGGCATTGCAGAGAGGTGGGAGCTGGTCCCTTCTCACAGATAATCAGCAACAGAGCAAGAGCCTCAAGCTGCTCCTGGGGAGGGTTCCGCTGGACAGTAGGAAAAATACTTTCACAGAAAAAATTAGCCAGGGCTTGGAACAGGCTGAGTCACCATCCCCGGATGTCTTTAAAGGTCTTTTAGATGTGGTGCTTCCAGACCTGCTCTAGTGGTGAACTTGGTGAAGTAGGGTCAGCGGTTGGACTTGATGATCTCAAGGGTCTTTTCCAACCGGGATGATTCTATGGTTCTATGATGCCTTTGTTTTCCTTCCTGACTAATGCAAACAATCTTCTGGGCTAGCCCAAGCACCAAGTGAGGCCAAGTGTCTGCGTTTCTATAATCCTGAAAGGAAAGCAGGAGCAAAAAAGACCTTTCAGAGAGACAGAGTGGTGTCAGCACTGAGTGAAAAGAACAATAAATCACGTCTCTTGCCCTCAGAACTTTGGGAGATATGTTTGTAGGTTCTCTTTATCTGGTTATCATGAAGCAGCACTGACTGCTAGATGATGTGGTGCTCAGTGATAGCGTTTAGTGGTGGCCTTGGCAGTGCTGGGTTAACAGTTGAATTCCAATGATCATAAAGCTTTTCCCAGCTGAAGTGATTCTGTGACTCTGTGTTCCCCATTGCTGGAGTGGAGGAGACTGAGAGGAGACCTCATTGCCCTCTACAACTACCTAAAAGGAGGTTGTAGTGAGGCTGGTGCTGGGCTCTTCTCCCAAACTACTAGTGATAGGATGAGGAGAAATGGCCGCAAGTTGTGTCAGGAGAGGTTTAGATTGGATCTTAGGAAGAAGTTGTTTCCTGAGAGAGTGGTTGGGCACTGGAATAGGCTGCCCAGGGAGGTGGTGGAGTCCCCATCCCTCGAAGTATTTAAAAACCGAGTAGCTAGGGCGCTTGAGGCCATGGTGTAGGGGTTAGGGAGCTGTTGGGCTGGGGGCTGGACTTGATGATCCTGGAGGTCCTTTCCAGCCATGATGATTCTATGCATGTCCCCCAGCTTTGAAGAAGGGGGGGGGGGGGTGCGGGCAGGGATGACGGGGCTGCGGCTGTGGAGCCACACTGCTCCTCTGGGTGATGAAGAGACAAAGAGCAGCAGTGCTAGTGGTTTGTGAATCCACCTCAGGCTCGTAGCCTCATAAGGAAAAATATGCCTTCCCAGAAGGCAGCAATTGTCAGAAAATAAGGGAGAAGGAGAACTTGGGCTGAATCTCCGTTCTCATTAGTTTTAAACTAGTGGAGCTCCCTTGGCTTCATGGGAGTTAGTTCTGATTTTTGCCGAGATAACTCCGATCAGAATCAGATGCAAAGAGACTCTGTGTGTTCACAGTTGTGGGATGGTCCTGTGCAATGCTGTCTGTGGCTGGGCTGCCAGGAGCCCAGCACCCCAGTACCCTACCTGCAGCAACACTGCAGCATCCCTGAGTCTTGCATTGTGTTGACTCCACCGGGGTGCTGGGTCTGGGCACCGTGCACGGAGGCAAGTGAAAGCCATTAGCAGAGTTAATCTCTGCTGTGAGAGGTGCCGTCTCTGCTGGGAAAAGAGGCTTGTTCAGTCCCATGCAGTTTGCTGACAAACACTCGATGCTGGTGCTGACGGCCAGCATCGCCTGGGTTATTTATAGGGTGCTGTAGCGTGTCTGCTATGGACCGGCTGCACGGCGGCTCCTTCGAGCCATGTTTCTCCACATGAATTGTTCATGCAGCAGCCAAGCTTGGTTTCATAATTAATCACATTTAAAGTGATGGAGGCTCAGATTCTCCCCACAGCTTTCCTTTCAGTACTGGGGACTCATCGGCTTCTTCCAGCCAGTGCCAGTTAAACGGAACCAAACACTGCTGAGGTCGGCTGCTCCTAGAGGGTTTTTGCACTGATCGCGGTTTAATCGGGTAGGAAATCAGCTGTCTGGAGGAGGCAGAAGAGATGAAACCTGAGAGATTCAAGGGGTTCCAGCCAGCCAGGCACGCTCAGCGTGCTCCGAGGCAGCTCCCAGCTCTCTGCTGACAGCCAAGGGGTCTGTAGCATGGGCTGTGCTCATGTCTACATCTGCACTCCTGGAGTTCTAAGTAGCTCAGGCTGCGCTATCTCCAGCACGTGCTGAGGTAACCAGGAGCAGAATCTGATTTGCAAATTGAACTGAGCAGTGAAACCAAAACAACCACTCCACGGCAGGGTCGTGGATGTCGTTCCAAAGCCTTTAGCGCGCCCTGGGTGAAACTGGGGCTGTTCTGCTTCTGTGCTCATTCAGTGCTGTCAGAAGAAGTGAGCTGGCTTGAAGGAAATAAGAAGTGAAACGTGTTTTTAGAGACCAGGATAACAAAAGGTTTTCTTTCATCTTGAAAATCTGGCTTTGCTAAATAGGTGAACCTCTGATGAAAACAAATTACGTCTAGAGCACAGGTCCTGTGAGGAGCGGCTGAGGGAACCAGGGCTGGGAAAAGAGGAGGCTGAGGGGAGACTTCATTGCTCTCTACAACTACCTGAAAGGACGTTGTAGAGAGGCAGGCACTAGTCTCTTCTGACGAGTAACTGGTGACAAAACAAAAGGGAAGGGCCTCAAGCTGCACCAGGGGCTTTAGGTTGGCTGCTAGGAAACCTTTTATTCACTGGAAAGGTCATCAGGCCTTGGCACAGGCTGCCTGGCGGGGGTTGAGTCGCCGTTGCTGGATGGGTTCAAAAGCTGCAGAGGTATGGTGTTGTGGAATGTGGCTTAGTGATGGGTCTGATAGTGGACTTAGTAGAGTAGGATGTATGGTTGGTCCTGATGATGTTAAAGGCTTTTTGCAACCCAAATGACTCTGTGATTCTATGACAGCAGGATGACCATGAGCCAGCAGTGTGTCTCTTGATGAATCGAGGGAGATTTTTTTGGCTTAAAGTGTAGGGTCTTGCATCTGGGCAAGAACAACCTCAGGTACCAGTATAGGTTGGGGACTGAGCTGTTGGAGAGCACTGTAGGAGAAAGGGACCTGGGGGTCCTGGTGGACAGCAGGATGACCATGAGTCAGCAATGTGCTCTTGTGGCCAAGAGGGCCAACAGCATCCTGGGGTGCATCAGAAGGGGGGTGGTTAGCAGATCGAGAGAGGTTCTTCTCCCCCCTCTACTCTGCCCTGGTGAGACCACATCTGGGGTACTGTGTTCAGTACAGCATCCCTCAGTTCAAGAAGGACACTGAGCTGCTGGAGGGAGTGCAGCATAGAGCAATGAGGATGATAAAGGAAGTGGAACACCTCCCTGAGCTGGATCTCTTTAGCTTGGAGAAGAGGAGACTGAGGAGTGACCTCATTAATGTCTATAAATATGTGAAAGATGAGGGTCAGGAGGCTGGAGCTAGGCTCTTCTCAATGTCAACTGTAGATAGGATGAGGGGCAGTGGGTGCAAGCTGGAACATAGGAGGTTCCATGTGAATATCAGAATGAACTTCTTCCCAGTGAGGGTGATGGAGCAGTGGAACAGGCTGCCTAGGGTTTTGTGGAGTCTCTTTCTCTGGAGACATTTAAAACCCACCTGGATGTGTTCCTGTGTGACGTGGTCTAGGTGATCCTACTGTGGCAGGGGGATCTACTGTGACTAGATGATCTTTCGAGGTTCCTTCCAATCCCTAATGTTCTGTGATTCTGTGATGTCTTGA
The DNA here is from genome assembly GCA_028565055.1 of Phoeniculus purpureus. Lineage (NCBI taxonomy): Eukaryota > Metazoa > Chordata > Aves > Bucerotiformes > Phoeniculidae > Phoeniculus > Phoeniculus purpureus. The sequence goes on from JAOXOE010000765.1 coordinate 285,620, forward strand.
ATCCATGTGTTCCTAATGAGCCTTGCTAAGTAAGATGCTTATTAACTGCCCAAAGCAGCTCGCAAAATAATCCAAAAATAGCACAGTGACTAGTTACTCTATCACTGTGCTGCAGATCTGATTAGGATAGAGCAGAATGCCTGAGTTTTGCCACAGGAACAGTGTACTAAGTCTTCCAGGAATGGTAACATAAAGTCCATTTGGATTTTTGTATTTGTCTTGTGTTGGATTCTTGGGTTGGTTTTGGTTTTTTTTTCTAAAAAAATGTATTTTTTGTTTAAGAAGGAAAATTTATTTGTTTTGAGGTAGCTGTCATCACAGGCAACTTACATTCACAAGAGACATCTGGTTGATTAGGTAATTTCTTACTCTGGTCTTAGTGATAAAGTATCCAACTGTTCATCCTTTCAAGCCTTGTGTTAGTGTGTGAGAAACTGCATTGAGCTACAGAAATGTCAGACGTTCTGACTTGAAAATGCATCGAAACTGCTTTCTGGGAGGCTGGCAGTGGTACAGCTATTTTAACATTTTGTGTGTGGATTTGCAGTATTTTCACACTCAAGTTATATTTGTTTTGTGGGGATGTTAAGCTCTTACTAAAAATCCAAACAAAACCTAAAAATCAATACTCAGCATGTGCAGGAATAATGAAGGCAGCTGCTTTTCTTGCTGTGATATAAAAGGAATATGAAAGCACTATATAGGAAGCAAGATTTTTTGCATGAGATGCAATGGGTGAGGTCTCTGGAAGTACAATTGCAAACCTAAAGAAAAGCTGAGAGGCAGCAAGAGTTGAACAGACCGCATCAACACTACCCAGCTTGTACCCTGAGTTAGAGCTGTATCTGCAGTTAACTTTAATCAGCACTGTTTGCATAATCCCTGTTAAAAAGACCCTGTAAACAAAATGTACTTGCTGTTGGAGGAGGAGAGAGAATTTCCTTCTGAGTTGATATTAAAATTTGTGAATGGTTGAATTGACACTGATTTAGGCTCAGGAGGAGTACCGTTACATGTAATGTCCTGTAAATTTATACAAGAACTTGGGTTAGCAGTAATTTGGGACAAAATGGTTCATATCTTTACCAAAGCCTCAAAAACTGAAGTTACAAAACTTGCAGTGGGAGTTATCTTTGCAGGTCCATGCACCTTTTGCTTGGTTGCTCCCAAGCTGTTCCTAAGGCTGAAAGTCAAGTCTGGCCGGAAACCACTCTGAGGGTTTCTGAAGTATTTGTTGTCCTAAGTGCAGTCACTTCAGTGGGAGGTAGCGGTTTTACCCCTTTTAGTGTGTTTTTGAAATGGAGGACTGTTGTTAAATTTAGTGATGTCTTTGGAAAAGTCCATTAGCGTGTAGTAGTTATTGTATGCATTTTACGGCTGTGTGTAACAGCCTCTTAGGCAGGCAGTGGGATTTTGTGCTGTTATGATGTCACTGTTGCAGTAGGAATATTTTTAGTATATCTTACGCAATATTTACATATCAAAAAGGAAGAAACGAACCAGAGTTATTGTTGAAGCTCAGGGTTCTGTGCTACTCTCCAGGCTCCTGTTAGTGTTTCTCATACAATGGGGCACTTAATGAATTTGCAGATGACCTGATTTGATCTTTTTGAAGTATAAATTATCCCTTCGTGAAGGTGTTGGGGGATGTTGTGTGGTAGGTCAGAGCAGAATATATTTTACTGGGAGGCAGAAAAAGGAAGAAGAGATTTGGACATGAAATTGGGAACAGACAGCAGTGGTTGTATAATAAGCACACCATATTTCTCTGGAATGTTTAAGGCATCAATAGCATTGAAGAGACAACATCCCATTTTGAAACAGTGCTGAAATTTTTAAAATAGTGCAGAAAATAGGGGAAATTATGTCTGAGCTTGGGATGAATTTTGAAGTATTGTTGTGCTCTTATTAGAGTATCAGTCAGGTATCCTCCTTGTTTACTCTGGCAAGCTGTCAGAAAGTTGCCTTGTCTTATGTTGAGTAATTCCATGAGCTTCTATTTGGAGATCATGTGGGCTACTGGTGGGACAGGATTATTGCTGCTCAGTGGGAATACCTGCTTGCTTAATTGTTCTACATATCTGTTCTTGTCTAGAAAACTTTAATGACTGGGATAATACTAAGTGCCAGCTTGGGATCGGGTCTTTTGGGGTTTAATATTAGTCAGATATGGTGTTTTTACTCATAACAAACAAAATCTTGGTCCTACTGTAGTTGAAATAGAACTGAAAGGCAGCTCAAGAAACCATTCAGTCTCCCTCTGGGTCTCAGCTTCAGTAATACCAAAGTAATTACTGACAGTTTTTTATTAGTAGTCAGGTAGACAGACATCTGGTGGCAGAGGTGCTACAGCCTCTTGTGGCTGTCTGTTTTGGTGGTTAACCAACAAAACATTTATAACATTTCTTCTGTATTTAATCTGAGTTGCCCTTGCTATAAGAACATGTAATTGTAGATTTTACAATAAACTGTCTTTTATGCCAAGTGTTTTCTTCTGAGATTTTAGCTACCTTTTCAGTGAGTTGATCAGATGTATTTTGCAGTTGTGTAAATATTTTAGATTCAGTGTAACACTTCAAAAATGGTAAAATTATCTTTCTGACTTGGCAAACAGGTTGAATCGTTTATTTTGGACCAAGAAGATCTTGATAACCCAGTACTTAAAACCACGTCGGAGTTATTCTTATCGAGTGCTGCAGAAGGTGCAGACTTGAGAACTGTGGATCCAGAAACACAAGCAAGACTAGAAGCCTTACTGGAGGCAGCAGGTACTTTTTTGTGTAGTTTTTTCTGTAAACCTAACTTGTGCACAGATTTAGCAACCTGTAAATTTTGGCCCTGATAAAATATTCACAAGTCTGGAAACTCAACATGATGATGGTGAGCAGATTATGGAAAAGGAGCCAATAAATATTACAGGTATTGAGGGTTTCTTGGTCACTTCTTTCTGTACATGCAAAGTTAGGAAACATGCATTTGAATTAAATGGTATTTCATTGACCAGATGAGATTTGTTACCAGACAGAGGATTAAAGGGGAGAGAGTGGAAGGAAGTGGACTTGATAAAATGATCTTTTTCTCTTATAGCTCATTACTCCAGAAATTTACAGGTGAAATACTTGTTCTCTGTTTTGATTTAGACAGGAATATTTTTCCATCCTCTAGTCTTGAGATGTAACTGTTGGCAAATGCATATTTCATGTTTGTTTTTTTGGAACCGGACTAGACTCAGTTTAACGTTAATGATTGAACTTTATGCTCTTAAAGGGTTTTTTCCAACCAGAATGATTCTGTCATTCTGTGACTCTGGATGAACATAATGCCTCTATATTTATTACCTTTACAGTACAAACTTTACTGATTGAAGTCTTTCTAAGGTTTGTGACTCTGCTGTTTGTAATGAATTTGAAAGTTACTGTCAAAATTTCAAGGAGAAAAAGATAAAATTGCTGCTTTGAGACCAATTCTGTTGATTGTGATGGGTGTCTACTCAACCTAATTGCTTAAGAGCTAGATAAAACAGCATTTATTTTCAGGTGTTTAGATGTAAACTGTGGACAGTTTTAAAGAAGTTCATTCTGAGGAAGGAAAGGGGCAAGTGACTCAGGATTTGGGCTCTCTTTTGTATTTTGAATTTGAGAAAACCTGAATTTGCAACGTAGCTTACCTTCTTGTCAGCAGAAAGTTATGCTAGCCTCATTAAAGCTGGTCCCCTAAAATTATTCTAACTTGCTGTACTTCATGGGAAAACAAGCTTTGCTATGTAGGGGAGACAGAGCGCTTCTGGGATGCATAGAGGGTTGTAACGTTCACAATATTTTCACACTATTTCACAAATCTAGGAGGTACCATAGCTTTATGTACTGTGAGAGTGCTTCCTTTAGGTTTTTGAGCAGTAGCTGGCCACTTGTCCCCAGGGTTAGATGATTTGGTTTTTAGCCTGAGGTTTCTGTGCTTGGATTCCCTGAGTACTTGGAGTAGTGATGTAGAAAATAAGCAAAACACAAGGGATCCAGAAAGAGCAACAAATAACATTTTTTTTTGTGGGCTCCATCTCCTTCTCTACAAAGAGAAGAATGGAGAATCTGGTCATTTCTTTAAAATTGTAAATATGTAAATTAAAAAGTCGTAATTTGGAAGTGATTAAAAATAATTCAATCATTTCCAAATTACGACTTTCTAATTTATGTATTTACATATGCAAATAAGCAAGCATTTCTGCGAGACTTTCTGATATATCTTCTCAGCATTTTGCTGGCTGATTAGACTTGAAAATACCCTTTCTAGCTTTAAGTAAGCTTCTAGGTTTCCATCACAGCAATAAAGTGGCCTCAGTGTTGAGATGTGGTGTTGGTTTGTGATTTGGCACAAGCAAGTGATTTATTTTATTTTAGTCACATTTAAGTGCCCACTGTTAAGGATAGCTTGCAAAAGCAGATGGCAGAACTATTGCTTGTACAAGGGAGTTAGCTACAGCCCTGTGTCATGTGGTTGCCAGAGTAGCTTGACCTTTGTGATGATCCCCTTTTCTGTGAGAGGCTTGTTCCTAACGTACAACCTACAGGAAGACCAGTCTTGCGCACAGTGTCTCTGATTACTTAGGGTTTCTCACATACAGGTTCATGGCCATGTCATTAGGATCTTAATGAGTATGACTTGCAAAACTAGTTTTGCTCATTCTTTATGAATCCTTTAATGCTCAGATCTTACATGGACATGCTGTTTATTTCTTCTGGAAGGTAAGTTCTAGCAACTGCAGCCAGATGGGATGCTCTTTTTTAAATTACTCATGCAGAATTGGTTTTCAGCCTTGGAACACTTTGGCAGGGGGTTGTTGGGGTTTTTTAAAGTAGCTGTTTTGATTAGAGAGCTAGCTAGGGCTGCATATGCAAGTGTAGAGGCAAGAGGTTAGCTGACCTGCTTAGAAATGTTTCTGTACCTTATGTTTACCCATCACAAGACTAATGGATATTTTCTCACACTTCAAACTTGAAATCTTCTGTGGATTCTTGGATACTGAAGGTGACAGCCTTAGCCACAAGTTCTAGTAAGAGGATTGTGCTCTCACCCTCTTAGCATAGCAGCAAGTGTGCACACAAATGTGCACACAGACAGCGGGCAGATTCCTTCTGATTCCTAGGTCCTCTGAAAGGCTGGCTGATAAACATCAGTTTTGACAACTGTACTTTCTTTTGTAATCAGTTTAGGCAAAGCACAGGCACTTTGTTAATGAACAACTATCTTTAAACAACTGTTGGTGATTGTATTATTTCACAAAAAACCTAGCTTTGCATTCCAAAGACCTAGAAACTTCACTGTTCTATGAACATTGTAAATAGAAGTTGGTTTCATCTTCAGAAAAAGATAAATTTAAACAATTGAATCCTTGTCTTTGGGAAGTTATCCTAAATAAAGCCTTTTGTATACCTTCTGTCTGGCTCCTAGTGGCAAGAAGGGATTTACAGGTAAAATTTTATTGCATGGAAAGAGAACCTTACTGTTTGGAAACATTTCTCTTTCTCAGACTGTGGTTACACGGACGCTTAGTATCCTGACAGTGGACTCGTGTTCTGTGCTACAGACATTCAGCTCTGCTGTTAATTTGGGCACTGTTGATTTCTTAAAATAATGTTTCATCTCTGAAGAGACTTGGTTCTCTTGTGGAGCTTCTCTAAGGTCACCTTTTTAGGGGCAGTAGTTGACTGCTGCAGAATGAGAGCTCTTTGCTGCTGTGAATGGTTATAGCATTCAGAGCTCTTGCTCATCTTGCCTGCCTGCTGTGGGTCCCTGAACTGGTGTTCTTAGAAGGCTGAAGTCACCTTGAGGTTGTTGGGGAAAGTTTAACATGTTAAAGATGTCTGGTTTTCTGTATTTTATAGGTATCTGGAAGGGAAAATTACTTGTTAATGAAGTGCACTCCTGCTTCTGGAGTGCAGGTTCTTTCTTAAAGAGAATTGAAAAAGCTGTTGCTGTCAAAATGTTAATCCTTGCACTTTTAATGCCTTGTTCATAGGGTTTCAGTGTGATCTGGCTGAGTTTTGTGAGAAGTGACACAGCACATTAATGCACTGATTTTTAACTTGAGGGAAGAGCTTGGGTGCCATTATCCTTCCCAGCAGATGTTTTGAGCCTGTGCCTTCTCAGTATGAATGATGCAGAACTTCATCCATGAGAAATGAAGAAATAGATGCAGAGGAAAGTGGTAAAGAAACTTTGTAGCACTGGAGCACTTGATATTCTTGTTGAGTATGTACATAGGGAGGGGTTTTGTAAGCAGTGAGCTCTTTACGGGTCTGGCTATGGTTTATGAAGGTGCTTGTGAAGAAAGGAGGATATTCTGGAGAAGATTCATGATCTGTTCAAACTGGGAGTATAGTTGTCTACATCTTTGTTTTTTGTTGGAATATGAGATTAAAGGTTGTCTAGAGACCCTCATGCTGAAAGCTTGGTGTGTTGGAGGGGATTAAACACAACGTAAACAGTAATAGAGAAATATAATTTCAATAACAAGTATCTGTTAATACATGGTGTATTTCTGTAGTTGCTGGTAGCATGAGGGTCTGATTCTGCTCTTTGGAAAGCTGGTAGGATGAAGTGGAGACAGAGGGTGACAGGTTGGATATTCTCTAACTAGAGAAGGCAAAATACAAAGTAGTCACTTACAGAGTGGAAATATAGAACACCAATCAAAATAAGCATAGGCCCACATGCCTGCTTTAGGGTAAACTGAAAGGACAGCATGAGATTCAGCAATTGTAAGATTGAGTGCTTTCCAGGGCCTGTGTGTAACTCTAGATTTATGCACTTCATAGAATCATAGAATCTTTAGGGATTGGAAGGGACCTTGAAAGATCATCTAGTCCAATGTCTCTAACACAGCAGGATCCCCTAGACCAAGTCACACAGGAACACATCCAGGTGGGTTTTAAATGTCTCCCGACAAGGAGACTCCACAACCCCCTGGGCAGCCTGTTCCACTGCTCTGTCACCCTCAGAAGAAGGTGTGAAGAAGTTCCTTCCGATATTTATATGGAACCTCGTATGTTCCAGCTTGCACCCATTGCCCCTTGTCATATCAACAGATGACATTGAGAAGAGCCTAGCTCCATCCTCCTGACACTCACCCTTCATGAATTCATAAACATTAATGAGGTCACCCCTCAGTCTCCTCTTCTCCAAGCTAAAGAGACCCAGCTCCCCCAGCCTCTCCTCATGTTATATTTCATTAAATTTCTCTCTGCCCAGCTCTTCAGCCTTTCCATGTCTTGCTGAATGGCAGCACAGTCCGCTGGGGTGTCAGTGACAACACCCAGCTTTGTGTCATCAGCAAACTTGCTGACAGTGCACCGTAATCCCTCGTCCAAGTCATTGATGAATAGATTGAACTTGACTGGTCCCAGCACCGACCCCTTGGGCACTCCACTAGATGCAGGCCTCCATCCCTGGAGGTGTTTAAGGCCAGGCTGGATGGGGCTCTGGCCAGCCTGGTCTAGGGTGGGGTTTCCCTGCCCATGGTGGGGGGTTTGGAACTGGATGATCAGGTGGTCCCTTCCAACCCAGAGTAATTCTGATTGTGTAACTTCTCCAGTGAAGTGATCCTGCTGTGGCAGGGGGATTGGACTAGATGATCTTTTGGGGTCCCTTCCAATCCCTAATGATTCTATGATTCTGTGAACTAGACTCTGTCCCGTTGACCACTATTCTCTGGCTTCTACCCTGCAGCCAGTTCATGATCCACTTCACTACCTGATCATCCAGTCCGCACTGCCTCAGTTTGGCTGCGAGGATGCTATGTGAGACTGTCAAATGCCTTACTGAAGTCAAGACAGACCACACCCACCGCTCTCAGTTGCCGTGCTGCTGTTGAAATCTGCTTTTTTTTGTGTGATGTGACCAAACCCATCCAATATTCACTAGCAGCAAGGGTTGGTGGTTTGGGGTTTGTTGGTTTGGGTTTTTGTTTGGTTTTATTGAATAAAGTAAGTTATACTTCTTTCCCCCAATATTAGAGAGTTTGAATGTGACAAGATGTAGTGTGATCCAGCGCTGCCAGGGAGTGAGCAGTCTGAAGGAGCAGGTTGAAAGATGCATCAAAGAAACACCTTGGAGGGTGTCTGATAACTGGGCTAGATAAATTTGTTCATAATCAGTAAGATTCATGTGTGGATCTGGCCTTTCTGAAGGCTGATGAGTAACTTACTTGTGATTTACATGTAGATGGGCATCAGCTTCATCAGAAACTTCATATCTGAAGGGATATCCAAGTTTTAAACTTTCTCCCCTTCAAACTGTAGACGTTGAGGGCTGCAGCAGACGATGATTCATGTTTGTCAGTTTAATGGCTGCATCTCTGTGCTTGTGGAATGGAACAAAGAAATTTGTGTTGTTTTTATTGAATAAAAAAAGAAAAATAGGGTCTTTATTGGATGAATCTGGGAGAAAATTGTTGCGATTTGAGCAAAGACAGAACTTTATTGTAAAAAATATAGCAATATCAAATTAGAAGTGTTTAGCCACCTTCAGCATGGCAAAAATCCTACAGTAGTCCTAACTGTTTTGAGTTATTTTTAAATTATTATTTTTTTAAACCAAAAAAGGCTTTTTGCCCTAATTTGATCTGAAATACTGGGTGTTATTTAGATGCAATTTACAGATCAAATGAGAGAAGCAGTTGTCTGTGAGAAAGTTCGACTGGATTTCATTCCAGGTGTTTCTTTAGAGATCAAAGCTGTACTACTAGTAGAATCACCACTGTCTTGTCCACTGGAAAACTTTTGCCTTTTGAGATACAGACACACTACAGTGACTTGCTTGTTTTCTTTCTTCATCATCTAAAGACTCAAACTGGGAAGGAATATGTGGTATGTGACAGATACAGATGTGTTGTGCTTTTCAGTAAGGTGGATAACTGAATGTTGTGCATGCAAGTGAATTATTAATGTTCTATTTCTCTGAGGTTTTGTATGATTTTTTTTTTCCCTAACCTAGTAGCCTTTTAGATTAGAAAAATCTAGTCTAGTCTAATCCTGCTCTTAGTCAAATTAACTTCCATACTTTGACAGTGTGTTGAATATACCAGCTTCACATTTTTGGTGTCTTTTTCAGTTGGATTGTGCTGTGAAGTGTTTCATGGTTGTAACGCTAAATATAAGCTTTTAGATGTGAGACAGCTGAGTTGTCTAACCAGCTGTGAATACTATACTTACGGAATTCTTTGGCAAAGATTATCCTGAGATTTTAACTTTTTTTCCCAAGGGGGTTGGGAAGTAAGAAGAGGTAAGATTAAAAATTACAAGTTTTAATTTGTAAGTATTAGAAGTGGCCAGGGTACTCCTCAGTCCCTTCTGTTGTTGGCATATTTATGTCTGTCTGTCTGTCTATGAATCTGTGTGTCTCTGTATCTCAGAGGTAATCAGACAGGGCTTTTTGACTCTGCTGTAAATAGCTTGTGCAATTTTCTCTTTAACCTCATGGGGTTTTGTTGTTTTTGGTTTTTTTTAAGTCCTGGATAGAGTAGTTTTTTTCATGAATGTATTCCTTTCTAAAAACTTCTTTCCATACGGGACTTGTTACATTAGTGCTTGGAAAAGCCTCAGCCAAAGAAGCAAAGTAGGGAAAGGTGAGACAGGAAAATAGCAGCAGTGCTTTAATGACAGTCCCACTTGCAAGTTTTGAGTTCAGCAAAAGTAACTTCTCCTTAAGTGCATCAGGAGAGTGAGGAAGGAATGAGGAGGCAGAAAAGCTTGTATCTCTTGCTTGTATCTCCTGCAAGAGGAGTCTATTAATAGTTCATTAAAAAAACTCAGTTGCACAGACTTGAAATTTAAGTTTGCATTTTGGGTTGTTTTCTGCATGTTGTATAGCTTCCTTAGCAATTTATGGTAACACTGCAGTTTGAAAGTGCTTGGAACAGAGTTTCAGTGTTAAGTGAGTACTTCATGGTGTGCGGAAGATCAGATCGGTATCTCCCTTCTTGGATATCATTTTTTTTAGGGGCTGTTCTGTGTAACTTCATGGCAAAGTGTGGTGGTTGTAATTGGTGCCAGCCACTTAGCTCCATACTAGACAGACTGGTAAGTCAGGCTAGGAGTCTGACTGCGCAGCCACCCTTTCTGGGGCTGATGGGAAGGATTCACTGAGGTGTAACATGATTCTGCTGGAAGCAGGGCTGCTTGCTATCTGTAGAATTCTGAGTTGCTTAAACCATTTCGTTCTGGTGCTGCTGTGAGTGTCTTGGGATAGATGAGAGGAATTAACTGAGTATTTGTTGGCAGACCTACAGTACATTGTTCTTTTATCAGTTTCGTAATGGTATTAAATATTTTTTAAGTGTCAAAAGGAACAGATTATACTGAGTCATCAATGCTTTGCAGTATATAGTGTAAGAGGTGAATCTCTTGCTTTGTTCAACTGTTAACTCAGCTTTCACAAGCTAAATGTACAATGTACTAACTACGTATATGATACATTATTGTGTATTTAGGAGTTAATTACAATAAAAACATTTCTAGGAAAATGTATGCATAGCATAAGTGACCAAATTCTTCTCCTTTCTAAAAAGACTTGCTAGTTTTTACCAGATTAGTGAAGAAATAATTATTTAAAAATACTGTCTCTCCTGTTTGATGCTGCCTGTGGAAGCAAGTGGGCTGCTTTTTTTTTTTTACTATGGGGCATGAACATCATCAGTGCCTACTGTGAATTATTTTCTACCGTTTTAAAGATGCTATTTTGAGAGCTAAGAAATGTCTTATTTTAAAAGTAGCTAAGAAACCTTTAAAAAAAAAAAATAATTATTGCATTGCACAGATTTATCCTCATTGGAGAGCCTTGAGGAAAATCCTTGCTGTGGAAGCAAAAGGCACAGTGCAGTTCTCTAACGAATTTTTTCCCCATGTAACAAAGTGTTATCTGTAAAACAGCAATTATGAGCTCACCATTTAGCCATCCCGTTTTTCTTAAATTCTGTGTAACTTTGTGAGACTTTATGAAAGCTAGGTCTGAAGGAAATCTCAATAGATCTGGTTTTATTGCCTTCTGTTCTTCCTCCCCAGGCAGATTCAGCTGAAGCCTGACAGGTGGCTTTACAAACTGGTTAGACAAACCATCTCCAGTGCTCTGAGGTGTGCCAAGCGAACTGCAGGCCTTAGGATGAGAAGGTTTTTCAGTATTTAGGAGTATCAGTGTTGCATGCTGAAATACCTGGAGTAGAAGGGGATGCTGAATTGGTGTGGAAGAGCTTCATAAAGAAGGGAAGAAAGTTCTCCCACTAAAGCAAGTAGTGTTTTTTTCAGTGGAGTTGCTTTAGCTGCTTGTTTTATGCATCATATCCAAGTTCAGTGTTCCCTTTTTCAATGATAGCATCCTGAGAACTGACTTGCAGGCCAGTCTCTTCCTCACTTCTCTCTGCCCTTACATTATTTAAACTTTCATCTGGTGGTGTTCTCTGCAATCTCTGTTTTTCATAGCTTGTTGCCCCAAATGAGCGTTATTACTCAAGCTGAGCTGTATCGATGCATGGAGAGTAGGAGTGTTATTTCATCTCTCCTGCAAGCTGTGCTTTTGTTTATACATCTCAGTTTGTTGTCTGCATCTTGCAGGAGGCAGCACAAGTTGAATGTGACTTAAGAATAGTATTGGTAGATCTTAAGAACTGTTACCTGAACAAATTATTCCTCTGCGTGCAGTTGATTATTCCTGTGTGCATACACGCGTGTGTTTGCTAACGCTTCTGTTTGGATATGTCTTTTAAAACACCTTCTTGAATTGAATTTGTTATAAAGGCTAGAATTCTATCTCTGCTTTCAAAGAATTATGTAGCTTTTGAGTAATTCAAAAGAGAGGAAGGCGACAGTGCATAAGAATATTCTAACCAACCTGGCCTTTCCTCCAGTTAGCTCTGTCTTCTGTTGCCAAAACCAGGCAAGCAGTGTGGTTTCAAAGTCTCTGCAGGGAAAGGAGGCCGGTGGAAGATGTAAAATGCAGAGGGTAAACTTGCAGTGTGGCTGTGCTTTTGGCTATTAGCCTCCTCTTACAGTGAGCACTCCCAGTCCCTGATCTTCCTGAACTGTAGAGACAGAGTAAGATAGAACAATTCTCTTTTAGTCTTTACGCAGGTAAGAGCAAAGACCTGCACAGAAGTAACAAATTTAAGTAAAATCTTAACTGGCTGGACTTTTCACTTCTCTCTATTTGAAGAAATTCTACCTGGAAGCTGTTGGATTAATGTTTGTAACAGTTTCCCTCTGGTTTGTGCTCCAAGGAAGATCAGTAAAAGTCATGAGACACAGACCTAGGTGTGAGTGTGTGCTGTGATGCACAGGTATCTTTTAACCTTGTCATTTTTTTGACCTGTAGAAGGATGTTGCCGAGAATTAAACAATGTGCTGGTTCACAGTGTTCTTGTAGAGGGAAGTGTTTTTCTAATTCATTTTCAGTAGATGGCTTTGTTCTTTCATCACCTTGGGCCATGGTAAAATAAATACTGTGTTTTCTTTGTGAAGTGTTGCATCCTGATTTTTGGTGGTTTTGTACTCTGTCATCTTCTGTGGCTTTCACAGATACCTTATTTTCAGGACTTTTTGTTAATGCAATGTGTATGTAATGATAGTACACTGAAAGGCTGAGAATTTTCTTATGTGTGAGAGGATTTCTGAACAGTTTCTCAAATGATCAATTTGAAATACGAGTTTATATACTTGTCTGTGCAGTCTATTTGGACTCAGTTTCCCACTGAACACTAGAAGTTTGGAGAAGACTGTTCCAATGGGATGTTTGCCCATAAAGAGCTTTCATAAGATATTTGTATGCTTTTCTTCCCACATCTTTGTTGGCAGTGCCAGGCCTCCATATGAGTGTCATACTTTTCCTGCACAAACCTTAGGTTACTCAAAGAGCAGGAAGTAATTCAATTTTTTTTCTCCTTCTGCTACCAAACGGGTGAAGAAGCTGTAAAAAAACCTTGTTTTCAATGGTCAGAATCCTTGATGTGTATGAGACTTAAAATATTTGGCTAGACTTGAAATATTTGACTAGTAGTTAAGAGTAGGAATTTTCTGCACCTTCTTCAGCATGAATTGTTTTTCTGTTGATATTTCTCAGGGGTATATTGCAGTTTTCTGGCTCCTTACTGGCCCACAGTGGACAGGCTCCTCCTTTCCATGTCTCAGTTGCAGTCTCAGCTCTTTGAGGTGCATCTTTCAGATTCTTGGAGGCCAGCAGTTGTCAGATGGAAATGAATAAATACTATATTTTTCTCTCAGTAAGGATGGAAGGAAGAACCAGGAATTACAGAAAAATTGCCTGTAATGAAATAAACTTACTTTGTGCCATCAAATAGAAGAACTAACTAAAGAATTTATTTTGAAGCTTTCCTTACAGAGGCCATGATTGTTAATTCTGAATAGAATAGAATAGAATCATTACGGATTGGAAGGGACCTCGAAAGATCATCTAGTCCAATCCGCCTGCAACAGCAGGATCACCTAAA
>JAOXOE010000765.1:299208-316707 GCA_028565055.1 Phoeniculus purpureus
AGGGGCGGGGAAGGGGCGGGAGGAGAGGCGGGGCCGTCCTTCGCCCGGCCCCTCCGAGGAGGGCTTCCCCGGCCGCCTGGGAACCGGCTGTTGAGGGAGCCCGTGCAGGACTCCGCGACAGGACCCTGCGGGCGGTGGGACCGGAGACAAGGGACAAGGGTGGTCTGAGGGAATTGGAGGAGGCAGGTTCCCCGCCTGGCCAGAGGCAGGACCCCACCCTCGGGGTTATAAACCTCCCGTCTGCGGTGATGGGGTGACATGAGAATACCGGACAGACTTACAGCCACCGGCAACCTGCGCTGGCCATGGCAGGGGATGGTGGCAGCCCGAGACGCTGGCAAAGACCCTTTTCACCCTCGACGTGCCCTGGTACAGAGCCTGGCCGGTTCAGGCATGGTTTTACCTCGAGATCCTCTCCCAGCCGGCCACTGTCCTTATCCCGTTCCCCCAGCCCATGGCTCAGGGTCTGTCAGAGCTTCTATATCCCTGGCAGTGCCCTGGGCACCGCTCGTTTTTGGCATCAGCCTATGCCTAGGTTACAGCCAAGCAGATGTCAGACGAGTGCAGAGCCTTGTCCCAGATCATGTTACCCCTTGCTGGTTCCTCTAGGTCCCAAGGCCTCAGCCCAATGTGGGTCGGGTCCAGCAATGCATGATTGAATAGACAAAATATTCCTGTCGTTGGTGGTGTCTCCAAGGAATTTCACAGGATCTGGCAACCACCCCCCCACCCCCCACCCCGGCCTTGCTCACACCCTCCTTCTTGCTCAGACTTGACTTTTGCAATTGTTTGCTGGATGTTTTTCCTTCCACCTCCTCTGGCCATCAGCACCCCAAAGGCTCTGGCCCCAAAGCGAGGTGGGGCAGTGGGGGTTTGGGCAAGGGTCTGCATCCATGAGAAGCCCCTCACCATGGCTCCTTAGCAGGTTCCTGTTTGGGAATGGGATTTTCTTCCCTGCCAGTTCACCACCACATGGTGGAGGCTGGGTGTGCACAGGCAGCACACATGGGCAGCGTGTCAGTTGACTTGGCATCACAGGGAGGGAGGCACTGCTCACGTCAGTGGTAAGGAGGTTGTTGGCATAGAGAGCTGCAGTGGGCAGAGGGAGGATTTTGCAGGCTGCCCTGTCTGCTTCTACCCCCCTGCCTTCTGCTGCCTGCACCCTTCTGCCCTCCACACCTCTGCAGCCACCCACAGCCCCTATGCCAGCCCTCACCAGACCATGGGGGATGTGGCTTGAAAGCCACGGGGAGTATGGCTGGATGGGAAAAGTGGGTGCTAGAGTCCTGCTCCACAGGCATAATCACCCAGGAGTGTGACCCAGGGGAGCACTGTAGGGGCGTTTGGGGACAAGAAGAGGATTGGTTGCAGGGCAGGCCAAGACCACTTCAAGCCCCCAGGGTAGCCAGAACTGTGGCAGCCCCAAATCTGAGTGAGAACAAGCATGACAGAGCCAGGGGACAGTTGGCTAGATAGCCCCCTGCCAAAGTGTGACCCCACCACTGTCTGATGCCCACTGTCTGACCCCTGCCACTCTGTGAGACCCCTGCCATGCCATTCAATCCTTTCACCCTGTGAAACCCCCTGCCATGTGACACCTCCCCTGACCCCTCCGCACTATGTTACCTCAAAGTCTTGTGATCTCCCATCTAACCCCCAACACACTGTGACCACTCCCCATGCTGTGTGACCACCCTCAAGTTGTGTGACATCCATGCCAATGTGACCCCCCCTACTCAACACCTGCCCATGGACCCCCACTATGCCATATGATCCCCCATCATCCCATGTGACCTCTAAGTGAGTCCCCTATGCTCCTGCCACTCCATGTAACACCTCCATCTCCATGCCCTGTGACTCCTCCACCTCATGCAACCCTCTCCAGTTGATGAGAAGGTGTGGCCTGCCCAACTCCCTCAAGGCTCGATCCAGCACCAAACACTGCTGAGCCTCAGCTCCAGCCCAGCCACTGTGAGGCAGCTGCTGGCACCCCAGGGACCAGCACTCCCACCCACACTGTCCCAAAACATGAGTTCTGCCCTAGTGGCACCTGCCCCAATGTCCTGGGGCTGAAGTCTGCCTGAGGCAGTGGGTTCCAGCACAATCTGCCCATGCCAGCCCGGTGTTTGTGTTGCCTGCGCTGTGTTTGCACTGCACACAGCCATGTTGTTTGTCTGCATAGAGCCAAGCCCAGCGACATGGGGGCACTGGTCTCGGCTCGCAGCAATATGCTGTCTGTGCCATCTTCCCGTGCCCGGCACAGTGATGCAGCTGTGCCCGCATCCTTCCTTCCTGCACACTTGGATGGTGGCAGCCCTGACGCATGCCTGGCCCTTGGCCTGAGCCCTACTGTAAGCAGCTCCTCTTGCCCCACTCTGGATTTCCTCAGCAGTGACACATCCTTCCCCAGCGCACGTCCCCACATCCCCTTTCCTGGGAAGGGGTGCAATGGGGCGATGTCATCCCTGCTGCTATGGGCGCAGGCACCAACACTGTCACCAGCTCTCTGGGCTTGGCATTGCTGTCCTGTGGCCTGAGTGTTTTGAGGTCATTGTTTTGGGCTCAGCTCCCAAGCATCTGTTTGTGACCAGTATGAACTGGTTCACAGCTCTTATAAGGTTTGAGGTGAGTGGGATCCTGTGAGTGCTGGCAGCTCCAGAGGGGAGCCTAGCCTGTGGCTGCCAGTGCTGGTGTCTCTGGGTGCTCACATGCTTGGGGCAGCCAGCATGGCTCTCCAGGCAGCAAACACCTGTTCACAATTTGGGACAGAGAGGAACGACCCTGAAGCTGCCTATCAGACTTTTGGCTGCAGCATCTTCCCCTCCAGCATGGGCCTGGTGGCCGAACGAGCCAGTACTGCCCAGCAGTGGGAGGAAAGGGGTGATGTCACCTGCCCGCCGCTCTTCATTCAGCTCAACCAGCTCTTCAGCACCCCAGTGGGGCTGGAGTGGAGAGAGACAGCCAGGTAGGCGAATTGCAGCAGCTGCTGCGGCCTAGGGACACTGTCTTTGGAAGCCCAGCCTTTGGAAGCCCAGCTCTGATGGAGCCCTTGGCATCTCTCAAGACTGGTGCTTCCTCAGCACTAGAGCAGGACTGCTCACAGACCATCACCCTTGCCAGTGCCTGCACTGCTCCTGCCTGGCATAGGATGACATATTTAATGGGAGAGGGCACAGGAAGTGACCCTGCATAGGCATATGCTTGCCTTCTGCTTTCGCTCCTGCTTCAAGGCTTCAGTGGCAGGGATGGGACTGGAGTGGAGCCTTGATGTTCCTGAGATCCAATGCCCAGCAGAACTCAGCAGATGGGTGGGGTGTTTGTTTGACTGGAAATGAGGGGCCCAATAGTGCTGGTATGGGGTGGGAGCATTGCTGACATATCCCCATTCCCCACGGTGCTCCTCCACTGCTCTGCAGGGGCACAGGGACATGAGCTGTGAGGCCTGGGTGTAGTGATGGGTCTGCCTTATGGGTCAGATGGTAATGGAGATGCAGAGCCACCAGGATGTGTCAGTGACAACTCTGTCCAGTACCCAGCCCTCCCTGGCATGGCTGCCCAAGGCAGGAGACTGCCCTGCTGAGCACCTCTTGGTTGCAGCCCACTGAGCTGCCACACAGCAGTGTGCTGATCCTTGGGGACAAAGGAAGCTCTGTCTGCACACAGTGTTAGAATATTTGGCACAGCCTGAGTATGACAAACAGATCAAGACTCTTCTGTTTTGACTCCAGCAAGTGCTAATGACAGGGCAACCCCTAGTGCCAGCACAGCCTGGGAATGGGTGGGCTGGGAGCAGCCATGTGAAGAACTGGGGGAATACTGGTGAGTGAAAAATGAGTGGGGACTGAGTGCTCTCAGCCCAGAAAGCCAAATATCTCCTGGGCTGCCTCACTGGCAGTGAGGTCAGCAGGTCAACAGAGAGGATGGTCCCCCTCTGCTCTACTCTGCTCTGTTCTGGTTGAGACCCTCCTGGAGTGTCATGCCCAGCTCTGGGGTCCCCAGAACAAGGATGCCAAAAAAATGAGCCAAGAGCTGGGATAGCTCTGCTATTGGAGGCCAGGCTGAGAGAGTTGGGGATGTTCAGCTGAAGATGGCCCCAGGAAGACATTAGTGCAGCCTTTCAATATATAAAGGGGCCCATAAGAAAGGCAGAGAGAAATTTTTTACCACAGCTTATAGTGACAGGACAAAGTGCAACAGTTTTAAATTGAGCAAGGGTAGATTTCAGTTGGACATGGGAATGTGTTATGATTAGGGTAATGAGACACTAGGACAGTTGCCTTGGGGAGTTTTGGATGCTACATCATTAGAGGTGTTCAAGACCAGGTTGGATGGGGCATTGAGCAATCTGGTCTATGGGAATATGCCTATGGCCAGGGGTGAGGTTTGACTGGATGGTCTGTAAAGGTCCCTTCCAACACAAACCAGTCTGTGCTTCCATGATTGGTGAGTCCCTCTGTTCAGCAAATGGAAGTGAGATGTGTGTCAGTAGGAAGGGGACATGACTGCTAAGGTTGCATACCTGCCCATGCTCCATGAGAGCTCCTGCAGCTCATCTGAGCCCCCCAAACCCCTCCCTGCCTGTGCCAGCCCCATGCCAATCTCAGCTCAAGCTTCAGCTCCCACTGCCTGTCACAGGGCATGGGACTACCCTGCTGATAACCTGCATATCTCCCTGGGCAGGTGGATAAAGTTTGAGGAGAAGGTGGAGGATGGTGGGGAGCGCTGGAGTGCACCTCATGTCCCAACCCTCCCACTGAACAGCTTCTTTCTTCTGAGGATGTGCCTGCAGGAGGGAACAATACTCCTGGATCTGGACGCCTCCAGTTTCAAGGAAATAATTGGTCAGTAGGAATGTGAAAGTGACTCACTGGGACAGAGTGGTCATTAAAGAGGGACCAGACCACCAGGAGGTCCCTATACAAAAGCATGGATGTGTGGATTTAGGTACCTGGGGTGGCTGTTCACTGTTCCATCAAGTTGTACTCTTACTTGGGCAGCCCCCAATTGAACAAAGGGGACTCAGTGATGTCCCCATCACTGTTGCAGACAAGGCTCTTTCTGAGCACCTTGAGGAAGCAGAGCTGCAGCCCGAGGTAAAGCAGCAGTTGGCAGCTCTCCTGCTCCGCCAGCCACGGCACCAGTCCACGGAAACCCCACTGAAGCTCCTCACTGAGCTCAGCCTCTCTCCCTGTAGAGGTAGGCACATGGGTTGGTGACAAGGCTGTCTCACTGCATCCAGCTGCTTCCATCAGCATGAAGCAATACCCATGCTGGCCCTTTGCTTGCACACAAATTTTGCTGCTTGCTCCCTGTGTTTGCAGGGAAGGCCAAATGCTGCTTCCAGCCTGGAGCCCAGCTCTCTGAAACACCCCTTAAGGAGAAGGTAAGGCAGGAGGGAGCTGAGCTGGGAGCAGTTGCTGCAACCCAGTGCCTGGCTGCCACAACCTATCCCTTCCAGCTGAGAAACCGATTTCAGAAGAAGGTCCCACCGGGAGCTGAAGCAGCCCATATTGTCATTGGTGAAGTTGAATTCCTGGAGAAGCCTTTTGCTGCTTTCATTCGCCTCAGGCGAGGTGTGGCCCTTGGCTCCCTGGCTGAAGTCACTCTCCCCAGCAGGTAAACAAAGCCCATGGCCCCACACCACCTTTATCCCTGTTTTCTCACACCCTCCTGTACCAAACAAGGCTTTGCTTGGCCAAAACCAAAGGGACAG
Source organism: Phoeniculus purpureus (assembly GCA_028565055.1). Lineage (NCBI taxonomy): Eukaryota > Metazoa > Chordata > Aves > Bucerotiformes > Phoeniculidae > Phoeniculus > Phoeniculus purpureus. The sequence continues at coordinate 304,922 of JAOXOE010000765.1, forward strand.
CACCCAATGCCACACACAGACCCAGACTCATGGCTCTCTGCTTTCCTCTTCCTGCTTTCCCCAGCTCCTTAGGAGCATCCTAGGATGAGCTGAGAGTGGTGCATATGTTGGGTGGCCTTGAGGGACATCTCCCGGGTTAGCCCCAGCTGGGCTCTGCATTTGCTGTCCTCCTCAGGAGGGTTTGTACGCTCTCCTCTTGCTACCCAGGAGCATGGGGGCTCACACCAGCAAGGGATACGGGTTTGCGGAAGCATCTTGCCCTCCCGCTGCCTGCTATGTTCTCCTGAGTGGTGGGGCGGCCCTTGTGGTACTGTTGGCATAGGGGGAAAGGAGCAGGACAGGAGGTGTTTATCCATGGCTGAGGAATCAAATCCGTTTGGGGAGATGACCAGTGTGCCCCAAGACTGGCACTTCCTTAGGGAGAGTTGGGAGGAGGCAAGCGGCGATCAGGAGGGACATTGCCACCTCCTGGTCACTATGCCCAGAGCACCCGTCTTCCAGGAGCTGGGTGGAGCCGGACATCCTGCTCTCTCCTTGGTGGAGTAAGGTTGGTATTTTCCAGGGTAGCCCCCGAGAGTCTCCCGGGGCTCACGACAGCACCTGGTCCTTTATTTTCCTCCCCCAAACAGGAGAAGAAGAGCTTGTCCGTGGTGCTCTCCCATGGTGCCATCCTCTCTGCTGCCCATACCAGGTTGTCTGGTGGGCACAGCCACTGTGTCCAGGCTATTTCCCACCCAGCTCCAACTCGAAGACCTTAAGGTGTTCCCAGTGTCTTGATGAAGATTCCTAGGTGAAAGCAATCACAAATGGCTGCTTGTCACCTCCCAACTCCTCAGAGCACATCAGGGCTGAAGCAGGTCCTGCCACATGTTCAGCCCCACCTGTGCTGTCAGAGGAGTTTCCCTACCTCCTCTCTGAAGGTCTGCTTGGGGTATAATTGCAGGAACCACTCCAAAACCTCAGGGTACTGGGACTGTACCCATTTTTGCAAAGTTTTGGTAGAGTTAAATATGTGAATGAGAAATCCCTCTGGAGACCTTGTTATTTTGCAGCACCCTCTGAGGTGTGGGATTTTAGCCATATTTCTTCAAGGACTCTGAGCCCTCTTTCCAGTCTTCTCCTGTATCTCCATAGTCCTGTCAAACCTGCTGCCTGTGCAGCTAAAAATTTCTGTAATGTTCCTACATCCTGCCTGTGAGCAATATTCCTGTGAGCATGACCCCAAAGACGGCCCCAGTCAATAACTTGGTCCCATAGACACCCTCAGCCAAGAATGTCGTCTTCTCTCCCCCCATCCTGGGTTTCTGCAGTCCCTGTGATACAGCATCCTGGCATTCAATGGTCTCTTGTGGGGTTTCAGATACATCTTCTCTTCTGCCTCGGACCCCCCAATTAGGGTGGTCACTCCTTAGGTTGACAGTAGCCACACAAGCCTGCAAAAACATCATTCCCAGCATTCCTACAGTAGGTCTCCACCAGAAGCGTCCTGTAGAGAGGAGATGGCTGCTTAGGAGATGTCTTTTACCCACAGGTTTGTTTTCATTCTGCTGGGTCCCCGATCCAAAGTGAAAGCCTACCATGAGGTTGGCAGGACCATGGCCACCCTGCTGGCAGATGAGGTGAGTCTAGTGCAGCACCCATGGGTGGGATGGGCTTGGGATGGGCCTGGGATGAGGACACCAGTGCTCTCAACTCTGCAGATTGCAGCATGGGAGGTGGAGGAGGGGGTGAACTGGTGGCCTCCCTTTCCTAGGATAGGACAACAAAGGTTTGGGGTGGGTCTATAGGATGTAGGTGCATCTATTGCACTGAAGTGGAAGTGTGCCTTACCTGGTGATTGCTGCAGGCTGGGAGAAAGGTTCCAAGTGGGTGAACAGTGGAATGAGAACTAAATGGTGGATGAACCATGGCATCTCTCTGCAGCTCTTCCAAAGGGTTGCCTGGCAGGCTGAGCACCGAGAAGACCTCATCACAGGGATTGAGGCATTCCTCAATGAGCTGACTGTGCTGCCTCCCAGGAAATGGGACCCCAGTGCCCGAATTCCTCCACCAAACTGTCTGCCATCTCCACACAGGAGGTAGGCTGGAAGGAGTGCACCTGCAGCCTCTGCCAGTCCCTCTGCAGGGTCCCAGGTGGAGACCTCTGCCCATGACATTGAAATATCCATGGGGATGAAACCACCTAGAGGCCAGTCTTTGCCAGTGAGACCCTCCTAGCCAAATCCCTCTGCAGCTCTGGCTGATGACCACAGCTCTGGTCCCTGCTGCTATTAGCTCTGCTGTTCCACTAGACAGGGAATGACAAAACCACCTCATGTGCCATTGAGGCAGGAGCTGCTGGGAATGTTTGGTTTGAGCACTTGGAAGTGAAACATATGCTCTGAAGAGGACACCTCTGGCTCTGCCTGGCTTGTCCACCAGTTCAGCTAGGGCTGGCTCCAGGGCTTGCCGGAGGAGATCATGGTTGTTAGAAGAGACCTTTCAATATCATCTAGACCAATCTCCTGATCTCTGCTCCTCCTCTTGACTTTTCTTCTCCTCCTCATTGTCAGAAGACATATAATGTCCCCACCGCCCTGCTGGCACTCCTGTCCCCTCTCCAACCTTCCTGTCCCCCTAGACACAGCTGGGGCCTGAGGGCTCCAGCCTGAAGCCTATAGTCTTAGGCTCTGGTCTGCCCTAGGATCACTGCACACTCACCAGATCAGCAGTCCCACAGCAACAAAGACATGGCAATGGCTGTGAAGAGAGCCACCCTGGGGCACCCACACTCCAGAGAGGAGCTGGAAAGGACAGGCAGGTGGGTGCCTGGAAAGATAAGGGTGGTAGAAAATGCAGTGGGATGCTGAATTCAGGGCAGGGCACTGGTTCTCCCCAGTGCATGGAGCCATCATATCTAAACCACTCTGGGCTGATGTCTTCTGGAGAATTGACCATCCCCTGCCTTGCAGCTCTCTCAGAGGGTGATGGCCAGCTGCGAGGGGGGCTGCTCTGAGATTTCCCTCCACTGCCCTAGGCTGTTTGGGGGGCTGCTGCGAGATATCCGGAGGAAGGCACCATGGTATGGCAGTGACTTCTCTGATGCCTTGCACCCTCAGTGCCTTTCAGCAGTGCTCTACATCTACCTGGCAACTGTCACAAATGCCATCACCTTCGGGGGCATGCTGGGTGACGCAACTGCCAACATGCAGGTCAGTGTGTCCATGGGGTGTCTTGCACCAACTCCACTTGGCCCAGCCTGAAGGTCTTCTGAGTGCCCACCTCCCACCAAGGGAGCCAGTGGTGCCCCTGGAGCATCCTGAACATTGGCTAAGTTCTGTGTCCTTCACACTCTGCAGTCCTTAAGTGCTGACCCCGTGCCTTGCAGTGCAGGGACATGTGGGCAGCTGCCTGGAGCTGTGCTGTTGCCAAGGCAAGCCCAAGATCCCTGTCCTTACCACCTGCATGGTGCCTGGCACCTCTCTTCTGCATTTCAGGGGGTGCTGGAGAGCTTCTTGGGCACAGCCTTTGCTGGCTTTATCTTCTGCCTCTTTTCTGGCCAGCCCCTGACCATCCTGAGCAGCACTGGCCCTGTGCTGGTCTTTGAGCGTCTCCTCTTCTCCTTCAGCCAGTGAGTACCCTGACACAGATGGTTCCTCAGGCCACTATCCCCTGACCAGGGCACAGGCCACCATCATGACACTGGGTATCCTTGTTTATGCTTTGGGTCACCCTTCTCACTAGGGATCACAGCCTGGACTACCTGGAGTTTCGTCTCTGGATTGGACTCTGGGTGGCCTTTTTTGGCGTGATCTTGGTGGCCACTGAGGCCAGCCACCTGGTACGGTACTTTACCCGCTTCACTGAGGAAGGCTTCTGTGCCCTTATCAGCCTGATATTCATCTATGACTCCCTGAAGAAGATGTTCAACTTGGCAGACACCTTTCCCATCAACTGGCAGTACCGCCTGGACAACATCACCTCCTACAGCTGTGTCTGTAACTTGTCGAGCCCTGGTGAGCCCAATCAGCCACAGGGCTGGTGGGGAGCAGGGACCCCACTAAGACCCTGCCACCGGGCTAGATGGGAGAAGGTACTGGAGGAGGAGAAGGCTGCTCAATACCATCCTCATTTGGTTGACCATATCAGCACCTTCCTCCACTCCCCTTCCATGCCATCTGTCCACTTGTCTCTGCCTCTTAAGGCAGTGCCAAGGGCAAGAGAGCCTTAGTCTGGCTCACATGGCTTGGGGCTGAGGGGTGCCAGGGGCTGGAGGTGGGCACCTGGGTGGGTTTATGCTGCTGTTTCTAGCCTGGCCTGTAAGTTGAAGGGGGTTTCCTGGGGCCTAAGTTTGTGTCCACATTGGTCCTGCAAATGGGACACAAGCTATCCAAAGCATCAGTGCTGAAAACAGCCTGGGTCCAACAGTGCCTGAGTGGCTGGTGCTTCAGCCAAGTCCTTCTCAGGGGCATCCCTAGTTGGTGCCTCCTGGGCATCAGCTGGTGCCAGGGCCTTGGGTGTTCCATGGGGCCCCATCCAGCACTATGAGCCCTTGGGGACACCTTGGGGAGCCGCTACAATGGCAGCATGGTCCCATATACCCTTGAAGGGCCATCCTCATGATGCTGGCACTCTGACTCCTCACCCTATCCCCCTGCAGGTCAGAGCTCTGCAAGGAACGACACACTGCACCCTTCATCCTCAGCCTCCTGGCAGGTAAAGCTCGTGTTCCTGGGTGGGCAGGTGAGGGTCTGGGGTGGGCCTGGCCTGATGTATCTGTGTGTGAACCTTCCTTGTCATTTGCCCTATCCCCGCAGCCTTCCACTGCTCTGGCCACTCTGAGCAGGACCCAGTGCCTGGGCCAAGGAGGACACCTTCTGGGGACCAGTTGCCAGTATGTGCCCGATGTGACCCTCATCTCCTTCCTGCTCTTTGGTGGCACTTTTCTCTTCTGCACCATGCTCAAGCATTTCAGGAGTAGCCGCTACTTCCCTGCAGGGGTGAGCATCCTTGGTCACACTGGCAGCACCCCATTCCAGCAGTGTGGGGTGGCGCCAGGTGCTGCGACTTGAGGGTGCACCTGGGGCAGTTCCCTGCCTTGGCCAGCCCAGGCCAAGATCTCTCCATCTGCAGGTGCGGAAGCTAGTGAGTGACTTTGCCATCATCCTGGCCATCCTTGCATCCTGCGCCGTCGATGCTGCTCTGGGCCTGGAGACCCCCAAACTCCTTGTCCCCAGTGACCTGAAGGTGCCAGTGGGGTGGGCATAATGTTGTTGTGGAGTGGGTCTGTGCCTCCTGAAGTGCCTACCTCTTCACGCTGCTGCTACCCTTCCCACTACTGGGTCCATTCCTGCAGAGATGTGGGGTCTGCCTCAGCAAACAAGAAGGTGTTGAACTGCAGCTGATCCCACACACCATAAATAACCTGGCTCTATCCCAGACTAACCATGTCACAGTATAGCCCATGCTGGAGTGACAGCTCAAGTCCAGGCTTGGGCTCCTCACCCTGGGTGTGGAGCAGGGCTGGCAGCACCTCAGAGCAGCCTGTGCTCATCTCCACCTCCTTGGGCTTCCCATCATCATTGCCCAATGCCACCTTTTCCACCTGCTGCTGGGGGAATGTACTTGCCTTCTGGCTTGCTTGCCAAGTAACAACCCCCTGCTCCACCACAGCCAGGATGTTCTCCTGAAGGGCTGGTGGGTTGCACTGCCCAGGAGCATCCCCAGGTTGAGAGAGGACACTCCTCTTCTTCCTGGATGTAGCATCCTTAGTTGCCCGCAAGGTTCCAGCCTGGGCACCTTGGGGCTGGTCCTGTCATCTATCTGTGCCACATACCCCACAAGTAGGTGGCAGCTACTGTGACCCTTCTACTGTCCACAGCCCACGAACCCAGAGCGGAGCTGGATTGTCTTCCCCTTTGGAGCCAATCCATGGTGGGTCTGTCTGGTGTCTGTGGTACCTGCTATCCTCGTCACTATCCTGATTTTTATGGACCAGCAGATCACAGCTGTCATACTTAATCGCAGGGAGTACAAGCTACAGGTGAGTAAGGGACAGGGAACAGGCAGGGTCCAGGCAATAGGGAGATGCTGAGTCCCAGCTGGATACTGTTGGTCAGGGGGATAACTAGGGGAGAGTGGCACCTCAAACTTGCTGGCAAGGTGGGCAGACTCAACTGCTGCACCTCTAATGCTGCCAGGGACACAGCTCACCCCTGGCTCTGCTGCCTCCCCTGTTGTAGAAAGGAGCAGGATTTCACCTGGACCTTCTCTGTGTCTCCCTCCTGATGGTTGTCACCTCTGCCACTGGGCTCCCCTGGTATGTCTCAGCTACTGTCATCAGCCTGGCACACATGGAGAGCCTGAGGAAGGAGAGTACAACCTCAGCCCCCGGCGAGCACCCTGAATTCCTGGGCATTAGGTACACAATGAGACTAGACCTTGCTCCAGAGGACCCCTGCCTGTGGCTGTAGAGCCAGGGAATGGGGACAAGGAGATGCCCACCCTGGCTAGCAGACCCAGCTTTGGGGATACCACTAGTCCCTGTGACCATCAAAGCTGAGAAGAGCAGAGAACAGGAGGCCAGGATGGCTGAGGGCTCCTGAGGGACTCCAAGGCACCCATGACACATGTGCTCCTGCCCACAGGGAGCAGAGGCTGACTGGCCTGGCTGTCTTCATCCTAATGGGACTCTCTGTGTTCATGGCACCTGTTCTGAAGGTAGGGAGCCTGGCTGCTGGATATAGTTTGTTTTCTACTCCTACCCTACATGCTGCCACAGTGAGGGCTGAGCCTGACTGGTGTTGGCCCTTGTCTATTGCCACTGCCACTTTGGGCACAACCATCAATACTACTTAACAGCTTCATCAGCAACACAGATAGTAGGATCCAGTGCACCCTCAGCACATTTGCAGATGACACCAAGCTGAGTGACGTAGTTGACATGCCTGAGAGATAGGCTGCTGCCAAGAGGGATCTTGGAAAACATGGGCCCACGTTAACCTCATGAGGCTCAACAAGGCGAGTTGCAAGGTCTTGCAGCTTGTGAGTGCAACCCCCAGTCCCAGTACAGACTGGGGGATGAACAGATTTGGAGCAGCTCTGCACAGAGGGACTGGGGAATACTGGTGGGTGGCAGATGAGATATGAGCCAGCACTGCATGGTCATAGCCCAGAAAGCCAAGCATCTTCTGGGCTGTCTCACTGGCAGCGAGGACAGCAGGTCAACAGATGGGATAGCATCCCTCTGCTCAGTTTTGGTGAGACTCTTGGAGCCCCACGTCCAGCTCCAGGGTCCCCAGCACAAAACAAACTTTGATCTGTGAGGGTGGGTCCAGAAGAGTCCAAAGAAAAGGCCTGAGCTGGAACAGGGAAGGCCAGGCTGGGGGAGTTGGGGTTGTTTACTTGGAGAAGAGAAAGCTCAGGGGAGACCTTAGTGTGGCCTGTCAGTGTTTAAAGGAGGCTTATAAGAAAGACAAGAGATTTTTTTTTACCAGGGCCTGTAGTGACAAGACAAGGGGCACCAGTTCTAAACTGACAGAGGGGAGATTTAGGTTGGACCTGGGAAAGGAATGTGTTACAGTGAGGGTGGTAAGACAATGGCACATGTTGCCTTTGGGTGCCATGGAGGTCTTATCCTTGGAAGTGTTCAAGACCAGGTTGGGTGAGTCCTTGAGGTACCTGGTCCAGGGGAAGTTGTCCCTGTCCAAGCGCAGAGGGTTGGACCAGATGGTCTGTGAAGGTAACTTTTAACCCAAATCATTCTTGTGGTGGAGAAACCAGAGGCCAAGCGTGCCTGGTCCCTTTGCAGCGAGTGGCAAGATACAGGGCAAAGAGGAGTGGGCTTTGGGAGCCTCCCCCAGGGTGGCTCTTCTTGCTTTCCTGCTCCAGCATGAGTCTAGATTGGTCTTTCTGGCAAGGACATATTTGTCCTTATAATTACCCCTGCCACACCTGCAGGCGGCCCAAGGATGAGCAGTTACCTAAAGCTATAGGTGTGTGGATCAATCCTGCCTCTCAAATGGCCCTTGTGGGATGCCAGGGAAACCAGCTCAGCGCTGAACAGCCCGTGTCCCCGCTGGAATCCATGGGGAGCTACAAGTGACCTGCATCCCTTTCACTGCCTGCCCATGCTTGTGAGAAAACCAAACCATGCAGGCAACAGAGAGGGCAGGAACCAGTTTATAGGTACTGGAAGAGGTGAAAAGAAAAGTGGTGTGTTGGGGAGGCAGGACCCCAACAGCTTTTATGGATCCTGAGCTCTAAGCTCTATCTCCAAGTAGCTTGGAATAATTTTCTCTATCTCCAGCCTGTATTGATCCCATCATGTGCTGAAAAACGGGGCAAGAAACTTGGTGCATACGTCCCATCTCTGAGAACTGTGATGCTCCCACATGAGCGGTGTAGCTGGGAGCAAGTCTGGGCTTTAAAGCTCTTATGGCTGTAAGAGAAGCAAAAAGTCATGAAATGAACTGAGCTGTTGGAAATAGGGGTAGCAAATGCCATGGTTACATGTGAAGGATTTTATACAAGAGAGGATGTCCAGTGAGGACAGTTCTCTTGAGCAATTGTGCCCTGCTGACCCCTCACCCCTCTGTATTGCAGCACATCCCAATGCCAGTGCTGTACGGGGTCTTTCTGCACATGGGGTTAGCAGCACTGAACAGCATCCAGGTAAGCAGGGGCCACTGGTAGGGGCTGTTTTAGGGATGAGGGTGTTTGCCTAATCGATCAGCGAAAAGTGGACCGACTGGTGAATAACCCATGCTTGCTTTCAAAGCTGCAGGCAGACCGGGGACCTGCTGGTGCTTTGGTCCTGACATTGTTACTGATGTTTCAGCCCTGGTGAAAAAAATCCCCACTCCAGAGATATCTATCCCTTCTCTCTTCCTCTAAACAGTGTATTTTCCTTGCAATTACCTTGCTCTGGATGACAAGATGGGAAACCCCCTCCCTCCACTTGGGGAATCCAGGCTTGAGCTCTGGTAGAGGCAGCAGCAATTTCCTGCATGCAAGGAGGAGAATCAAGGGGTCATTATGTAATTATGTCTCAATTAACACTTTAAGAGCCAAAGTCCTAGGTGACTCCCTAGAAAATACTCCCTTGGCCTGGGGCAATGACGCTACCAGGACCCCTGCTCTTGCAGACAAACTCTGTTACCCAGCCTCCACACTGGTGGCCAGCACAGAAGGCAGGAGAGTGGAACTGCAAAAAACAATGGCGAGAAGCCATTCTGCCAGCTTTGGTCCCAACAGGGAGGGGTGTAAGAGCTGCCTGAAAGCCAGAGATGTGTGACCCACATGTTGTTTGCTCGGTACAGCTCACAGACCGTGTGCAGCTACTCCTCATGCCAGCCAAGCACCAGCCAGACCTCCCCTACCTCCGTCACGTGCCCCTGCGCCGGGTGCACCTCTTCACCATCATCCAGCTGCTGTGCCTGGCCTTGCTATGGGTCATCAAGTCCACCATGGCTGCTATTGTTTTCCCAGTGATGGTATGACATACCTTTATGACAAAGAGTTGGGTGGAACTGCTTTGGTGCTGGGATGAGTGCTGCCCACACATGCCCTGGGCATTGCCAGAGACCTAGTGTTCACCTGGGGCAAGGGACATAGCAGTTGCCCTGGTAGGTGGCTTATGTGGGTGCTCAGATCATCGAGAGTGGGACATGACCCTGCAGGACCACAACACAGCTTTGCCACCAGCCTTCACCTCCTGAGTTGGGACTGGTGGGCTTGCCAAGACTTTGCCAGCATTGTGCAAGGATGGCACCAGAAGAGGTGACATGCCACTTCCTGGGCATTTACTGGGGAAGGTGTGGACGGTCTGTGACAGGGAGCACACTGCCTGTCTCCCAGTCCCAAGCACTGTGTGATTCTGCTCTGGCTTCACCCTGGCACCAGCTGCTGGCCCTAGTGGGGATCCGGAAAGGGCTGGAGCATGTCTTCTCCTTGCATGACCTGAGCTGGCTGGATGGCCTGCTGCCTGAGACAACCGGGAAGGGAATGGAAGGGAAACCACCTAGAAAGCAGAAGGAGGAGGAAAGTGAAGAGGTGGGTGATGTCCCAGGTGTGACACTCCTGCCCAGGTGTCTCCAAGGCTGCTGTATTGGTGGCTGGGCTGGGTCTAGAATGGGGCCGAACTGACTGGTGAGCGTGGGGGTTGTCAGTGCTGCCAGCCTCAGCTCCCCTCTCTTTTCCTCGTAGTCTGAGCTGATGAACCGCCGAGGGCCAGAGATCAACATCTCTGTGAATTAGGCGGCAGCGGGACGTGGGGGCAGAAGAGGCCGGGCCCTCTCAGCCCCACCTTGGCCCTGCAGCGGCCTCCCTCCCGCAACCCTCCTTGCCTTGGATGGACCTTCAGAGACACTGGCCAGACCCCGCCGCGCACCTTTCACCGCCTGGCTTTGACTCCCTGGGAGGAAACCCACCGCCCGCTCATAAACCCTCCCCCTGCAACCCAGTGGCGCTGACAGAAACCACGCGGCCGCGCCGACACTGTTAAGGAGCGCGGAGCGCACACGGGCTCTGAGTGACAGCGCACTCGGCCTATGGCGGCCCGCGCGGAGCCGGGAGGGAGGGAGAGGAGGGGGCGGGCCGTTCACCTCGATTGGCAGCGCCCGGCCCCAATGGCTGCTCGGGATGGGCGAGCGTGTGGTGGGCTCTTGCGCTGACGGAACCTTCGGAGGGGTTCGAAGGTGAGGGAAGGGCCGGCGCACTGCAGGAACCAATCGGGTGGCGCCAGACGCTGTGCGCTGTGAGCGATGTGCATCCCGACCAATTGGAACACGAGGCTCCCGGATTCGCGTTGACCGACAGTCCACCCGGCCTATCGGTGCCCGCAACTCCGGCAAGGGCCATGATTGACGTTGCGGCCGACTAATCGACTCCCGGAAAGTTCAGGAAGCGAGGCCGGGGCAGCGGGGCGGGGCGGTGCTCTCTAACCGCCTTGGCGTGCGCTCTCAGGGCAGCATGCTGGGAGCGCGTGACGGAACGCGGAGTGGCGGCTGCGGCAGCCAATAGCGCGCCGGCGGCGGCCAAGCGCGGCCAATTGGCGCGGGCGGAGCGGCGGGTGGGCGGCGCGGTGCCCGCGGCCGGGTAGGGTGTGAGAAGTTAGTGGCGCTGCTGCGGTGCCGTAAGGGACGGAGACGGCTGGGCTCAGCGAGCGGCGGTGGTCCCGGATCAGCGCGATGCTCACGGACGGCACCGCCGCCCCCGTCGGCGACGAGGAGATCGACGCGGCGCGCTCGGCCCACCAAGATCTAGTGAACGAGTGGGTGGCTGATACGGCGTATTCGATACCGGGGATGAGCGCGCGGCCGGATTCGTGCGGGAACTGGTATCCGTACCATGTCTGCGACGAGTGCGGCGAACCGATATTCAGCGAATCGCATTGCGGGCTACGTCGTTGCCCGGAATGCTGGTGGGAATGGGTGCGAGAGACGGCGAAGAAGATAGTGACGCGGATTCAGGCGTACAGATGGGCGCAGGCCGATGGCCTCGACCGGCGGCTGATCCACGCGATGTTTTCGCCGGAACAGAAGGACGACTGGACGATCTCGCGCGTGGGCGGGATGCGCTCGGAGTCGTACGAGCGAGCGCAAGCGGCGGGCGTGACTGGCGGGTGCGCGCTGCTGCACATGTGGCGAACGACGGACGATTTGGACGGCGAGTTCCGCGCGGCGAGTGAGGCGGGAGTCGCTGACAAGAAGTGGAAATACCTGCGCGAGACGTACGGACAGGGGTGGCGACAGGCGACGGAGGTAGCGCCGCACGTCCACCAGATAGCGACCGCGCCTGAGTTCGAG
>JAOXOE010000765.1:316807-345235 GCA_028565055.1 Phoeniculus purpureus
GTTCCTCCACCATTTGAAGGAGGAAGTTGTCATCAATGCAATCCAAGAACAACCTGGATTGCTGGTGCCTTGCTGTGCTGTCCCTCCAGCAGATGTCAGGGTGGTTGAAATCCCCCATGAGGACCAGGACCCGCGACCTGGAAGCCACTACTATTAAACTTGGACACCAGTATTTCCCTTGAAATCTGAGTTTCCAGCCAGCTGTCAGTCCAAAAGCCTGTCCTCTTCTATGAGGAATCCCAAGCCTAAGGAAAATCCTTTTCATAACACTGCCAGCCACCTGGAAGCAGAGTACTTAAAAGACGGCCTTGAATGTTCACTCAAAACAAACTACTGAAAGTTTTGGCAACCTGAGCCCTACCCATGGCTAAAAAGAGAAAACAAACCATGTGGTAATCACCTTCTGACTCCCACCACCTTCTGAGACAGACACTGTTACTGGGAACTTTACTTAAGTGGCCAAACCAGACTGAAGTACCAGGGAGCTACAAAGCAGCAAAACACACTTGCAAAGCAGCCAGCTCTGAGGCTTTGTGTAAGAATGGCAGAGGTTATCATTTGGGGGAATTCCATCCATTCTGCTGAAATCAGCACTCAGAAAGTTCAGGAGGTAAAAATCATTCCCCATCAAGACCAAGAAGAAATTGAGATGCACAGCTGAAAGGCACAGTAGCCAAAAGCTGACCACAGGCAGCAAGGAACCGACAGGCAGTCTGCAAACAGGGGCTCTCAACCACACTCCCATCACTTCCAAATCCAGACACACTGCGGTGAACTTCTTCAGCTTTTAGCTGCCTCTGCACAAAGCCACTAGCATCTGGGATGGTTCCAGAGCAGCCATGATACAACCACTCCCATCACAAAACCATATAAAACCCTGTGCCTTGTCTGCCTTACCCACACCCTGAATATATAGCCTGTCCACATATACTTGTTTTCCCTGTGCAGAAAAGTTCTCATGGCCAGAAACCCAAATCCCTTTAGTATCTGGCACAAAAAACACTCAAGGCAACACAATACATGGTGATGTTCTTGCCCTCTAGCTCCCCAGGCAAGTGCAGTTCCAAGAAGGAATTAAAAAAAGCCAAACAAATTCAATTTCTACTTTAGTGCAAGTAGAAGACAACAGGGACCAAACCACACATGTTTGAATAGGTTGGAGCACCAACTTCTTATTCCTGCTTGGCCAAACTTAGCTCATCTCCACACCTACTTTCTCCAAAACATTAACAGATGGTCTCAGCAGCTTGGCACAGTCTTTGCTTTCCCTGTCGCTCTCCAAAAGCAAAGATTTTGTATTAATTCTATTTTAGGGTCATTAAGGAAAAAAAAAAACTAATGACCTTGGCAAAGTACATTTTCTTCAAAGAACTGTAAGCTGTGCATACAGCTGCTACAAGATAGTCAAGATTCACTAGGTAACTTGTTTGAACACTGGAACTTGTGCAGACACTATGTATTTCCTAGATATTCTTCTCCGCCTTGAATACTCCAGCCAAATAACCATAAGAACACAGAAATGCTCTGACCACAACATTAAAACAAAGCCTTAACTCCCCCTAGATCCGGTCTTCAACAGCAGCCACAAGTAGATGCCTCAAGCAGAGCGTAAGGACAGGGCAGGCATACATGGTACTTCCTCCTCATACTTTCCCAGCCTCCAGACATTTTTAGCTCAGGACTTCCTGAGCAGGATGCAATTTCTACATATTTGGTAATTCTCAATAGATTTCCCTTCCATGAATTTGTGCATTTGTCCGGAGCCAGTGTAAACTTCTAAGATCCAGAGCAGTGGCGAAGTTTCACATCACCTACCCTGCTGCAAATAACAACACAAACATCCTTTTTCTCCTATTAATCTCATTTGAATGCCTCAGCCCCAATTTTCAGATCTTGTTTCTAGTCAACTCATTCTTTTTCTTTCCAGAACATGGATGAAATAATCAGTCCCCTCCTGGGGTTGTGGATCTAGCTAAGACACCAAAGTGACTTACCTGTAGGTTATTTGTAACAGGTTACAATCCTTCCAAATGAAAAGTACCACATAAAAACAGGGGATGTAGCAAACATCATCATCTCACTGACCTGTGTTCTACTTTCAGCACATTACTTGCCAAAAACTTACCTCTAATTCCTTAATTTTCTCTTCGGCTATTCTCTGTTTTTCTAAGAGCTGATTATGGATCACTCCTTTAGACTGGAGAATAAACCTACAAGTGAAAAAGAAGAGAGACAATGTTGGATGGCTTTTTCATCTGTTGCACATGTAACTGCAAACAGAGTTAAGCTACAGTGACCTCTACAATGTGTTCCTCCTCAACCTGGGCACTTGGGCCAGGAGGAGGAACCTTAGGGTTGGACTGGACAGGCTGTGGAAGTCTCATCCAAACCAAACCATTCATTTGTATCACCATTTGGTGAGACAAAACCAGGAGCTTCCACCAGAAACATGAAGCCATGGTAAAGCTGCCTTTACTCAAGCTTTCACAGCAACCACTGCCCAGCACTTGGCTTTAGCAGATCTCACCAAACTCCCAATTCCCAGGGTTTCTCTACATCCGGAGGGCTTTCCCATGGGGTAAGAAGTGGCTGGTTTTTTAACTGAAATTGCAGTCACTGGTTTCCACTTATTCTGTTTTTTAATTGCCAACGGGGTATGAAAGATGCATCCATAATGTCTTGGTTGCAGCAATCCTGCTCATCAGCATGCAAAAAGCTGCCTGGCCTGCTTGGAAAAACCTCTGAAAGACCACCAGCATACAAAGGTGCTCCCCAGCATGTGGCACTGCCATTCCACAAAGAGGTAAAGGACAACTAAGATCAAACGAATTTTAGGAACTCTCTTCAGTTGTTTTGCACTCTTCCAGACATGAAGAATGTACAAGCAACAGATTCACCCTTTCCCTACTTAGAAAATCCCCCAGGGGATTTAGAAGGAGCCTCCACGGGTCATACCAACGAGGTCAAGGTCTCCCTCCAGCACCAACTAGGATCAATGCCTTCCTGCCAGGTGACCAGTGCTCATGCTTGAACAGTTAAAATGAGCAGCTTTAGACAGGGCAGAAGCAGAGAGCATTCCCCGTCTGCTACAGGAAAATCTGAAATCAGTGCATAGCACCATCTCCCATGACACAGGACATTACTGACGTGCTTATTCAGGGCCTGCTAAAAACACAAACATGGATCTGCCACTTGGCTTGAAACCTCAGGCACTCTGCACCAGCCACACAAGAACCAAAGGGAAAAGTACCTGCCACATGCATTCCTGAACTGCATGCGAGCAGAACTGCGGTTAAGTATAACAGGTTTCCAATTAATGCTCTCTTCAATGCTTTTATTAACTCAATTGCACTTGGCAGTTGCTTCCCCCTCCGTTTGCCACTTCTCTGCCCTGTTCCGCCTCATCTCCTCTTTTCTACCATAACCTCCACAACATGTTGATGCTGCAATTTTCTCAAATCTCTCTTTACTCCTTCCCAGTCTCAGTTCATACTCATTACTGGTATCATCTTAGTTCTGCATGTGCTCCTGTTCCTTACTACATAGCTCAGCCACACTGTCTGTTCCCTCAATTCTCTCTTTCCATTAGGTGCCCCCACAATCCACTGTCACACAGGAATAATGTTGCCTGTTCCCAGCACACACTAAGCTGCTGAAAGAAAATGAGAGTTTTGCTCAATCTTATGAAAATCAAGTCCTTGGCCACACTTCTAAGGAAGTTATTTATACTGCTTTTAGCTGTAGAGCCTGGATGGAGTAAGAGAGGAGCTACTTTCCAGGCCCCCCAGCAACCACATCATTCTGACACTTTTGCCTTGAGTCTGCACTCCCAGAAGCAACAAGTATGAGCCTTCACATACACAAAGCCTGTAGATTTATGGGTGAAGATTGCCTTGCTTCTGCAGTATCTGCAGTGAAAAGTCAAAGCTGCACAATGCCCTCAGTAAACAAGGCCATCAGTCCTTTCCCATGTCACAGCTTCCCCGAGCCTGCGTTTGCCTTTGAGCATTTCTTTAATTATAGCCTTTTTTTTTTTTTTACGGAGTCAGCAAAGAAGAACAGAGTTCCTTCTCATTTGCTTCCCCAAACCATACAGCAAGATCAATCATTTTGGTTTCACTGATGCCCCCAGTTTGAGAACCAAAGTTAAACACCAGGAGAGCTTGGTACAGCTGGGAATGTCTCTGTTGGGCTGCAGGCACTGAGCAATCCTGGCTGCCTCCAAACCACCATAGGCACTAAAATCTTGGAGCAAACAAGCAGCTGACTTCACTTCTATTCTGCAAATGTCAACAGCAGTCATTGGGTAAGATAGCCTCCCTCCACCTCCTGCAACGCTCCAGCAGATATGCGACAGCAAATTAAAATTGGATAGCTGAAGTTAGCACTGACAGACTCCTGCAGGCAGCTGGGCACAAATACAGCCAGTCTAGTTCTGTTTGCTGTAAAACAGTGGACTACAACCTGTGTCCATTCACATGCTGGCTCAGAAGCAGATCAAATGCCCCTGACCCGGGCAGCAGCATCCTGCAGAAAGTCTTCACCAGAACCAGATTCAAGCCAGCCATTTTAATTCCCTGACACAAGAGTGGAGAGCCCTCGCCCTGCAGCAAGCAGGTGCTGCCACATAAGCTGGCCAAGGAAGTTTAAGCTATAAATCTGCATCCATGGTAAACTATTTAAATCTGTGGCTTCACTTTCTTACATAAGACTAACTCAAAAAAACTTCCAGCTTGAGATGCACATGTTATGGAGATCCTGGCCAAAGTTTTTACCTAAAGAAATCATGTGGTTTATGGCAGCACATGGAAAAAGCAGAAATATGTTCTGCTTGTTGGTTAAGAGGTGCTGCAGGGCACTCATAATAAACCAAAGTTGAAATTTAATCTGTATTTCATCTTGTAATTGCCCTAAGTAAAACATCTACTTGATAGCTTTTCCTCCACCTCACCAAGCTGGAGTAAGAGGGGAGGGTCATTCTGCCACCTGGTTTTAATTAAATGCTGTTATTTTATATATGAAACTTTAAGCTCATTAAAGAAACATAGGACGTTCTGAGGACTGAGTTATGCCTGGAGTGAGTCTGTGAACAAGCCTTTCAAACACAGGAACATTATTCCCTGCCTGGAGGTCCAACACCAGCTGAGAACTGGTCCCATGATATAGTCATCCCATCACAGAGGTGAGTGGCCACTTTCTGTTTGGTGATGTTGAGGTGGGCAGATGACATGACTAACACCCACCCAGCAGAGATGAGCCATTTCCACCAACCACTATGCTAAGACCATATGCTGAGGCTCCAGGCTTGGAGAGTTTGTACACTGAACTGAGATGGCTTTTAACTATCACTAGTCCATAGAAGACAAGCAACAAACCAAGTCCTCATCCAGAGAAGTGAGTGCACCTGTGTCTGCCTTCTCTCAGTGAAGCATCGTAGCAGACACTGATAGATCTGTCAAACTTGACACCTACACTATCAAACATGAAATGATGATTCAGAGTAATGTTCAGCACCACAGTGGCAATTACAAAGCTGAGTCACAATCACTTCTTCACACAGGAACTTTTTCACTGTTGTTAAGTAACACCAGAAATATCTGGGTCGGCACAGCCAAGTTCAGCACATCTCAGCTGGCCGCCCACTACAAAGAGAATGGTTGCCAAAAGCAGAGCAGAATTTGCCCTATTCCAGATACCTGGATATTTTTCCAGTGTCCATAAAGAAAAAAAAAAACTCAAAACCAAAGAAAATTACAGAAGAAAGTTATGAAGGAACAGGGTCGTCCAGGACAGTGATGTGCAGCTAGACCTGGGCTGCCAACATGAGTGGCTCTGTAACAGAGTGAACTGTGTACAAATGGGCCATACCTACATGCCCTGGACTCCCAGTGACTGCTGGCTCTCAAGTGCAATACAAGGAATAAAAATAGAGCACAAGGGAACTGAAAGAGAAACCTCACTCTAAATATTCCCACTTGTTTCTATTTTCCTCTCTCTACCAGCTCCACATCGGGATTTTTGTTTCCCTGAGGCAGAGAAAGTGGTTTATAGACTCTCTCGGGTGCTTGTTTCCTTCTGACAGGATCTCTTATACCTTCCCAGTTATAAATTTCTAGCCATGGTGCCCATTTGTTCATTCAGCATCATGTTATGTCCTGGTCAGTAAAGGTCTTGAAGCTCCCATCAGGCTGTCAGCAATGCTGTCAACATCTGTCTGCTCCTTTGTGTCACACATACACACCCACTAAGTGATGCTCAAACAGCGTAAGTAATTCCATAACTCAGTCTGTTTGCACCCACGTGCTGTTTATTTGACTTTAAGACATAATTTTAGAGAGTGAAAGACTCGCCTCTTAACGAATGAGGTTATGGAGATGTTTGTTCAGCACACGCCACTCTTCATCATGACATGCAGGCCATTAAAGTTATTAAAGGTGGAGTACCAATGATGCGTATAGTTAAGGTTTTCCATTAAAATCCCCTGTTTCCATTTACTTGCAACTGCAACCAACTCCAACCTTTACATCTGCAGTTTTTGGTGGCAGCAGCTGTCCCAGACATAGACACTCTCTGCTCTTCATGCTCTGGCTGGGAACATGGTTCAGGTGTTTTTCCTCCATGGCTTCATGGGGCAAGAAAGTATGGGCAAGAAAGTATGAAAACTAGGAGGGAAGGAGCCAAACAGCAAGTCATAGGGGTCCCTCCTGCCAGTCAGCAATCAACACTTCACATGTGGCTCCACATGCAAGCACCTACACAGGGAACTGCCGAAGCCTTAGCATCTCCCCGTCCCACACAGATACACATCCCTGTGCCTAAAATCTGACAAGTGGGAACACTCCAGCGCTGTTTTGCCACAAGAGTGATGAATGATCTAAGAGATACAGCTGGCTCCTAAGATCACACAGAGGGGCATTATAGTTTCACCTTTACGGTTCCCATCACATTTAGAAAAGTCTCTACAAAAACTTAAAATACTGAAAACTATCAACTTTATACAAAGTCATGACATTGTTTCAATGTGTTTCCTGTACTTCTAAAAAGCTAACATGCTATGTTATCACACAGCACAGTCCTTTACAGGAACATATACTGCTCCTGGAAACCAAGTGGTTTCATTAGACTGCTCCAGAAGAAAAGTTGGGCTAAGCTCAGTCATGCCCTTATCTATTTAAAGACGCTTTTTAATTCTGAACTTGCACTGCTGCTCAAGCTTTAAGTATACTCAGCAGGGGATTACTGCATTTTAAGTACTGTTCAAAGCCAATGGAAGAGAGGCTTCCAACAAGCTGATCTCAGGCAATCTCGCACGACTGAGCAGGAGCTGGCTGTGCACAAGCACAAGCACCTACCAGAGCCCTTCCACACACTCCTATAGTCTGCTTACCCTTCAGTAAATGGTTCCTTATGCAGATCATAACATACCCCAGCAATTTCCAGTTTTAGTCATCCTAGATGAATTACCCAGATCCAAACGAGACAAGGAAACAGTATTTTTTAAAAAAACCATGACTAATTATAGC
The DNA here is from genome assembly GCA_028565055.1 of Phoeniculus purpureus. Taxonomy (NCBI): domain Eukaryota; kingdom Metazoa; phylum Chordata; class Aves; order Bucerotiformes; family Phoeniculidae; genus Phoeniculus; species Phoeniculus purpureus. The sequence continues at coordinate 324,331 of JAOXOE010000765.1, forward strand.
TTGTGCTGCCATCCTTCATGTCTAAGGTTTTCACATTTTTCAGTCTGATTTTGAATTTCCCATTCGACAGATCATATGCCTTAACTAGAATCGTTTCAGGAACAGATGGAGCTGGAACAGATGAGTTGAAGCTTTTCCTATGTTTGCTTTTATTTTAGTGGTCAGTCTGCTCATTGGGTCACCCTCAATATAGATGAATCAAACCATCCCCCCATCTCCCCTCCCAACACAGCACATACCTTAAAGCAAAACAAATTCTGCAGCTTATATTGGGAGGATTATATATGAACACATTCCAGGAGAAGCAGTTTATAGCTCATGTGTCACTTTACTCCTGCACTCAGAGAGGTGGACATGCCCCAGGGGGCTGTTAGGGAAGCAGACATGAGCTGAAGCTGCTGGCAGCATCACCAGTGGGCAGCAGAACCAGAGCACTGGAGCACACAAAGACCAGGATTAGCAGCACTGGAAGCAGTCCAAAGCCAGTCTTATGTAGGCCACAACAAGGGTAACTTTTACTCAGATGAACAGTTGTAAGCTATAAACCTATTTACTTTAAGGAGCTAAAGAAAGAGAACAAAAAGCATCACACCGCCTGCTTCCTCCAACCTCACCAGGGACTGGCCCAGTTCATCCATCCTACCCTGCTGAGAGACAGTGGGGTTCGTTCAGCACTGCAGGCCATGTTTACATTGAGTTTCCACTTTTTTGGGCGGTTCTGTCAATAGCTCCAACATATTGCATTACTGCGAGCCAAGATAAGTAACACAGCTTGCAAACAGCAGTTTCTGCATTGCCAGACACTTAACTACATGGTAGATTTATACCATTGTTCATGGTTGGTTCTGTAAAAAAAGAAAGCAGGAATATACCTCTAAGTGTGTTTTAAATATAGCACAACCTAAAATAATAAAATAGTACCATGGTCTCCTTTTAAAGGACTTCAGCAATTCTTTTTGAAGGCTCAGTCAACATCAATGGAATTTAGAAAAAAAAGAACAGGCAAGCAGATTCCTCCTGCAGGAATTAATAACATTTGAAATTCAAATCATGTGGGGAAAACAGTGCAAATATAAGTGCAACTCATGGAGTGAAAATCTCCTCAGTAGTTTATCTTCACTGTATCCCTCCTTTAGTGAGTTTATCTTCTAATTTTGCTTTACTGTAAATGTTTCTGTATGTACAATGATTACCAGAGTCATCGAGTGGTAGGTACAAGGGAACCAGAGGATCAGGCACAGCAAGCATGGGTTTAGGAAAGGAAGGTCCTGCCTAACCAATCTGATATCATTCTACAACTGGGTGATCTGCCAAGTGGATGAAGGGAAGGCTGTGGATGAGATCTACCTAGACTTCAGCAAAGACTTTGACACAGTCTCCCACAGCATCCTCCTGGAAAGGCTGGCAGCCGATGGCTTCAATGTGAACAGCCTCCATGGGGTTAAAAACTGGCTGGATGACCAGGCACAGAGAGTGGATGTGAATGGCTCTGCATCCAGTTGGTATCCCCTAGGGATCAGTACTGGGCCCAGTTCAGTTCAACAGCTTCACTGATGACCTGGATGAGGGGATCAAATCTACCCTTAGTAAATTCGCAGATGACAGTAAGTTGAGAGGGAGTGTTGATCTACTGGAGGACAGGAAGATGCTGCAGAAAGATCTGAACAGGCTAGGTCAATGGGCAAAGGCCAGCTGAATGGGGTTTAACGGGGCCACGTGCAGGGTCCCACACTTTGGCCACAATAACCCCCTGTAGCTGCAGACCAGGGGATGAGTGGCTGGAGAGCAGCCTGGCAGAGAGGGACTCGGTAGTACTGGTTGACAGCTGGCTGAACAGGAGCCAGCAGTGTGCCCAGGTGGCATGAAAGGCCAATGGCATCCTGGCTTGTATCAGCAATAGTGTGGCCAGCAGGACTAAGGATGTAATTCTCCCCCTGTACTGGGCACTGGTGAGGCCTCACCTCACCAGTACTGGGGGCAGTTCTGGGCCCCTCACTTCAAGAAAGAGATTAAGGTGCTGGAGTGGGTCCAGAGGAGTAACAAGGCTGGGGAAGGGACTGGAGGGAAAGTCTGATGAGGAGAGGCTGAGGGAGCTGCAGGTGTTTATCCTGGAGGAGATTTGGGGGGGACCTTATCTCTCTCTGTAAGTCCCTGAAGGGAGGTTGTAGTCAGGTGGGGGTTGGGCTCTTCTTCCAGGCATCTAGCAACAGGACAAGAGGGCAGGGCCTGGAGCTCCCAGGGGAGGGTTAGGTTGGATGTTAGCAAGCCCATCCTCATGGAAATGGTTATCAGACACTGGAATGGACTGCCCAGAGCAGTGCTGGAGTCTCCATCCCTGGAGGTGTTTAAGAAAAGACTGGATGTGGCACTCAGTGCCCTAGTGTAGGTAACCGTGGTGATGTTAGGTCATGGGCTGGGCCTGATGATCTTAGAGGTCTTTTCTAGCCTCAATAATTCTGTGATTCTGTGACCTGCAGCTTTTTTAAGCAAAGGAGACTCAAGTGACTCAAAGTACATCTGCTGGCAGGTGCACAGTAGATGTTTTGCAGCCTAGGTTGCACCATATTTTCAAGTTGCAGACAGCAGAAAAGTGAAAGAATCTTTCAGATAATGGGAAGTCAAGACAGATTTCTAAAGTCTGCCATATTTTTAAGAATTCCCCACAAAAGTCTCCTATACTTAGAAGAATTCCCCAGAAATCACTAAGGAAGAGCATTTATAAAGAAAAAAAGAACAGAAAACAGAAGAAACAACAAATCCTACACTATCAAAAGAACATGCATCTGGGGAAAACACCCGCAAACATCCATATGAACACCCAAGTCAACCAAATCTGAAAGAATTTCTACTTTAAAACAAGGTATTTTACTACTGGTAAATCTGTGATCAGAGGGGTGAACTCTTCAGTAGAAAATGAAGTGACATGCAGATACCACTGGACTCAGGCAAACTTAGATTTAGCCTTCCCAGCAGCAGCCACTCACTCAGAGCCTACACAGGAAAACCAACAAAATCAGGATACACCTCTTTTGAAAAGCAAACCCATCCACAGCTACAAGAAAAAAAACAACTCCAATGTAATGCCTTATGCCTTCCCTAGGAAGAAACCTCTGAAAATCTCAGTGAGGAGGAAGACCCAGCTATGAACGTGCGGCTCTGCAGCCTTGGCTTCTGCACATGGCAAAGGCCCCTAAAACACAACATCAAAGAATGAAACCGAGCAAACATCACAGGAGTGGACGTAAAGATAAGCAAGTTGAAAGAACTGGAGCGTAACACCAATACAGAGATATTTCTGGCTCCTGGAGGTTAAATTAGCCAGCATTAAAACAATCATGCTGTTGTTTCCTAATCGGTAAGAACAAACTTTTTAGACTTGGTATTTGTAAACTGCAAGGCTGGATGTTGTTTTGGAAAATTGTTCCTTTTCAGAAAGCCTGGTGGGGCTTTTTTTAAATGGTTTTTTTTTTTTTTAAGTGGCTGAAACACACTGTTAATTCAGCAAATAGTTTTGGAGAAAACAAAAATAAATGTTCAAGACAGCAGTCATAGCATTCCTGAGTTCAGCACTCTGGTTCTTGCATCTCTGCTTGTATAAAGGAGGGATCTCAGGAACTCTAACCCTCGATTCCAACATTTCCTTTAGGAAACGGGGAAAAAACTCAAAATGTAGTACCTTAAAGTCACTGGATATTAAAATTAATGTCAGTTCCTTACAGTTTCAGGCCATCAGTGACATTTTCAGTTCTTGGACAACTTCAGAAATTACAGTCATGTCTTCCCTGCAAAGTCACTTGACACAGCAAACCACAACAGCAGGAGAAGTTCAAGCTTCCTGAAACATCTAACACCTGTCTAGCGTGCACCAGCCTACCACTAATATGGACTGCATGTCCACGAGACCCCAGATCTCCCCTCTCAGGAGGTAGGGATAAAATGAAGGCGCCTCACTATGGCCCTTGCTCCAGAGAAGAGTCTGAGCTCCAAAACACTGCCCTGCGACTGCAGAACTTCTTGAAGACTCTGCAGTTTATGTGACAGCACATTGCCTCTGGATCACAGCAGATCAGACTCTCCTTCCTCTCTGTTGTCTCCATAACAGGCAGGGAAAAAACTAGGGGTAAAGGAAAGAGGAATAGCACAGCTGTGTTTAAAAGTCAGGTAGATATGAAGCTCAGAAACATGGTTTAGCCAGTAGGCTTGGTAGTGGGGCTGATGGTTGCCCTCAATGCTCTTGAAAGTCTTTTCCACTCTGAATGATCCTATAATTTCTTTGAAGGTCATATACTAAGTCCAATGTCTCTAAAGTTTTAAATGTCTCTCGCATTTAGCATAAGTAAAAGCTGTTCTGCTAATGCTAACCTGTCACAATGTGAAATAAGCAGATAGGATAACTATAACCAACAGGTTAATTTCAAATAACAGGAAGTAAAACACTTATTTTCTGTAATTAACTACTATTTTTATTGTAGGAATTTTTTGTTTGCTACTCATGCATTTGACAAACACTGACTTACCAGATGTGTCCATTTTACACTGTTCTCTATCTAAAGCAGATTTTTAAAGCAATGCAGCTGTTTTCTAGAACCAGGCAGATACACATCTTGCATGCAAGCCATGGAAATCTTCTCTAAATTTCAAGATTGCATGGAGAAATCACATACATCAGAAGGGCAGGTTCCCTGTTCTTGTCAGTGGCTCAGTAAGAAGCCCCACACCCAGCTGAGCTCCTCACACTGGTGATCAATTGGCCAAGGAAGAGGGTGACAATGAGCTGCTGCACTGCTCAAGTCCAAGACACCTGCAGTGACACAGCTGTGCCACTGCATTACCCTGCACATATTGTTTGGAGCTTTGCTTGCTGTGACAGCTCTCAAAAAAAGATCTTGCAAAGTTCTAAGGGCCCACACACACTTAAGACTGCGAAGAACATTGTTCAGACTGCAACTAAAACAAGAAGCTCAAAATTGAGAAAAACTTCAAATAAAAAATGTCTTAAGAAGGTGATGGCAAATTACTGTAACCTAAAATAATCTGTTAGGGTTGCACTGACTCAAAGTGCTTCTAGTGTATGTTGAACTGGACAGCTGAGGGACACTTAGTCCTCCCTAAACAGAAGAATGAATTGTTGACTTCTTACAAGCCAGGACGCCCTTGCAGTTAGGGCTTGAAAAGATGTTAATCAATAAGCTGTCAACTTAATGAGGTAAATTGAGGTCTTTGTGTCCCCTAGCTGAACTATCGTTACTACACCCTCACAATACTACTAAAAATTACACCCACAGGACAAACAGCTCCTGACCTGGGTGCATTTCCCCCAACCTGAGTATGCACAGTAAAAACTAGGTACACCGTTCATTTAATGTGAAGCAAGGAATTACCCGGCCAATTAGCTTTAGGACTGAAGTTCTAATAACCAGTAGAAACTTGACGAATAATGACCATATTCGCTATGTAAATTTGCTGGATTGTACAAATGAATGAATAATGAATGCTTTCACAGTTTGGGGAGCTCACTTTGTGGATGACCACTGAGCTCCCAGCTTGGTGCAAGCCTGCACTAGAGGAACCCCTCAGCTCTGGGTGTAGATTGGCTGTTAGTGCACTGGGCAAAAGAACTCAAGATTTTGGGATAACAAAGGAGCTTCAAGTTTATAAACCACATATTGACCAGAGGCCACTGGCAACAAGCTCATCCCGGGGATTCATTTAAGCATCACAGCACCTGTTGGCACCTCAGCAGCTGGGCTTCAATGCAGAACCCTGCACGAAGCCCTACCCAGGAGATGGGTGAAGGAAAAGCCACTCAGATTTCACACAGCAGCCTAAAGTTAGTAACTGAACCATAAAGATTGTGCTTTGAGTGTCCTTCAGTTCTTGGTGAGTTTTTTGAAACATGAACAGGAAACACAATGCAGCTCCAGACTGCGCAGCGATCTGTGCTGCTGGGATAAAACACCAAGCTCACGTGCGCGCGTGCGCACACACACCACCCGCCCCTACACATAGGAAGTAAAAATGCAGCTACCACGGCTGTACTAAGGGATGTCCAGCAGCAGTTGTGTCTTCAGGGGTTCAGGAAAGAGCTTATGTTGATTAATGATGTCTCGTTTTCAAATAAAAACGAGAATCACAGGAAAGGCAAAACGCATTTGAATCCCAGGAATGATCAGGGACATCTAATTCTCTCATGTTTATGGTTCAGCTATGAAAAATCTGAAACACTTGTGAAAAATAAAAGTCAAAATGATATTACAGCTGTCCCTATAAAACACTGCAGTCATTTCATGGGGACAGCTGTAATCACATACTATTCTTGCAGAAAACATTGCATGTAAAGCTGTGCTACAGTATTTTCTTGATATTTACTTTCTTAGAGTTTATTTCTGTAAGAGTTCTCTCATTTATTGTAGAAGTAAACTGATGATAAAGCAAAATCTAACCCAAACTATCTATTTTGACATGGCATGAAAGACTGGAGCACTCTCTTTGCTGTGCCTCACACAAGTGCCAGACATTTTTCTTCTGTAAATAGAGTTCCTGTCCAGGTTATGGATTAAAGGAATGTAAAAGGAAAGGTCTGAAATATTCAGACAGAATTCTGAAGCTTAAACTTCCAGCATAGTTCTCAAAGCAATATGATGATATCAGCTCACAAATAGCTCCAGCAGAAGTCCAGCACGGTGGTAGTTGTCTCAGGCTACGTAACAGGCCTTTCAAAAGAGCATGAAGTAACAGAATTGAAATGTATCTGGCAAGAAGCCACCACTCAGATGATATCCCAGTCCCATGGATATGTACAGTACACAGCAATTAATCATCTTGTACTATGTGGCACTGACATCTCTTGTTAAACCAAAAATAGCTACAGCAAAAGTAAATTGAGCCCCATGTGTTACAAACTGAGTACCACATGTTATCCACACTGCAATATTTAACAAAAAAAAAAAAAAAGAGATCAAGCTGAGAAACAGCAAACGGACTTTCACAGTCGCCAGCAGCGTGCAGGGAAAGCCTCTCAGAAAGGAAGGAGGCTCAAGATAGGATTCAGAGAACAAAAACCATACCACTGCTTTCTAAGTGGTGCAGAAGCAAATACTGAGATCGGCAGACTTCCTCCCAGGATGCAGCACATCACCGCAGTTCCTCAGGCCTTCCAATTCTATGAAGATCTAGAATATCTTATCCTACAAAAGTGTAGGTACTAGCCTTTGCAAACACCCCAAACCACCAAAGCTGAAGAAAAAAAAACCCAGAAAGTCTACCAGAAGCCCCATGCTAAGTAGCAGCTTAAATGGGTTAAAAAAAAGAAACAAACAAAAACAGAGTATTGGAATAGAAGCACAAAACTTATTTCAAAGAATTCAACTCTTCAAGAAACTCTCAGGTCATCAGAGCTAACACTGATGCAGACCTCTGCCCTTCCTGGAAAACTGACACCCATCAGCGTGTGAATGAGACTGTGCAACAGAAACTGAGACATCATTGAACTCCTTTTGGTGGCTGAACACCCACATCTGTGCAAGCCAGTGGAATCAACAAAATAAAACAGCTGCAATTCACAGCACCTGGCTTCTATGCCCAGAAGAACCACAGAATCGTAGAATGGTTTAGGTTGGAAGGGATCTTAAAGATTCAGCTCACCTGCCATGAGCAGGACCCCTCCCACTAGACCAGGTTGCCCGAAACCCCCTCCAACCTGGCCTTGAACACAACCAGTGATGGAGCAGCCACAAATTCTCCTGGCAACCTGTTCCAGTGTCCTAACACTCTCACAGTGAAAAACTTCCTCTTTATATCTAATCTAAATCCACCCTCTCAATTTAAAACCATTACCTCTCACCCTATCGCTACTAGCCCCTATAAAACTCCCTCCTCAGCTTTCTTGTAGGCCACTTTAGATACTGGAAGACTTCAACAAGGACTCCCTGTAGCCTTCTATTCTCCAATCTGAACCTCAGCTCCCACAGCCTGGCCTCATAGAAGTGTTCCAGGCCTCTGATCATCTTCACGGCCTCCTTTGGACCTGCCTCAACAGTTACACATTCTTGTGATGGGGGCTGCAGTTGGATGCAGAACTCCAGGTGGGGTTTCATGAGAGTGGAGCAGAGAGACAGAATCTCCTCCCTCAACCTTCTCTTCACACTTCTTTTGATACAGCCCAGAACGCAGTTGGCCTTCTGGGCTGCACTCACATATTCCTGTCCAGACGGCAGGAGAACCATAATGACCATCTCTTTCGGTTTCCAGTAGAACACAAAATGCCAGACTGCCCTTGGATTTTAAGTCAGAGCAGCTCAAGGGCTGCTTTGCAAAAAGCATAGATTTCAGGAATGAATTCTCTACTATGGGTTGGAGCAGGCTCCAGGAAGAGTCTCAGGTATTTGGTGCATGTTCTCCACAACAGCCTATCTAAGTCACGATGGATGGCAGCACAGCCCTCCAGGGTGCTATCTACTCCTCCCATCTTTGTATCATCAGCTAACTTGCTGAAGATACACTCTGTCCCTCTATCCAGGTCCCTGATGAGTATATTGAAAAGGACTGGACCCAGTACTGACCCCTGAGGAAAACCACTAGCCAGAGGCCTCCAACTTGACTCTGCTCCTGGCAAGGCAGCCTGTAGCTCCTGGACAGAACAAGCAGAGCTCAAACAAACACCCTGGAAAGCTAAGGAGGAGAGAAAACAAAATTTTTTTAAAAAAAGAGAGTGAGCAAGTAGGATTCTGAAGAGCACTCTGTGCATCTCTATTTGCATAGCAACCAGCACAACAAATTCCATGGAAAGTTCCGCTTTTAAATATTAACACAATGCAAATATTTTTCTGATGGCACCTCTGCACCTGGTTGCAGGAAAGGCAGCAGAAGAGAAGTCCCCAGCAGGCTGTCACCACTGCACACCGCAGAATGGAAATGGTTTGGGACACAAAGTTATGTGTCTCAGACTCCTAACTGGGAGGCAGAAGCAGAAAGCAGGATGATGCATTTGAGCCAGTGCTGAAACCATCCGCTACCCACACCTGATTCACAGCAGGACTGCTTCATCCTACAGACCAACACACCCAGTTTTCAGGTAACTTGAGGGAATTCACTATATAGAAGAAGTCTTATGTATTTCAGGATTTTAAAAAGCTTTTAAAAAAAACCTGTTTAACTCCAGAATTATCTTCTACTCCCCATCTGTCTGCTCTGTGACAAAACCAAAGAGAAGAAACCCTCATGATCTGTCTCACAACTACTCCAAACAAGGGATTGCTACACCTATAGCCTGCTTGGGTGGAATCAGTCACTGCTCACAAGGGAACCAAATTCATCTCCTTTTAAGGTATCAGCCATTGGCAACCCCACACAAACCCAACACTGAATTCACCTACACAGAAAAGTTTATTTCCTTGCAGCCAAGAAGGAGACTGTCATACCAAACCCCTATTAAGCTGGGTATAACTTCATCTCAGCAAACGGCACATGGCACACCATTGCTGGCTTCCCATCATCTCCAGACAACTGGATCTGGAGATTATGTGAGATTGTACCTGTAGTCTAACCTGGCTCCCCACTCAGCCTTGTGATCATCCGCTTTGACACAAAGAATGTGAGGTGAACTTAGGGTGGGAAAGAGGTCAATACAGTCACACCTTTTGGCAGCAGTCACAAGAGATTCCATGCTTCACAAAACCACATCCCAAGCAGACCAGTCATCCCTGTTACCCAAGTTGTAAGATTAACAAGAGGAAAATTGTTTTCTGAACTCAGAAACACAGAAATCTCTATGCGATATTAACCTTCACTTCAGCTCTGAAATTCCTTACCTGGTCTCCTATCATGGGCTGCTGAAGTCAAACAGAAGCATGCTGAGGACATTTAATGTTTCTTATCGTTTAAAGTGCTTCTTTGTCAGCCACCCAACACACAGAAGCACATGTATGAGTGCACTGGGACTAGCCATACGAGCTTTACACTCACTTCCAAGGGTTTAAAAAGTCCAGGCAACACCTATTAGATGCACCCCCTGCCATGGCACCGCAAATGGCATTTCTGTAGAACATTTGTGCGAGCAAAGCCCTGAGCACAGGGCTTTTGCAAGGAGTCTGATGTAAACAACACTGGAAATGACAGAAACTGGACAGGTTTGGGAGCACCTTCTCACAGATGTTTGCAACACAAACAGCTGTGCTCTGCTACTCTAGATTTCAGCTTCCCAGAGGTGCCAAATGAGAACACTGTGTCAGCAGGCAGGACTACACAAAGCCAGTAACACTGACAGTTACAGAATCACAGACTGATGGGGTTGGAAGAGACCTTTAAGGAAAGGGTGGTGAAGGGTCTAGAGAATCACTAAGGAGGCCACTTAGGCTGAAAAAAAGGAGGCTGTGGGGTGGAAACCTTATTGCTGTCTAAAACTACCTGAAAAAGGAGGTTTCAGAAAGGTGGGTGTTTGTCTCTTCTCACAAGTAACACAGGACTGGACAAGAAGACATGGCCTTGAGTTGTGCCAAGGGAAGTTTAGGTTGGACATTAGGGAAAACTTCATGGAAAAGTTCATCAGGCCTTGGAACAGGCTGCACAGGGTGGGGGTTGGATGGCCATCCCTGGATGTGTTTCAAAGTAGTAGAGATCTGGAGCTCTGGGACAGGACTGAGTGGTACCTTGGGACAGCTGGCTTAATGGATGGAATCAATGACCTGAAGGTCTTTTCCAAACTAAACAATTCTATGATTCTATCATGATCCTGTCCAACACCCTGGCTAAAGCGGGATCCCCTAGAGCAGATCCTACAGGAACCAGGTGGGTTTGGAATGTCTCCAGATAACGAAACCCTACAGTGTCTCCAAGGAGCCTGTTCCAATTGCGAGATCACTGGAATAAGAAGCAAAAGCCACCGGGAAAAGAGCGAGAGACAGACACATAGCTCCACGTTGTCCGGGGCAGCTGCGCACGAGGTGGTTCTGCAAGAGTCCAGGCGCCCTGTCCCCCCTGTCCCGGTACTCACATGCGCCCCACACCCTCGTACATGCGAGTCTCGTCCACCAGTGTCATGACCTCGGTGTCGGTGAGGTGTGCATGTTTCTTCGTCTTGGTCAGCTGCTCGATCTGCAGGTCCGCCAGCTTCACCTTCTGCTGCGTGTCCAGCGCCTTGGCCTGCAGCTCGCTGAACGCCTGGGGAAAGGGGCGTCAGGGTCACGAGGAGCGGACACAGGGAGACAGAAGGGAACACGGGATGAGGACAGAGAGCGGGACGCGGCGGTGAACAGGGACGAAGACGCGGGCAAAGGGGCCGGTACCTTCTTCAGCTCCAGGTCCACGGGCGCTGCCATCTTGTCCGCACAGGGCGCCTGCGCGGGGCGGGGCCGCGGTGTGTCCCGTGTGTCTCCACCCCCGCAGTGTAGCCGCCACCGCTGGGGATATGGAGGGACTGGCCGGGGGAGGTGGATTGTTGTCACACATCGACTAACGCAGTGTAGTGTGATTTGCTGTTAAACATCCTAGTGGGGTTTGGGGTCGTCCCGGCTCTGGCTGAGAGGCTCGGGAGCCTGGCTGAACCCTGGCAGTAAGACACACGAGGTGATGGCAATAGTGGCCGGGCACAGGGTCTTGTCAGCCCTGGACAAGCCAGAGAAGGGTCCACAGGATGGGTGGGATCAGAGGTGGAACCTCTCTGCTGTGACAGAATGAGGCTGTTCAGCCTGGAGAGGGGGAAGGCTGCGAGGGGACCTGATAGCATCTTCCAGCGTCTGAAGTGACTACAGAAAGCTGGAGAGGGACTTTTGGCAAGGGATTCTAGTAATAGGACAAAGGGGAATGGCCTTAAATTGAGAGAAGGAGGATTTAGATTAGGCGTAAGGAGCTGGTTGGCCATGACTTGGAACTGCATGTACTCTGCTGGGTGGAACACTGGCTGGATGGCCAGGCCCAGAGAGTTGTGGTCAATGGAGCTAAATTTGCTTGGAGGCCAGTTACGAGTGTTGCCCCCCAGGGCTCAGTGCTGGGGCCACTCCTGTTTAACATCTTTATCAATGTTCTTGGTGTGAAGACTGAGTGCACCCTCAGTAAGTTTGCAGATGACACCAAGTTGGGAGGGAGCGTTGATCTGCTGGAGGGTAGTAAGGCTATTCAGAGGGACCTTGACAGACTGTATCAATGGGCTGAGGATAATTGAATGGGTTTCAATAGAGCCAAGTGTTAGGTCCTGCATTTTGGTCACAACGATCCCATGCAATGCTACAGGCTTGGGGAAGCGTGGCTGGAAAGCAGTCCAGCAAAAAAGGACCTGGGAGTTCTAAATTACTGAATATGAGCGAGCATTGTGCCCAAGTAGCCAAGAAGACAAATGGTATCCTGGCCAGTATTAGAAGCCATGTGTCCAACAGGAGTAGGGAGGTGTTTGTCCCGCTGTACTCAGCACTGGTGAGGCTGCACCTTGAGTACTGGGTCCAGTTTTGGGCACCCCAGTACAAGGGAGACATTGAGGTGCCAGAGCAAGTGCAGAGGAGGGCAACAAAGCTGGTGAAGTGCCTGAAGAATAAATCTTATGAGGAGACATTGAGAGAGTTCGGGCTGTTTAGTTTGAGGAAGAGGAAGCTTAGGGGACACTTCATTGCTCTCTACAGTTATCTGAAAGAACATTGTAGAGGTGTTGGTGCTGGTCTCTTCTCACAGGAAATTAGTGACAGAACCAGAGGGAATGGTTTCAAGCTTCAACAAGACAGGTTTAGATTGGACATCGGGAAAAAATTCTTCATGGAGAGGGTGGTCAGGAACTGGAATGGGCTGCCCAGAGTGGTTGTTGAGTCGCCATCCCTGAATGAGTTTAAAAGATGCTTAGATGTAGTGTTGGGGGATCTGGTTTAGGGGTAAACTTGTAGAGTTAGGTTGATGGTTGGACTTGATGATCCCAAGGGTCTTTTCCAACCTGAATGATTCTGAGGAAGTTCTTCACTGTGATGGTGCTGAAGCACTGGAACAGGTTGCTCTGAGCAACCCCATCTGGTGAGAGGTGGCCCTGCCCACAGTAGGGGGGTTCAAACTACATGATCTCTAAGGTCCCTTCCAACCCAAACCATTCTATAAAGCCAGGCACAGGCATTAAAGGGATTTGAAGGGTAATGCCAGAGGTCACAGCACAAGAGTTGGTGGCAGAAGCAGTAAGCTTATTCGACACTGCAGCCATCAGGAAATGTATCTGGTGACTGTGCTCCTGGGTTCATGCTGGAGCAAGGTGAAAGCTCACTCTGGGGCTGCTGGAGGCCAACAAAAGCTTTCACCTGTGCTCAGATGCCACAGCAGTCCACTCCTGTCCAAGGACTGAGCAGGATGGTACAGACTGCTTTCCTGGCGCCCTGGTCCTTCAAGCTTGTTGAGTTACCAGACTCAAGGGGAACAGAAGGAAGAAGGCAGTAGGAAACTGGGCTCCAGGCAGAAGTGTGTGGAGGGCATGTGTGTGTGAAGCTGCCTGTCATAAAAGGCAGCAGGACTGGAGTAGGGAGCAGCTCTGGAAAAGAAGCAACAGCAGAGCAGTTCAGGGACACAGGCAGGTGACCTAGTGCAGAAGGGCTCCCTGCATAGCAGATGGAGATATTATTTGCTTGTTTCCCACTGCAGCTGTGGGCCTTTTACTCTGGGTTGTAATCCTCATCCACCTGCCTCCCATCTGCCATAGCCATGTACTTTAGCCCTTCTGCCTCAGGAATCACTGTAAAGCCAAAGTATTGCTGTGTTCCACCTTCCCACACCCCAGGTATTATTACTACAAAACTCACCAGCTGCTCAAAAGGGGTTGTGCAAGTTTGTCCCTTTCTAACCAACCACTCCCCCAGTGAACATAAAGCTTATTTCATAATTTACCAGAGCTACATTTTGGCTAAATAAGGAAAAAACCTCTGCAGACCACTCTCTTGTGCACTAAAGTCAGGCAATGTAGGAGCAGGATTGGAAAGCATCAACTTAGCTCCCTTTGAAAAACTAGAACTTGCTATCAGCTGACAGGAAAAGGTTTGGATGAAAGCAGATTTCTTGCAGCAAGGAAGTGCTTTGGTTTCTACCACAGCCAGCATCTCACCCTGATCTCTCTTTCCTCTGAAGAACCAAGTGGTTGGATTTTATTCTTACTAAAATCACTCCCAAACCACCATCTGAAATTATGCTCAGCAGAACCAGCTGCAGCCACCACAGGAAGAGCTGTGATTCCCTGCAAAGGATGAGCAAGTTCAATCTCTGGATTTTTTTAGCCAAATGTTGTCTTACAACCAAAATCCATTCAAATTTGGATGGGTCAGCAGCTAGAGTGGCTTCATTCATAGCCGAGGCAGCTTCACTTCATGAGCAGACATTCAAAATTCATATCCCTTCCAGGGCACAAGCTGGCACAGAAACCCAGAGGGTCTACCCTGGCTGCAGGCTCCTCGCAGGACACATCCTGCCACCAGCCCCCTGCACCCCCAAGGATGGCACAATGGCACAAGCTGATCCAGGAACCCTCACCACACACTCTCAGGGTCATCAGCAAGGGGAAGCTGCAACAGAGCCTTCAGAGTTCTGACTCCTTATCTCCATCACTTGAATCAATAATCCAAATATTTGTAACAAAGTGTTATTTATTAGAATATTACATTGCACTTAAAAAATAAAGGAGGTCTGACCCTGTCACCTCAACCTACATGAAAGATGCAGGGACAGACCTACAATAAATATAAATACTATGTACAGTTTATCTAAAATAAATATATAATTTAAAATGAAGAGTTTGTTAAATAGTTGTTACCCTCCCACCCTTCCTGCTCCTAAGAAAGCCCCAAGTCCAGTCTCCTCATCTTTCACAGTTTGTTCCTTGGCACCACAGGGGTTGGAGAGCAGATGTCTTCTATGAAGGACACAGAACCACTGGAGAGCCCCTCACATTCCATGGGGGACAGACAGCTGGAGAGCTCCTCACACAGTGCAGGAAGACAGAGCTGCTAAATTGCTCCTCACACACCATGGTTGGAGAGCTGCTGGAGAGCCCTTCTGCTTGCAGCCATTTGTCCAGCCAGCACCTATCCCAAGCCTGCTCCTGCCTGGAGATGACTGTGGAGCTGCTGCAGGACAATACTGGCTCCATGACTCTCACCTCTTCCAGGAGGTAGAAGTGCATTAGTGCCAACCCCTGCAAGACAAAAACATGAGATCTCACAACACAGGCCTGGACAGCTCTGCCTGTGGAGCAGCCCCTGCATGGCCAGATGGAGATACCTGGCAAGAGAAGGGCCCCTGCAGCCAACAAAGCCCCAGAAGCAGCAGCCACTTGCCACCTTGCAGAAGTGGACACAGGAGGACAGGATGCCCGGGCAGCAGTTTCCACTCCATGTCCACCACACTTTTCCTCCAGGGACCAGAGTGATTTTCCCCCTGGCCATAGCTGCCCTAATAAGCCCCAGGGAAGAGTAATGAAAACCTTGTCCTGAATCCTCTTCCCCAGAACTCCATTTCAACAAGCAGCTATCACCAACACTACAGAAATTCCTTGAAGGCATTACTTCATCCTTACAAAGAACAAAGATTGTTCTTTATTTAGTAAGAGAGAAGTAGCTGTAATATGTCCAGGCACATCTAACGTCAGGGTTCAGAGGAAGTCTGCAAGCTTTCCAGCACCCGGCCACGTGGCCACCACCCCTGGGGACAGGCACACCCAGAACAATGTACCCAGAGTGATGGGTACAGCGCATGGGGCTGGCAGCAAGTTCCCCCCATGCCCAGCTGCAACAAGTTACATTGTTGCAAGTAATAAGCAGAGTGGGAGTGAGAAGGATGGGTGGTTTTTCTATAAATATATAAATGGAGGCAATATCTAAGGAGGGGAAGTGACTCAGAGGGTCAAAGAAGGACCAGAACAAGTGGGGGGGAAAAAAAGAAGCCAAACCACAACAGAAGGAGCTTCCCCACTGCCAAACATCCCCACAGTCTGCAGCAACAGGGCAAAGCAGGGACTTCAGTTAGAAAGGAGAGGTGATGGTGGCCAAGAGTGTCAGGAGACAGGGGCTTAAGTAGAAAGGGGAAGAAAGAGGGCTGGAGCCCCACAGGGATGCCCAGGTTCTCTAGCCAAATCCAGTGAACTGCTTCTCTAGGCTCAAACTGCCTTCCACATAACAAATGATCCACATAACAGCCCCAGTCATAGAGCTCCCAGATGCCCACAAACTCCACTGTCCCATGCCTGTCCAGGGGCTCACCTCGCCAGCACTCAGCATCCTCAGTGATTCACAGTGATGCCCAGCTTTATTTTCTCTTCGTTTTCTACATCGTAGACACCCCTCTTGTGACACCTGCAAGGCCAAACAAAGAGATGCTCAGGGGAAGGAGAAGTCCTTGCTGCCCTCCCCTGCACATATCCACATTCCTGGGAAAGCCATGAGGGCTCAGCCCCATCCCATTTACCTGAGCATCAGCAGGGCTGCAATGATGATGAGACACAGGGAGGACAGGACAACAGCAACGACAGCCAGTGCTGTGGTGTGGTCGTATACGCTGGGGGGATGCTCCACAGGCAGCAAGAGACCGTGGCATCTTTCTCCATGATATCCTGGCTGGCATCTAGGTGAAGAACAAAGTCTTAAAGGCTGGTCGTGACCAAGTACAGAAGGTGATTTGGTTCCTCACATCCTCATGGAAAGGAGCTACCTCTTTTCCCAGACTTAGCCAGCATCCTGCATGTTCCATGGTGTTCACCATCACCTACCAAGTTTCTCCTGCCCCAAGCACCATGTAAAGTCTCCTAGAAAGTTTGAGTGCTCCCCCTTGCCCAGTAGAAGGTAATAGAGACTGTGCTCTTCCCAGTTGCCCCCAGGCAGTACCAGGCTGCCTAGACCACCTCTGGAAGTGGGAAGATCCCACACAAGGGATCAGAGAGGCAGCTGGAATAAAGCACAGCATTTCCCTGGGAGCAGGATGTCCCTGCACACCCTGCCAGCCAGAGAGGTGCCACCTCCCTGAAAACTCAGGAGGTTACTCCCATAACAGAAATAACACTCCTTGGCAGAGCTGCAAGCCCTCCCTGTGAGTCAAAGCACACTGATGTGACCAGATATAAATATCTATATCCAGTGGCACTGACTCTTGAGCTTATCTGCATAATGGGGTCCTCAGCCCAGCCCTCCTGCCCAGTTTGCACCACCACACATCATCTCCCAGACAGGGCAGCAAGGCTGGGCATGAGGCAGAGGGGCAGAATCCAGCCTGCCAGCATCCCCACCTTGCCCTGGGGAGCGGCCAAAGGAAGCAACAATCCAAGAGACCCTGTGAGATGGGCAGCCAGCCACCACAGGTAGTCACAAGCAAAGTAACACCAGCCAACACAAGGCTGGTGGTTCCTCATGAGAAAATGTCACCCAGCCACTAGGCTGGAAAGCCCCAGGCAGCCTGTAGGACTCTCTTGCTTGCCCATATTCCATGTGCTCTCCCAGTCCCAGGGGTCTGGAAAAGGCAGGGAACAGCTAGCAGTCCCTGTCCCAGGCAGAGGTTCACCAGCCCAAATCTCCTCTTGCTGACAGTCTTGAACCCCCTGTGCAAAGGCTCAACTTCACAATAGCTTCCAGGCAGAATGAAACTAAGCAGTTCAAGGAGCTCTGTGGAGCCTGATCCCTACGGATTGCAGGGCATGAGATCCTGTGGGCACCATAAGGCAGGAAGCTATTATCTTCCCTGGGCTCCAGGCACAGGGCTGGGTGGCTCAGAGGATTGATAGCGAAGAACAAAGCCTCTTAATATATCTGCCAGCTCAACCCCTGCCCACGTCAGTGGGGGATCAAATACGCACCCCCAAGTATTTTGTGCAGCAGTCCTGGGTCAAGGTGCTTCAATAGCAGGCAAACAAACGCTTTCCTCTTCATTCACCTTGCTTGGTCACAGCTCTCTACCCACATCTAGGAGGGACACAGCCCTGTCCTTCATCAGAGCCAAGGGACAGCTCACGCACCACTTCAGCAGACTCTGCCCAAAGGTGCTACCTCCAGTCAGCCTTACTAGGGCTACAGCAAAGATGCTCCTCCTGCCTACAGAAGGCTTGAGTTGTGAGCCCCCAGCCCCTGCTCACCATTCCCCAAAGCCCACTGCCATGCATGTCCACACAGCAGCTTAGCCAGAGCGCACCACACTGGCAGGGAATGCCAGGTCCAAGTCCACAGGGGACTTCAGTGGGGGATGGACATTGCTCAAGAATGACAAGGAAAGAGGCCAAGGCAGAGCCTGTCCCAGCATGGACAGGGAACATGCACTAAAAATATCTCCTTCACTCTTCCTCTGCCTGGCCCAAAGAATTGAAGGAACCGTGACTAAAGCTCCCTCGGCACAGGCACACGCCAGCAACTCACATGCAGGAGGGAGCTCCCAGCTCTCGGATGTATTTGCATTCACCGTGAATACAGAAATCCTTGTACTTCCGCAGGCACGGGTCTCTCTTCTTCCCTTGGCCTTTGCCTTTTCTTCTTTTATTACCGTTACCCTTTTTCTTGGGAGTAACCAGGCCTTGAGGCTTTGACAGGAAAGCAACTGGAAAACAGTTTGAGAAAGAAAACAGGAGTCAGATCACCTGTATGTATCAGCCAAAGGGAAGGCAGAGCACCAAATCCCAGGCTGTGGCAGCCAGCTCAGCCCTGGCACTCCCACAGCCTTTTGTGCAGCGATCTGCCCGCAAGCACAGAAGGGGTTTTTCCATTATTTCTTTTCAGCTTCTCCCAAATATCACGGCCTTTCTGAATCACAAGAATAATTCTCAAGGAAAGAAAGTAACTGGGGTGGGAGTAAGGAACAGAGCTTTATGCATCTCAAAAGTTGCTATTATATGCACCAGTTTCCACTGAACACAGAAAATTGCCAACTGCCCTTTATCTGGCTTTTATTTCTCTTCTCTAAGACCCTATTCATGGCTTACAGACTGTCCTTCCTGTGGGCACTAGGATGCCTTGCACACTCTGAGCAGGATTAAGAGAGCAAGGCTGGCTTAACTTTTGGATTTACAAGCCAAAGGACAGCATTCTATGAATTACAAAGGTATGCTTTAATTGCAGCACAGAGACCTGCTGGCTCACAGCTCCCTGCTGGGTTGTGGGAACCTGAGCACTGAGCTCCTACCTTGACATACACTAAAACCAGCAACATTACAGTTGTAGGTTTTGCAGATACCACAAAAAAATCAACCCCCAGCTCGATCTCACAAGGTGGTGATAAGCTAGAGAGTGTTCACTGCTCTGAGGAGGACTTTTTGGCTCCCCCCAAACCACAGAGCTTAATAGCTGCAGTGAGCCTGGGGTAATATGAATGAAGCCCCCAAACTGCTCAGGGAGGGGAGAGAGGCCAAGTCTAACCTGGCAAGTTGTAACCTGCCCAGCTCCTCCTTAGCCACTTCCTGACGTAACCAGTGCCTCTAGCACCACAGCACACCAGTTGTGCACCAGGCAAAGCTATTTCCCTCTTTCAACATCCTTCACACTGCGCCTGGAGAAAGCAGATATTGCAAGAAACTCTGTACCTTGGAGAAACCCCTGTATCAGAGCGGGTTCCCTTCCTCTGGGTTATCTGCTGGCTGCAGCCAGCAGACACAGTGCCACTGACCCCCACAAGCCACTTTTACTGTCACCAGCCTAGTTACCCAGGGCCTGTCCCATAGAACAGCCAGAGAACAGCTGGAAGATCTCAATCTGGCACAGGTAAGCAGGGTGATGCTGCTGCTCACACCGGCTCAAGGCACCTGTGTTGAATATGCCTCCAACGCAAGGCAGAGCTTTGTGACTACTGCTCACCAAGAGGCCACAAGCAGCTGCAACCTCAGTGCCCAAACGTCCCCCAAACCCTCAGCCTATCCTACAGCTGAATGGGCACCCCACAGCCATAACTTCATCCTAGGCCAGAGTCCCCTCCTCTGGGGGATGCACACAGGCCAGCAGGAGGGGAACAGGGTTCCCTGAGGGCTCACAGCCCTCAGATATGGTGGGGGTAGGCTCAGCCTGGTTTTCCAAGTTTTTGTCCCATTCTGACAGCACAGGCAGAAAGCAAAGAGAAGGTTGGGGACAAGAGAGGATGAAGCTTGTGGGCAGAGATCGCTGCTCCCTGGACAGGTTTCTGCTCCCAGCGGGTGACATGTGCCAGGTACAGGTCAGCGGGCCACCCCCCGCTGCCAAGCCCTGCCCAGGTATGAGGAGCAGCTACGCGTGGGCGACGGCTGAGGCACCGCTGTCCCCATGGCTACTGGCCGGCAACCAGCACGAGCCCCCAGGGGCGCGGGCTGCCGGAACCCCCCCGAACCCCCCTGGCAGGGCTTTCAGAGTCGCGGCTGTGAAAGCCCCGCGCTGGCTCCGCTCGAGGCTGTCGCTGTTGCCCGATACCGGGTGGCGCCCGCCCACTCGGCGCCTCTCCCAGTCCAGCCGCGCCGGGACCCCCCAATCCGCTCGTACCTCTCGGCAGCTCGCTGAGCTCGTCCCCCGATGCTGCTCCGCCGCTCTCCTTGTCCGCGCTCCTGCCGAGCAGCGGCGCCGTGGCCGGTACCGAGGCTCCGCCACCGCCCTTGTGCAGCAGCACCTCGTTGTGCTGCTCGTCCCGGCGCAGTCCGCCTGCCACCACCGAGCACACTGCCGAAGGGAGGAAACACGATTAGAAGTGCATGCGGGGCGGGAGGGAAACACTGCCTGGGATCCCCCACGCGGGACCGCGGTACAGAGCGACTTCCCCACCTGTTGCTAGTACCCAGTGCCATCCCGCTCCCGCCATGTCCTGGACCCCCCTCCCGGTGCCGGTACCTGCCGCCAGCAGCGTATGGATGAGCACTGCGCGCCCGTCCATCCCCGCAGGCAAACGTGTCCCCGCAGCACCACTCCGTCGCACTCCCACAGCCGCTCTACAGCCCTGCGCGGCCCCTCGGAGGGTAAAGGCGGCGGGGAGGGGG